>CM046888.1:5014384-5529999 GCA_025688845.1 Cucumis hystrix | reverse complement strand
TCTTCTTCTTCTTCTTCTTCTTCTTCTTCTTCTTCTTCTTCGTCTTCGTCTTCTTCTTCTTCGTCTTCGTCTTTCTTTCTTTCTTCTTCTCAGATCCCCACCGGGCTTTCATTGGATTCTCTCTCTCCGTCTCCCATTCTAGGGTTTCTGTTCCGGCGAATGCTACTGTTCCTCCGATGAATCGCCAACACTCCAACCATCTTCAATCCAACTCCATTTCTCACTGCCAAGAGTGCGGCATCTCTCAATCCGTCTGTTGGATCCTCCACAATGTTCGTCACAAAGCCACTTTCCGTCGTCTCTGCACTAATTGTGTCCTCAAGCACAATCTCTCCCGTTTTTGTCCTCTTTGCTTCGATGTTTATGAGGATTCAACTCCTCCGCCGTCTCATCACCGAGTTATGTGCTTCAGATGCCCTTCAATCTCTCATCTCTCTTGCGTTTCCTTTCGATTTTCCTCTACCTTCCTATGCCCTCTCTGCTCCGATCCTCGTTTTGTCTTCTTCGATGGTTTTGACTCCGGCGGCAGCCTTTGTCAATCGGAGTCTACTGTCGCCTTTTTAGCCGGAAAAGATGTTGATGCTAAATCAGGGAAAGCTATTGTCGCTGCGGCTCGTGTGTCCGCTCAATCCATGAGGAGAGCAGCTCTTGACGCTAGGGCTGTTGCGGAGATGAAGATAAAAAACGCCGCGTTTGCGAAGAAACAAGCTACTCTCGCATTGGAACAGCTTGCGTATCTTGTTCTTCAGGAGAAGGATAAAAATGGATATTCTAAAAGTAATGGAGATGCTGTTGATAGTGAGAGGAAGGTTGAAGAAGAAGAATACAAGCTACAGGAGAAAGATGTAACCGCCATTTTCGATCTATGACGGGGAATCGAACTCCATAACGAAGGTAGTTGATTAAGGAAACTAACTGTAGAGGGTAGTCTTGTTCAACTGTCTCATTCAATTGAGTTCCTCGAAGATTCAGTAGAATACAAAGCGTTGAGGTACTATCAAACCATCCACGGAAACCTTCTGGATCAATGTAGTGATGAACAATCAATTGAGGGAAGTCTGAATGAATTTCTATGTACATTTCAAATTTTCATCACTGTTTGCCTAACCGTTTCGGAAGATTTTCGCCTAATTGAAGTTCTATTGAGAACGTTGCATTGCAGCAGCTTGTTCAGCTTCTCTATTGATTCCAATTCTTTATTTTATCACTTGTGTTTCTGTTTTATCTGATTCTCAGCTTCTTCTTCATTCTGCTCTCTTCTATCGACTATTTTTGTCAGAATCTCAAAGCTTTTATGGGTGAGAACGCCATTGTTGCCGCCTTTGAGCTACTAGAATCGCCATTCGTCCATTGATATTCAAATCCCAGTTCTGGCGGAGCGGTGGTCATATCAACAAGTGACGGCGATGGCGATGGCGATAACGGCGGCGGCGATTGAGCTGGTATTTTGTTTAGTGAAATTGACCGTTTCTCGTTTTTTCCGTTGTCTCTACAAAACTGCCATTTTCAATTTCTCCACCTTTTCAACCACATGGTTTGAATTCTGCTGTGATTTTTCTGAGTTACCATTTCGCTTCGTTTTTGGTTCAGGTGATTCGGCCGAGTCGACTCCACTCGTCTCGCTTCGAGAAAACCGAGTTGACTCATTGATAATTTCTCTGGGTCCAAAAAAAAAAAAAAAAAAGAAACCCTTTTTTCATTTGACAACCAAAAAAAGAACTCTGCTTTTGGGCTAATACTATAATTAATCAATGGCTTCTATTATGCATTTATTAAATTGTAATACTTTATAAATGGATTTTTTTAGGTTAAATTATAAATTTTGCATAGAGAAAGGTTAGAATTTTGGTGATTTAGTTTATAATTAATATTTAGATTTGATATGTTATTCTAAATTTTGATGTAAGATTAAATTTAACTTTTTAAACAATAATTTTTAGCTTTCTTACGCTATAGAGATTGGATTTGTAGATTTATATAATTTTTTCAACAAATTTATATTTTCACATTTTCTTTTTCAAAATTAACTGATGGATTAATGAAAGTTGAGTTGATGACTAAAATTGCAAAACACGTGTAAGTTCAATACCAAGATTGATGAAATTGAATGTTTAATATCACACAAATAGAATTGGACAAGATTGGAATCAAAATCAATCTTTTTTCAAACCATGCTATGCAAAACTCGTGTAAGTTCAATACCGAAAGAAAAAAAAAGAGGACAAATTAGAAACACCCCAAATCTGCTGATAGTTTAATTACTTTCAAACTTATACTCGTGTTATCGTATACTTATATAATAGTTATAGAAATTGACTTCATATAAAACTCAAGTCTATGCAATTGTTACAATTATATAAGTCTGAAGTCTGAAGCGCTAATTTTAAGACTTTGAAAAACTTATTTCTAAACTAAAGAGGGTATAATTGCAATTATGATTTTTGCCATTAGTTAATAGATTTTAGTATGGAATATTTATTTCCGAAAAAAAGAACTATAATTAACTCAGAGAGAAACCCTAGAATAAGGAGCCGAGTTGAAACCCATCTCACCCAGACGTTCGTACTCGCGACTCACGATTCCACCAGCGATCCGACCAGCCCTTCGTCAAACTCCTCTCTCTCTCAACCCTTTTAGCTTGAAATCAAATTCCCTTTTCAATTCTCAGATGCTAAACAAAGATTGTGAATGTCGTTGCAATCAAAACGATCAGAAAGGGCTCGGAATTCATTAGCATTCAAGCCAATGGAGGCTGTACGGTTTCTGTTTATTGTTACAATGAATAAGTTAATTGCATTTGATTGTTTTCAATTGTTGTTCCATTTATGGTGTTTAGAGTTTCTGTTTTCTGTGTATCACCTGTTCGCTGAAAATTCTTGAACTTTTTTGAGGGGTTCTGACTTGTTCAGTGCTTCCTTCATACCATCACTGACAAGCTTCTCTTTCTTGATTATAGTGAACTGTAGTCTCTTTGTTCTTTTTCTGTTTCTCTCAGGTTTAGCTGTGTTTACAATACCTCTAAAGTTCAGAGCTTTTGTTTATGGAGATTGTTTCTCTCAATGATGTTGATTTGCATATTTCTTTGTTTAAATAAGCAAATGCCAATATGTGAGCTTTCTTTGTTTCTTTTATAGGTATTATTAGTCAAGATGTAAAGGAATGAAGATTGAATAGCCTAATGGGTGTTGCTTATCGTAAATTTCTCTGACTCTTATGTTTTAGGTTCCGTTTTATTGATCAACCAGCTATTGAAATCAAATTGTAACAGGAGTTCACTGGTGGTGACAAGTGCTTCAAAATATGCACTGACCGATCTCTAAACAGATGCCCATAGACTTGGGCTCAGTTTGGCCCTAGTGTTGCAGCAATGATGGCCCCTATTCGCACCTCTGGATTTGTTGATCCAGGGTGGGAGCATGGAGTTGCTCAAGATGAAAAGAAGAAGAAGGTTAAATGCAATTACTGCGGGAAAATAGTAAGTGGTGGCATATATAGATTGAAGCAACATTTAGCTCGAGTTTCAGGAGAAGTTACTTATTGTGACAAGGCTCCGGAGGAAGTATATTTGAGAATGAGAGAAAACCTGGAAGGTTGTCGTTCCAATAAGAAACCAAGGCAATCTGAAGACGATGAACAGTCATATTTGAACTTCCATTCCAACGATGATGAAGAAGACGGTTCACATGTGACTTACAGAAATAGAGGAAGGCAACTGATGGGAAACAGGAATGTAGGTACTAACATGACTCCTCTGAGGTCATTAAGATATGTTGATCCTGGATGGGAACATGGTGTTGCTCAAGATGAAAGGAAGAAGAAGGTAAAGTGCAACTACTGCGAAAAGATAGTCAGCGGAGGTATTAATAGGTTTAAACAACATCTAGCCAGAATTCCTGGAGAAGTGGCTCCTTGTAAACATGCTCCCGAAGAAGTGTATCTTAAGATCAAAGAGAATATGAAATGGCATCGTACTGGAAGGAGACATGTACAGACTGATGCCAATGAGATATCGGCTTATTTTATGCAATCAGATAATGAAGAAGAAGAGGAAGAGAAAGAGGAATCACTGCATCATATTAGCAAGGAAAGGTTTATTGATGGTGACAAAAGACTGAGCAAAGATTTGAAAAGTACTTTCAGGGGAATGTCCCCTGGTGGTGGATCTGAACCGTCAGTTAAAAGGTCAAGGTTAGATTCTGTTTTTCTGAAAACCACCAAAAGACAAACTGAACAGGTGCAGAAACAAGCTTTAGTAAAAAGAGGAGGCAATAGGAGGTCACGGAAAGAAGTGATGTCTGCAATTTGCAAATTCTTTTGCTATGCAGGAATTCCTTTTCAATCTGCAAATTCTGTTTACTTTCATAAGATGTTGGAGACAGTTGGTCAATATGGATCAGGCTTGGTTGGCCCTTCATGCCAACTTATGTCTGGTCGATTATTACAGGAGGAAGTTGCAACTATTAAGTCTTACCTGGTTGAGTTGAAGGCCTCCTGGGCAGTTACTGGTTGTTCTATTCTGGTAGACAATTGGAAAGACTCAGATGGTAGGGCTTTTATAAACTTTTTGGTTTCTTGCCCCCGTGGTGTTTACTTTGTGTCGTCAGTTGATGCCATGGAAATAGTAGATGACCCTTCAAACTTGTTTAGAGTTCTTGATGGAGTGGTTGATGAAATTGGAGAAGAAAATGTGGTGCAGGTAGTTTCTTTGCTGCAATCATCCAGTAGTTTCTAATCTAAATTGCCCATGTCCTTGAAGCTAATTGTTTTTGTTCTTTTTGTTTTTCCGCCCTCAGGTAATCACCGAGAATACTCCCATTTATAAAGCTGCTGGGAAAATGCTTGAGGAGAAGAGAAGAAATTTATTCTGGACTCCATGTGCGACCTATTGTGTCGATCACATGCTTGAAGATTTCTTGAAATTGAGATCCGTGGAAGACTGCATGGAAAAGTGCCAAAAAATTACCAAGTTTATTTATAATCGGAGCTGGTTGTTAAATTTCATGAAGAACGAATTCACCCAGGGGCTGGAACTTCTGAGGCCTGCAGTTACTCGGAATGCCTCAAGCTTTGCTACTTTGCAGTGCTTGCTAGAACACAGAGGTAATTTACGGAGAATGTTTGTCTCCAATGAGTGGACTTCTAGCAGGTTTTCTAAATCTGGCGAGGGACAAGAAGTAGAGATGATTGTATTAAATCCTTCATTTTGGAAGAAGGTGCAATATGTTTGTAAATCTGTGGAACCAGTATTGCAAGTTCTTCAAAAAGTCGATTCTGTTCAAAGCTTGTCAATTTCATCCATATATAATGATATGTACAGAGCCAAGTTTGCTATACAAGCCATTCATGGTGATGATGCCAGGAAATATGGACCATTCTGGAATGTGATAGATAGCAACTGGAATTCTTTATTTTGCCACCCTTTACACATGGCTGCCTTTTTCTTAAATCCATCATACAGATATCGTCCTGATTTTGTAGCGGTATTGAAAATAACTGTTTGTTGCTGATGCATAATCATGATGGTCCATTGGTATCTTTTCTCAGCTACATTTCCTTTGTTCGTGCAGCATTCGGAGGTGGTTCGTGGACTTAATGAATGCATAGTTCGGCTAGAGTCCGACAGTTCCAGAAGGATCTCTGCATCTATGCAGGTATGGAACGGGCTATTTTGTGAGCCTGTTGATTGTCCCTGTTTTTCTTTAATTTTCACTGCTTTGATATTCGATGTCCCAGATTTCTGACTATAATTCAGCAAAGTCTGATTTTGGAACTGAGCTGGCTATTAGTACAAGAACAGAGCTTGATCCAGGTATGTTTCCCGTTATCCTTCAGTATTAATTGGTTAATATGCATTCCATAGGAAAGGTAATACACAAACTTCTTTCTCTACAATATTGTTTAATCGTAGTCATCAATTCCATTTTTGCTTCAATAGCTGCATGGTGGCAACAACATGGAATCAGTTGCTTAGAGCTGCAACAAATAGCTGTTCGCATACTAAGTCAGACATGTTCGTCTTTGTGTTTTGAACACAACTGGACCCCATTCGCTAAAGAACATAGTCAAAGGCACAATACTTTCTCTCAGAGAAAAATGGCTGATTTGTTGTATGTCCACTACAACCTGCAACTTCGGGAACGCCAACTAAGAAAGCAATCTAATGAGTCTATCTCTCTTGATCATATTCTTCTGGAACACTTATTGGATGATTGGATTGTGGAACCCCGGAAACAAGGCATGCAAGAAGATGAGGTATGAGGGCATACTGTCTTTATCTGCAAAGTGATTCCATTATAAGCAAGCAACAATAAATTATTTTTTTGTTCCAACGAATTGCATTCCCCAAACTTCATTTAGTGGAAGGCATGTCTTCTGTCTTCTGTGTTCCAAATACCAATTCCCCCCCCCTGTTTTGGGTAAGAAACCCACTGTCATTTAATGTAGAGATATACTAGAGAAACAAAAACAAAAAAGTAAGAGAAGTCCACTCTAATTACATAAAACTACCCCTATATGAAAGAAGAAGACCAAGTTCATTCATGTTATTACTATTGTTACTATTGTTTGGTTTTTTAAGGACTAGGTAATCGAAGATCTATTTCTTCCGTTCTGCTCACAGCCACACCCCACTAATCGCAGAGAGAGACTTTGCACACTCTAAGGCCAACTTTGGAAGGGACCACATGGGTTTTAAGTTGTTAAGTCTTTTTTCCCTTTTTTAATTAATTTTTTTTAATTTATAGTTTTTATGTGAGGTTAGACTCAAAAAGTTACAGGATATCTCCAAATATCGACAGCCTATACTAGCAGATTACCCATTGGGTTTGACTGCATTAGTTTGAAAACTGCGATAAATGAAGTTCTTGGATATATATGGTTTGACAGATGGAAAGAAAAAGCTGGGAAAGATGTTCTAGAATAGTTGAGTGAGTTTCACTGTTGCACCTTATAAAAAACGCCTCATCAGGAAAACCCTTGCTTTTAAAGACACGGTTGAGTTTTTGTCTCTCTATTTCTCAATATTAATGATAGTGAGACTCGTTTCCTTTTAGAAAAAAAAAGTTTGATATGGAGAGGGATGATTGTTGTTTGTTAGATTAGCTAGTTTGACAGCAAGTTGTTTCTTTATAATGATTATCTCAGTTCCATGGTAAATGTGATCTGTAATACCTAGCCTGTAGTATGAAGTTCCAATATAATCATCTTTTTGATATGCACTTTACCAGCCTTCTGGAGTTGAAAATTCATTCTTGTGTTTCTCAGGAAATCCTTTGTCCTGGAATGGAGCCACTCTATGCATATGAGAATGATTTGATTGACTATGAGGATGGGACATCTGAGGGTCGGAAAGGTTGCCTTCAACTGGTTGGTTTGACTGATGTAGACACATTGGATGTCAATCCTGCCAATGGAGGCGCTTCCACAGACAATGATGCCGATGTTAAGTTTTACGACAATGAGCTAAGTGACTAAAATAGGTATGCAACTTAACCTGACTGTGACGAGTGGAATTGGTTTCTTGTTTTATGGCTTGACATTTTTGTCTTTGTTCTCCATATAGAATTGTTTAAAGTTAGTTATTAGTTCTGAACTTCGTCATATTCTGACTGTATAAATGCCTTCACAGGTTGAGTCGTACATGTGTATTGACATAAGGTAGATTCTATTGTTGTGTTTGTGTGTATTCATTCATATGGTGTTTAATATTTCGATGCTTTTCTTGGAATCTTTCCTTTGGGAAAAAAGAAACACGTCTATTTGTGTATTTATTAAAACTAATAATAACATTTAATCAAAATTTGTATGCTTTTCTTGGCTCAATTGCTTCTCCTCTCAATGCATGTTGTCTTTTAAAGAATTTGTGTGCAATTACCTGGTTGTTTGTCAAATCTAATTGAATTGAACACTGAACATTATAATTATATTGACTAGGTAGGGTATCTTATGTCAGGATTCAGGTGTCAGCTTGTTTTATGGCTAAGTTTGAATTATTGTGGCAAGGTTTTAGGCATCTCTTTGATTTCATTTAGTTTTTTTTAATGATTTTTTACTGTTTTGTTACTACTAAGCCCAATTCATTATGATTGAGGACATGTACTTTTTGCATAAAGCAAAAGCCAAATATACAAGTATTGACGAGGCAATTGCTTTTTTTCTTCCGAGGAAATTTTTAGGGTTAAACAGGTAGAACAATGAATTATGCTTGGGGCAGTGTTTCTGTTGGTTTTTCGGACTAATTTTATAGGAAAAGAGAAATGGGCTCTTTTTTTTTTTCTTTTTTCCATCCCTTTCTTTTTCTGTTTGAGAAAACAAATATTGTTTTTGTACGTCGTTTATTGAATTTGTGTACATAGACGTGACTTAAGATTAATTCATTTTTAGGGTTATGGTAATAAGAAAGAAGCTGATCTTTTGATGGCCAAGGCACTGCAAGAATGTCCAAATAGTGGCCATATTGCGGGAAGCCTGAATAGAGATGGTACCTTGCCCACGATGTAAACCAAGACCATTGATGCACTTAACAAATGTGATCATGATACTCACCTTATTGCTGCTGTGGCCAAGTTGTTTTGGCATTACAGGAAGGTTGACATTGCTAGAACTTGGCTGAACAGGGCAGTAATTCGTGCTTCAGGTGTTGGTGCTTTTACTACAAATTCAAACTTCAGCAGGGTACTTACGAGAATCAGAAGAAACGTACTGAAGAGATATGTTGATGCAGAACCCAAACAGTTGCGAAATGGCAAACAATTTCAAAGGCTGAGGAGAACTTCCATCAAACGACTGAAGCAATCTTGAAAAAACTAGTTGTTGCACTAGGTAAGGAGTATGGCGCAGTTGAAAAGCAAAATTTAGTTTCTACAAAGTTCAGAGTATTAAGCCTCTCGCCAGTGAATTCATGTATGATCTATAAGAGTCTGAGTTATAGTATCGAACTATTTAATCAATGACTGAAAATTATGGCTTGTGAAATATTGCTGTTGGATTCCTCATACATGTGGTTAACCTTTCATTGCGATCTGTTGGATCTTATAATTATTTTACTACTACAATTATAGGCCATATTTGGTTGTATTTGCTTTATTTTGCTTATTCTGTAGTCTCTTTTCATATCATCAATAAAAATATTGTTTCCTTTTTTTTACACCAGCCTCTATAATGGCCATTGTCCTGACTGTTACTGGTATATCTATATTCTAATGTACCAAGGCAGAAGGTAGGTGAAGGGATCTCATCTTTCTTTACTGACGAATAATGATTCTTATTTCGATTTTTGTTAACCTTTCTACTAGAAGGATGTGATTGAGTTTGGACATGCTTACATTGATTCTATCGCACTATAAATTATCTGTGTATATGAAGAGTACTTTTAAGTTCTTAACTAAATGCATTACTTCGAATCTTTTACATTATTGGGCTGAACCTTGATAACTCTTCTTTTTTCATTCCTGCCAGCTGAGGTAATACTTTTTTTTATTCTTCTTGTTATTCTTGGTTAGATAAACCTAAGAGCGTGATTGAAAATTAGAAACCCACACCATTGTGCTTGGTATCATTTGTTTCTATCACAGACAGGTGCTACTTTGAAACAACCAAAGGAAGGAACTAAGTGTTCAACCTTCTAGTTTTCACTTTGAGGGAAACAAAGTTACAACAATAAAAAGGTATCTCTGGACATTGACAGGGATCCCCACTTGTATGCATTTCTATTCAGTAGAGGCGAAATGTGTTCTTTAATTTACAAGAAACCAACTTGTTTGGTATTCAACTGTTATCATTGTTGACTGCTCATTTTAACTGCTTTTGTTTTGTTAGTTGATCTTCGTATTTGCACTTCAAGAAAGTTCTAGGTGAACATTTGAATTTCTTGTCAATAAAGAACTTAATGAGATTCAATGTTATGATCTTATATTTATCATGAGTAGGTGGAGGAATTTTACAGTTTGTCTTTACATCTGTTGACAGAGGATATCTTGATGCTTTACACTCAAGGTGAAGTGTTTATCTGGATTGCTCAATCTGTCGACCCCAAAGAAAAGCAAAATGCTTGTAAATTGGTCAGGTATGAGAGTTGACAGAATTTTATTATTTTGTGTTCACTTCATTTTGCTTTCATTCATGTCATTCTTCCGTTTTATTTTTCCCAAGAAATGTGTGGAGATGGGCGTATCTCAAGAGAGATTTCTAGAGTCCTAAGAAAATGATCCCTGTGATAGTTATGTTAATTGGGATATTAAGGGTATATTAGTAATCAAGCTAAATAGTTTGTTGGAGGAAAGTCGGACAATATTTTGGAGTATGAATTAGAAGAGGGTACAAGTATCTCAAAACACTTAGGTTTTCAGTATATATTCGAGTTCTATCAGCATGCTTCTTCTCAACGTACTTCTCATGAAATTATAGTAAGGTTGTTGTCTGTGCTTGTTAAACTATGGCTATTCATGCATTGTTTAATTCTACAAATGTTAACTTTAATGTTATGCTGTTGTTGTGACAAAGATTTAAAATAAATTTTATTAGTTTTTCAAAAAGGTTGTCAAAATACTGTAATTTTTGCGAATTGTGTTCTTGTTCAATTGAAGTGGTTGACGTTTGAGAATTACAATTTAACTCTTGAATATCGTTCTAAAATAACAAAAAAGAAAAAAAAAAAAAAGAAAGAAAAAGATTGCCCAAAGACAAATTTAATGTGTAAATGGAATACCTATCAAATTATTCAAACCTAACAAATTTAATGCTCATTTAAACAAAATATGGCTTTGGTTCTTGAGTTTTGGATCTAGTTTTTATTTAGTACTTTAGGTTTCAAAATGTTACTCATCCAATTCTTGATTTTTGATTTATGTTTCAATTTATTTTCCAAGGATCAAAATGTTATAATTTTACTTTAAGATTTGAGTTTTATTTTAAATTCGTCCGTAGATTTAATATTTTACTTTCGGAGACTTTATAGTTTAATCAAAATAATTTATAAATGAATGGTTCTAAAAATTAATAAATTTACTGATTTTTTTACATTACAATTGTCATCTACGAGATTTCATATTTTGAAATCGATACATAATAATTTCATTATCTATCTTATCAAATAAATCTCTCTCAATATATGTTACGAGACAATCATTCAACCATTGGTCTTCCATTCGATTGTGCAACTGAGTCTTTATAATGCTAATAGCAAAAAATGTCCTTTCCACGGTAGCCGTTGGTAAAATCAATGCTAAGGTAAGCAATCGATAGACTAATGGGTAGACTTTATCTTTAGTTGTTATCACCATTTTTTAAGAAAGATCACCAATACTTGTTAACTCAACAAACATATTATCTGCACGCACATCAATGATGTAATTTTGAAGCTGATCGTAAAAAATAACAAGCTTCGTAGTTGAAAAATCTCTAAAATAAAATTGTGCAAGGTAAATGAGTTTTTGTCTGTCAAAAGCAGTAAATGAGTTGCTAGACATGCCACACAAAGAAGCAACTTTGTACTTTTTTTCAGTGAAACGATTATTTAACTCTTGAAGTTGCATGTCGATAACTGCATAAAAAATCTCAACACGATAATTATGTATGTTTGTGATTTCTTGAGATTTTCGTCTTTGCCTCACTTGAACCAAAAATGCATCATCCATTTTAAGCATTAGAATACCATGCTTATTACAAAAATTTGAAACTTCATCCAACAATGATTGTCATTCCGATTCTCTCATTGACTACAATCTTACCTTACAAATCTTGACCAAATTCATTGCATTCACAATATCATGATCTTTTCTATGTAGTGCTTGAGACAAATCATTTGTGATTTCTAAGATAGCTTTCATAAGATGCACATAAAAAATGAAATCAAATGATTGAATTGAATTCATTAGAACCTTTGCTTCATATTTTTGTTCAGAATTTGATCCATCATCTATGATTGTCTCAAGTACCTCACAAATTGATGAGAACATTGAAATACATCTTACCAAAGTGTTGTAGAGTGATCCCCATCGTGTATCTTCTGGTCGTTTAATCATTGTTTCCTGATTTAATCATTTTTCACTTGACAACTCACCATTATTCAAAGCTTCAAAAGTGTTGGCACTATGTTTCCCTCTTATCGTTAATGCATCAATAACATTCACCACATTTACAACTAAAATAAAAAAACCAGCAATCTCTACATGATTTTTTGCAATAGCTACCAAAGTTAATTGAAGCTGGTGAGAGAAATGTAAAATGCACATTCATTTTCTCTCAAAACTAATGTTTTCAATCCATTAAATTCTCCTTGCATATTGCTGGCTCCATCATAACCTTGTCCTCGCAAACTCGCCATGCTTAATCCATGTATAGAAAAGAATCCATTAATAGCTTCTTTGAGTGATAATGAACTTGTATTGGTAACATGGACAATACCAACAAATCGATCAATGACATACCCTTTGTCTACATATCTCAACACAATTGACATTTGCTCCTTTGAAGATATATCCTTCGACTCATCAATCAAAATTGAAAACAACTTATCACCAATATTTCGTATGATTCCATTGACAATTTCTACAGCAATACAATTTACTTTCAAACATTACCTTTGTAGTCTCGATTTTTCATTAAATATTTACTTTCAAACATTAACGTCAATATTTATTAATTAATTTAAAGTAATTGTGAGGTACAATTTTAAAGTGGGCATTGTCATAGATAGAAAAAAATGAGTTTTTTTTTACCAAATATACCAAAAAAAAAAACTTAAATAGAATGTAAAGATTTGGATAGATTTTGAAAATAGTTTCGATGTTTTGCTATTTTTAAAAACGTTCTAAATTTTAATTAATTATAATTTATGAATATACATTAGCATTGAAATTGGATTAAAAAATGTAAATATAGAAATTTAAGAAAATTATAACCTTTCGAAATTCATGAATAAAATCGAAATAAAACTGAAACCATTCATTATGAGTGAAATTATTAAACGTCCATCAAATTAGTCAGTGTGACAAATTTAATCCGTCTGACTATGCATTCAATTTATTGGAAGTCTCTTCGAAATTAATAAAAGGAAAATAGGTTGAATTTGGTGTAAAAATTAATGTGATGATATGAATATGACATGCTGATGTGGCAACAAATTTCTTATTCTCATTTAATTATTATTATTTGAGATTCATACCTTTACTATAATTACAACATGTATAATAAGTATCCTTAATCAATGCAAGATTAATTTAAGATAATATGATATCTTTGTAAATCTTTTATTAACTAAATAATATTAAGTTAAAATAACACTAAAGGCACTTTTTTTTTTTAATTCAATGTTACTTGACACCCAAGTGTTATGGAATAACACAACTCTTTCTATCTAGATATTTTAATTCATATATTTTTAAATTTTTTATAATAAAAATGGGAAGACAATACATTTCTATTGAAGAAATAGGGACTAAAATTAAGATTGAAAAGTGTTTAAAGTAGGAAATAAATGAGATATTAAATATTTTAATTAAATGAGACAATCTATGGAAGGAGCGTAGCCTACCAACGTGAGCCGCCATGTTCGTTGGAAAGAAGTGGGGAAACCAACTTCTAATTTTATAATTAAGAAAAATCCTAATTGTTCAACAAAACTCATAAAATATATCAAATCTAACTGTCATAAGGTTAGGTATTTCAGTTTGTGTTTCGAAGTCCAACCTTATATTTGAAAATATTCTTAATAACGATAATATTAACTATTATTAAGAAATAGTTACATAACAAATTTGGTAATATAAAACTTTCTTTCTACCTTGTCAAAAGTGAGCACGTCTCCTCTCGTTAAAGGTCGAAAGTTTCAACTCATCTACAGAGTTGTTGCACTAAGAAATACATACATATATATGTTATATAGATGTTCGATTTAAAAGCACTTCACTTCTTGGGGTGAAGTGGAAAAGCTATTTATCATCAGAGGGGAAAGGAAAACGAAAAAGCTTTTAAAGAAATACCTGAAAGTAGCCAAAAGGAATAACAAATCACAGTGAGAAAATGCTCTTTTTGCATAAAGCAAAAGGCAGAATATACAATGGAAAGGGAATAAGGTTACTAAATTCCAAGTTATTACAATTGGATGAATTTCAATACAAAATCTTCAAAGGAATGTGATTCTTTCCTTTTTCCTCATGGGAGAGGCTCTTGTGAATCCCCCAGACGAGACAGGTGAAGATATGCATCTGTTCCTGTTTACAGTTCAATAACAACGGTTATAACCATCCTGAAAACGACTGTGGAGAGATGACGGTTAGAAATTAATGTCTCAAAACTCACTAGGATTAAGAATTTCAACTCAACAATGAAGGAATTTTAAGTTTTATTTATCCGAGAAATGTTTGGAAGCAATGAAATAGGTGAGTCGTGTCGACGAAACAGTATTATGGTTCTATGTGCTTGAAAAATACTGAAATCAACTATGAAAACTAAAACAGCAAGAATCGACTTACCATATCCTTCCATGGAGATCACTTGCAGATCACCACCAAAATAACGAGCGTACAGACGACTTATTGGAAGACCATAACCATATCCAGCCATTGTCACCAAATCCGTGGTTCCCAGATCTGGATGTTCCTCCAGAGGTTCTTTTGCAGTGGTGTACAGGTAAGTGAAAATTCGTGGAAGGCCGCTTCGGGGTATGCCACCACCCTCATCCGATACCTACAAGTCAGTCATATACACAGTTATATTGAAACTCAATTGAATTAACTTTGGTGATGCATAACAACAATACCTTAATAGTGACATCCTCAATTCCATCAGCAACTATGATTCTAACTGGAGGTGGAACTTTATCAGAATCCACGAAACGCTCTTGCACGGCACGTAATGAGTTCTTAACCAACTCAAAGACCATAAGATGCAAGTGTGTTGGAACGTAACTGAAAAAGTAAACAACAGATGAAAGATTTAAGTCAATATTCATGTCACATGAGCGAAAAGTGGCATAAACATCGATAAAAACACTCAGAACAGAGAGATTGAAGTCTAGTGAAGTGAAACTTTATAGCAAACAGCATGTGAGCAAAGTCAAAATGAAGAACTTACAGAAATGTGAAACTTGGATCTCCATAGATTTTGATATCAGGAGCACTACCATACTCCCGTAAACAGATTGCACGAGCATCCTCACTGGCGCTCTGCGCAACGTTCACAGGGGACATTTTTGTGTGTATATATCCTACACAGTCAGGAGGAGGATTGGGATTGTGTAATTCCACATGCTGCCCTGAGTAACAATCAAATTTCACAAACCACATGTTAAGCATCTAGAAATTGCAAAATAATGTCATGATTTAGATTTTTCCCCGCCCATCAAAGAAAATTTATAAACAAATAGAGAAAGGAAAGGGGAAGACAGGAAATATGGGACTTGAGGGAAATTGAAATTTAACCAACCAATGAGCATGCGAATCCCAATTCTTGACATGTAGAAGCGATCCAAAAACTGATGAATCTCATGGAGATCTAGAGACCCAACATTATTCAGACCTAGGCCTTTCTTCAGCTGTTTAACACCTAAAGCCATCGTTGGAACCACGTTGTTGTGTCTCACCTTAATTGCCTTTATCATTTGTGTAAACTCTTTTTCATCATCTGAACTCTTTATCTCGGGAAAGGACCGAAGGTCACGAAAAGAATCCACATACCAGTCACGAACCTAACAAAACATTTATGGAGAAGTAAAACCAGTAAAAGGTTGTGTTAAAAATATTATATACAGAACTCTGCCTTTTCATACACCATGAAACTCTAATAAGAAACAAATGGACTGCCGATTGGAAAACCGGTTCAAAAATAGTTTTTTTTTCCAAAGATTGTGTGGTTAAAGAACTTGTACAAATTCATAGTATTGTGTACATTATTTTTTAGATCTATTGGTGTTCAAGCTAATTTACCAGCACCTTGACTAATCTCACACAACAAACCGCTTGACCTTAGTGGGTGTAGAAAGACTCGTAGGATACTAGATCCTGACTAGGTGATCGCATTCTTGCATACATTGAAATCATTATTCACAAAACATGATACTGACTCTTGAAATGGACAATAAGTTCATTTTTCTGAAACAGAAAAAACTCAAAACAACCTTTAAAACAATTACCATAAACAGTTCCCCAGAAATTTTTTTCTTAAATGGAAAAAAAATGTTTTGATGACAGTTCCCAAACAACCTCTAAAACATTTAAACATTTCAATAATCATGCAAGTACTTTTCTAGAAAAACATGCCCCAAATGTAGACTTTATATGAAATACAAAAAAGATTCGAACTCTTAAAAAACAATTAAAAAAACAAGCAGTAGAAGGAAACAGTTAACCGGCAAAAGCACTTAGGATGTTTGAATAAAAAGGCGAAAGGGAATCTTCAACAACAACAAAGAATGGGGGATTAAATAATTGTACAAAATTGAGCCAATTCCTCTCACTGACTCACTGTACGATTAAATTAAACATGAACGCTAAAAAATATGTACATCCTAAATTGGAAAGTTCAAACAAACAAGTCAATAACAAACACAAATAGAGTCTTTTGAAGAAAATTCACAAGAAATAATGATAAAAAAGCAAGTGAAACAGAAACAAAATCATCACATCAATTACCAAATTCCTAATTTCTAAGTCACAAAATCCTCATTAATTTTTCAGGCACAACCGATAGCAACCAATTCAACAAACTGAAAAGCAGAAAAGTACAGAAAAGGGACCTTCAAAACAGCAGGTTTCATAGAGAGGCCATAAGGCAGATTCTCAAGTTCAATAGCTCTTCTAGCAATCCGAATTGGAAGCTCCTTATGAAGAAACTGAGCAGAAATGAGCAAATTTTTAGGAGTGGGCTTGGAACCAAACTCCATCATGTATCTCAAACTAACCCCAGTCTGTTTCATACAACCCCATTTCTGAACCTCGTCGATCAGGGTCTTGGAGAAGGTTTCACAGAGCTTTTTAGCCGCCATGGCTCAAAGAGGGTGCCCAAAAGGAAAAACCCACGAAGGAAATGGATGAAAGAAACGGCATGCAAGCCAAAAACTGCAAAAACAAAGCCAGAGATGAAGGAAGAAGACGAAAAGTTAGTCCGGTGTTTTATTGCTTGTTTTGGAAGAACTGCCTTGTATAGAGGTATTAACGAGACATTTGAATTTGTTGTTGTTCTTCTTCTTCACAGAGAGAATTGTTTAGGGTTGTAATTTTGAAGCAGATCGAAGTAATGGGATGTGAAAACTGAAACAGATGGAAAGATGAATTGGATTTGGGGCTGTGATTGGTGTGCTTCTCTTTCGGAATACTTCTTCATCTTCTTGTCATAAAATAGAAATTGTTTTTTTCTTTTCTTTTATGACAAAATAAATAATTTTACTTTCTCTTAATCACGTGGAAGATCCAACAAATGAAAATTATCATATCATTTTTTAATGGTCGATTGATCGATCCAAAAATTAAATTTACGGTTTTGTATATTAATGTTATTTATTCAACAATTCTAGATCTTAAATTTGCGGTTTTATATATTAATGTTATTTATTCAACACTTCTTTATCCAATTTTAGTAGTGTAATTTTACCCTTTCTATTTTCAATAAATTTTAAATTTAGTATTTCAAAATTAAATAAATAATAATAATAATCAACAACTTTCATGAAAAAAAACTTAAATGAATATATTTTCAAAATTTATAGTAAAAATTATATTAGATAAGAAAATGTTTCTTAAGATCAATTTAACTAATATAGGGATTAAATTTAATATTTATTTAAAATTACACGAATTAAAATTGGACATTGGATTCTCAAAATATATCAATTAAAATAATATTTTGATATAATTTAGATTATTTTCTTGCGTGTGTATATATACTTTTAGTATGCTACAAGAATAGAATATCTATGCTTATCAATTTTTCGATAATCATTGTTTGTTTTAAATTATTTTGTGTATATATCAATCATTCCAAAGCTTTTAATTTAAATTTGATATCATGATTAATTAATGGTCTACAATTTGAATCTTAAACTCGGAGTATTTCAATTTGTAGGTTTGATTCAACATAATAGCAAGTTAACTAGTTTTCTTTACTTGTTTTTATCATATGTTTAAATTGTTAAATAAATAATAAAAAAATAATAATTAATACTAAAATAAATGTCAAAAACCAATGACAGCATATACTCACCTAAATAAAACTTAACTTAATGAACAAAAACAACAAATAGTATGAGAATAATAAAACACAAACCAATCTAATAAAATATTAACCATAGCTAATAAGAACTAAACTTAAAAAATAGTCTCCATGGAATAACAAAAATGCTTATATTTAGTGTATATACACATACATATATATACACCTTTTTTTTTATCATAGCATACAATATTTAATATAAATTTTTTCAAAAATACTGTAAATGACAAATTGTTGAATCGATAGAATCTAAAATTTAAAAGTTTGATTTATTAGTAAATATGCATATATATTAAATAGGAAGGTAGGATATTCTGAGAGGCACAAATGTTTGTAGAAAGAGAGATGACACGTGTGAGTCAGTAAGAGGCTAGGTGGGAGCGGCGGAGAACGTCGGAGGCATGCAATAGCAATCGGTTTGGAGTGTGAAGGGCTGGGGTGAGGAATAATTCCACTAATTTCACGTTCTTCCTTTTTCTTTGTTCCTTTATTTGTTTTATTAACATCATTGCGTAACGTATAAAGTAATTATTACAAGAAGAAAAAAGAACTAAAATTGTCAAATTTCATTACGTCCGTTTGATTGATCATATGGGTGGTGGTGTTTACGCTTTGCAACTAAATAATTTTGTCATTGGTTTGTTAAGTTGTTAAAAAAATATAATCTAATTCTATGTGTTTATAAAATGTAACAAAATTTTAAATTTGTATTCTAAGTCTATAGTTAGATTGTATCATATTTATATCATATTTATATCATATTTATGTCATTTACAATAATCCCTATAACCCATGTCTATGATAAAAGTAATTATTACTTAGTCTATGAGTGCATTTCATCCTAATTAGTTTGTAATTTATATGTAACAGATTTAATCAAATAAATAAATTTGTGGTTTTTCTTTTCAAAAAAAAAAAAAAAAACTTCAAAAATCAAAGCTATAATCTCATTTAATATGTATTTGACCTTTGTAAGTTCTATGTTTTTCAATCAAATTTAGAAATTTATGATTCTGCCATTTCATTCATTATCTTTCCCTATTTAGAAATTAAATTTGATTATAAAAATTATTTTAAATATATCTATCATGATAGAGCAAATAGTAATCAATGGTAGTTCATAATAGATAGACTAATATTTTATAAATAATTTTGTTCATTTTGCTATATTTGAAAATAGTCTACGTATCTTACTTTTAAGTCTTTCTTTTGCTACCTTTATCGTTTAAAAAGAGTCAAAATGAAAAATGAAAAGCAGAAAAAACAAAAACTTAAATCTTGACCAAATTCTGAACCACCCAAAGCAATACATCTACTTTCTAAAACCATCACTATTAGGAGGAAAAAAAAGAAAAAAGAGAAAGGTAGCATGTTACTTCTGCAAATTGTCAATATTGTGAAACTTTTTTCTTGGGGACTATATAGTATTAATGGATGAAAGAAAGACTGCAAAATTTAGTTACTGCCCCAAATGAAAGGTCTGGCTCATCAAAAGAATACAATTACATGACTTGGTTAAAAGAATTGTCCTAAAGTATTACATCCAAATCAAGAGCTCATTGTTATATGCCAATAACAACAATTGCCCACTAGTCCCAATGATATATATTCCATGTAGGAGAGACAAGCCATAAAATCAAATGAATTTATAATTGCCTGTTTCTAAACCTTAAAAAACACCTCATCTCATCTTATATATCAAAACAACTTCCATTTAATATTTCTCCTATTCTCTTCTTTTTTCTTTTCCTTCCTTCCTAGTGATTCATATTCATATTTATATATCACTACTGATTGTGGTTACCAACCTGAGTCCGACCGATGTGCGACAACCTTGATGATGCAAGTAAAGGTGCCTCATCATCGACATTCATATCGGATGAACCGTTTCCGCCATTGCCATCGTTGCTATTTGGTGTGAATATATCCGACGACTTCTTCTCTAACTTCCAGTCCTGTACTAGGCATTAAAATTCCAGTTATGAAAACATTGGAGGACTGGTCAAGGCAACAAACTGCTGATAGTTACACGGCAGATGAAAAAAGAAAGCAAGTAAAGTTGCACTCATCAGCGTTTGTTCCCAAACCTACAGCAAGATCATCACCATTCTAACAATAACTGTGAGGTCTCAGAATAAGTTTGCATATATCGTTTCCGGTCTGATGGTTTGTTTTGCAGGTTATATCCATAGACCATGCAGGTTATATCCATAGACCTGCTGGCCAAAATCATCGAAGGGAAAGGAAAAAGACTAACTCTCTAAAAAATAGCCAAAGGGAATACTCATAAACTACCACCAACAATAACTCAAATCAACTTTCAAGTTCGAAATATGAGATTACATTAAGGCAATGTTTGCATCTAGTTCCTCAATTTCATGGTTATAAAATAAAATTCTATTAATTTAACCAAAAAAATCACAATGATCAAGGATTCCCATAGACGAGTAGTCAAGTACTGTAAAACAAATAAGTTCACCCAAAAGCCAAAACTAAAAGGATACACAATCCATCAAATACTCGGAATTTTGTACTTCCCCAACAATACTTGGGAATTTCAATTTTATACATCTCACTCCCATATAAATCATGAACTGAATCAAGCAGCAGGTAAGAGTTCAGTTCATAAATTTTTTCTTATCCTTAAAAAATACTTCACATCTGGCCTAAAGCAAAAACTAAAGCTACAAAAGATATTATCAAATCCATGTAGACAACTATGACAACAAGAAAATAATAACCAGCCAGCCTTATATGATGCATTGATACTTCATCCGGCACCTAGAATTGTAATGTTCTCCAAGTCCTGACAGACTTTAAACTTCTAGCAAAATTCTCACCTCCTGTTCCTAGCTTATAAAAACAAGAGACATTGGTATGGAAATATGGAACATTCCCCTCAGTCGTTAGAACCTAAATAGATACTTAAAAAGGTGATTTAAAAGCCTAAAGTTTTTACAAAAACCCTAGATTTGACCATTCTGCTTCAGCTACTGGTGTTGGATAGCAATCTTCAGCCTCTCAACCAACGTAAGGATCAAGGAAGTTGACATGAAAGAAAGACCTTTCTCAAGAGACTTACTAAAGATACAAGCAACCATAACTCTCAGCACTCAATCATTCTGAAGGACGCTTATTGTAGGTGGAAATTATACGCCTGATATTCATTCCAAGAACCCATCCTTGTACTGCCATTTCCTTTGTAGTGTGACTAAGTAATACAAACTGGGACATTCAAAGCAATCTGTTATTTCCTATTCTTAAACTACCAAGTCGTTGACATAATCTTTAAATGTATTTGGTCGTTCTTGGGACCCATAGGAGGAATAAAATCTTAATTCTTATGTAAACATGATCTTTTTTTCTTTAATGAAAACAACCACTTTCATTGAGAAAGAATGAAAGAATACAAGGGCACAAAAAACCAGCACACAAAACCACCCTTCTAAAGGAAGGGGGACCAAGTAAAATGTTACCTATAGAATAGTTATAAAAGATCTTCAAAACCGAAGCCCAAAGAGACATGTGATATCTAGCCAACAACCAAATCTCACATATGCCCCCTCTCTACCCCTAAACACTATCATTCTTCTCGCCCCAAATATCCTAAATAATACCACACCCCCCAGCACGCCATAAAAAACCACCCTTTCCTGAACATGATCTATTTAATAGGTTATACCTTTGTGCCTAGAGTTATAAACATAGGAATATACTTGACTATGTATGGAGCAGCTCTTATGTGGATACCCCTTCAAATGAAAAGCTAGAATCTTGTGGGAGTTAGTTGTTGTGGCTATAATTTGGGAATCGTTAATGGAAAAAAAATCATATGATCTTTGCTAATACTTAGAGTTGGAGAAGCAGTGAGGGGAGTGTTGTCAAATTTTTTCAGACTGGTTGATGTCTTACTTTCCCATTTCTCCTAACTTATTTTGTACCTAATTGTCTCCCACCTAAAAAAGATTGAAACATTCAGTACCATATAAAACCTATGAAACATTTCATCAAGTGGAGAAGGATCTTGAACTACTTTCTATTAAACTGCCATGAGATATGAATAACTGGAAACCCAACCTTTACGATTCTCTCTGGAAGGCTGTCAGAAGATAATTGAGATGCCCGAACATCCTTGACCTTTATGTAATTATACATGAGGACCCCACACAATGCTGCATTGAGAGAAGGATTGGTAAATTGAAAATCACGTTAAACTAGTAAAACATAATAGGAAAAAAAAAAAACCCTCCACTTGACAAGGATTACCGATTGCATAGCCAATGATATTCAGCCCTGTTATAGTAGATTCAGGAAATATGACCGTTGAGAGGGCTATTAGAATCCAGTCCTTGAGAACACCAGCAACTCGAATAGTAACTGCTCCAGTTCTTCCAATTACTAAGAAAATAGAGAAGTTCAACGCCAAGGCACACAATGCATTTGAAAAAAAGATCCAAAAGTTGAACTGAATTTGAGTAACTTGCATCTCTGGCTTCTCCAACAGGTACCAAGGAACAAACAGGAAAACAAAACTGCATGCATCAAAAGCAAAAATTGAGCGGCTAAATCTTACACTCTAGCTTCTGTGACATTTATGTTAAATCATTTTCCAATGAAAGATTGTTACTATTTGATCATAACGAAATCTTAAGAATCCATTGCCAATGACACAACTACTTCCAGTCAAGAGACATCAAACTACACTATACCTGCATGGAGCAATGTAATATAAGCTGGTGATAGGATTTAGAGTCAAGCCCTTCTTTTGCAGAAGGACCTGCGTCAAGACCAGCCTGAGAGCTTCTGCAAAGATACCTGTGACCTGGTAAACTGTACCTACTACATTAAAATGTATCTCTCCATATGAGGAAACGACAACCCCAACACTGACCAGCACCATGTTGAAGAAAACGTCACATCTTAACTTGTCGGTACCACACACAACAGCCATTAAAAATGTGGCTACTGGCACTGAAATGTCAAATTTACATCTAATTATTTTACATTTCTAAGGAGACTCATCCTGGAAGTAAGAAAAAATATGAAGTTAAGCCACATACTTAAAGCCTTAAGCATCTGAATGAAGGCCACAGATATATGCAAGTAGGCAGTGTTACCAAACCTGAAATATCAATAGTTAGTAGTTAGTAATACTCAAGCCATTGTGAACATCACGCATAAGGCACTGATACTCAAACAGCTACAAAATAGTATAAAAACCATTACAGTTTTTAACATATTTAAACATTAAAACGAGTTAGAAACATCTGCATAAAACCTTAGATTATAGGCTAGCTTATCTAATGGAAGACACAAGAAAATGATGAAGCATGATACAAGCAAACATGTTTGCTTGAGCTAGAAATAGTAAACAAAAAAATCACAATATTATTAGCCATCACCAAGAGAACATTATAATTCATGAAACCATGTATCAGATAAGCATCATTTACAAAACATAGAAATGATATCCCTCCCTCCAATATGAGAACACTTTCAAGTACTATTACAAGAAACTAATTTTACAACTTTACTTACCAAAGACTTGACGCAAAAAATGCACTAATTGGGATGACACACGTTGCATATCTGTCCAACAAGGATATCATGCATTAAAAACAGGAAAATAAAATTACACAAAAAAAATCTACAAAAATCAATTATACGGCAACTTTTCATTTCTCAGAGAACTTACATTTCAAAAGTCATTTTGACTGGAGATACAACCTGCAGATTTGGAATCAAGATTAATTACTCTAGCTACCCAAAATTAGAGAAGAATAGATCAACTGAGCGAGGGAAAACAAATGAAGTGTGCTATCCAAGACAAACAAATCTTTATATTAAAGCACTGCTGCCGGCTGGTAACAATTACTAATTGTCACAGACTGAAAATCATGTAGAACTTTCTCACCAAATGTGCTAGAAAGATGCTACCTCTAAGGAAGAGTGGCAGTTACTAACACCCCATTTAACAATCATCTCTGTACTATGGGAATCAAAGTTGACAAAGAACCAGCCAGTAAATTGATTTCAGGTAAAGCCATACCTTGAACACTCGAACAAGGAAGAATGCAACAGCACCAGAAAACCCCATATGAATCATTGTAAGTGTAATAGGCAAAGGAAAATTGAAGTATTTTGGGGAGAGCACCCACTGCAATATTATAAGAAATAAGCACCAAATGAGATTTAAATCGCAGCAGAAAGCAACAACCAAGCACTAAGTATGGTAATACCTTGCATTCAGATTATGAAATAGTTAAATCATTGATTACTACTTGTACCAGTAACAGAAAGGAAATAAGAAAAACTGGAATAAATTTTAAATATGATCAATAAAGAAAAAAAAAGACGTTGTAATACCTTGTTATACAAAATAACTCCAGATGACAGCAAAATGTAGATGAGAAGATACAGGTAAGTGAGCACAAGTGGTCTGTTGATCATTTTGGCGATTAAAAACTTTCGCTGGCTGATCTAACAGTTGAGTTCCGATTCAAAAACTATCTTTACCACCTCTGTCTATGATCTGAAGATAGAGGCATCTTCTATCAAAACTCAGCAGTCGGATTTCATCTTCTAGGTTATTCCATAGGGTTTATTGGTTAAACCGACAGGTGAAATGCCTACTGTACTGTATATCCATGCAGGACAGCACCTAAAAACAAAGCCCATAATTAAAGAAAAGAACAACCCGATTTATCTCTCCCAACAAGCAAAACCCCAGATACATTACATTCTAATTCTAACAATAGAAAAGGCACAGAGAGTTAAGAAGCAACACGATTTGTCAAAATCACGACAATAAGAACGAATCAGACCATATGTCATATGTGATGCAAAAGTGATCCAAGTGGGAAAAACAAACAGAACCCAAATTCGAGTAGATGTGAAATAATGCAGAAAAAACAAGTGACGGAAATTAAATTGCAACAGGGGGGACATCAAGAAGACGCACCACACAGCAGAACGCGATGAAATATGAAAGGAGGAAAAAGAGGGAGTTACCAAAACTGAGGGATCGAGACGTAGGCGGGAATCTGAAGGAAGAAAGACGAAGAACAGTAGCAGTAAACCCTACTTGGCGGTGAGAGAGAAGAAGATGCAGAAGGGGAAATTGGGGGAAATGGAGAAATGGGTCAGTGCAAAAATGGAGGAAGAGAATGGAGAAGAGTGAGGAAGGGAGCGTTAATGGCGTCTGGTTGGTGAAGAACTGATGGATCCGTATGCTGTAAAAAGTGCATTAATGGCTTCTGGATTTCGAAGATACAGAACAGAGAAGAGAGAACACAATCCTTTTTTTTTTCTTATTTTATTCTATTTATATTTTTATTTTATTACTATTTTTCTTTTACCAAAATGAACCTTTTAAATATTATCAAAATGTGATTTTGAGTTTCGAGGAATTAAGTTGTTTTTTTTCCTAAAAAAAATGGAATTAATTTGGAGAATAAAGATGGACCTCAAATCAAATTCCATATAAGTGAATTTTGTAGATTAGCTAATTACTTATGACTAAATAAGTAGCTAATTACATCAACTAATGGAACGTTGGCAAAAATAACAAAAAAAAAAAATTTATAACAATAAAATTATTTACTATATTTTCTAAATTACAAAAGTAGTAAATTTAAAAAGCGAACAACCTTCTATAACCATGTGTAGCCGTTCATATTTGCAATATGTAAAAAAGATGTGTTATATGTTACTTTTTTCTATTTTTTTTTTTTTGTCATGTGATGCAATTTTTCAAAACTAATTTCATATAAAATTTCATATGAATATCACCTATCGCACTAAATGTAAGTCACACTTAATGATACAACAACTAGCAAAATTTAATTAATTCAAGCTCCGACCAAAATTTATATTTGTATATGTATGTCAAATATATTGAATATAATCAATATTTAAGAACAATTTTGTTACATCTATCTTTGTGCAGTCAATTACAACAACACAATAAAAAATTCTAAGTAATTAAAAGAGGTTTAACATGTGAAAACTATAATTAAATAGCTAAGTCGGCTTTACAAATTAGATACATGCATTTCTGTATATCTATGTATTTTTCGACACTATTTAACCTATTAGTACCTCGACATTTGACGTTGCAAAAGAGGAAATGTTAGTATTTGTGTCATATAACTTACAATCTTGAGAAATTTGCATATGCACACAAAATCAATGAAATATGAATTTTTGCTTGTTTTTTCTTTCGTTTTTAAAGTGGCTTCTTTTTCCTTTTTTACAATTTTTTTGTTTTGCATTTCTTATTCCTTTTTTATAATATAATCAATTACATTATATGTTCAACTGCATATCTCTTGTATGTTGCTTAGATAATTTTGGTGCAATTACATTCATTTATTCAACTTTACTCTACCTTTGCATATTTAAAACGACCCACCGAAAACCTTTCTTTCAAGGTGTAATGAAACTACACACTGTGTACTCGTCCATCATCATATTCTAGAGTACCCAAACTTGAGTCAACGCATCATTAGGTGATTCATGTTTGCAGTTGACTCAAGTTGAGAGTGGATCTGTATTATTATTCACAATCACATCATAAAATGAGTTAAATATGATCAATAATATGTAAAAAATATATACACGTGATTTGATACAAATGTAACATTAAGAATCTTACTATTGATTGGCTAATTTTTTTACATCTTCATTGACGTATTCTCCATTTTTTTTGTTGGAGTTTTTTTCCACATATTAGCTCGTCCAAACCTGGTTCATTGGAAGAAACTTTTTTCTGCATATCCTTAAGCATACAATAGTTAAATTTAATAATATATGTAAAATACTATAATATTCTTAATTACTATCTCCTCAACAAGATTCGCATAACCTCTTATGGACATATTAAGATTATACTTGTTATTCTTCGCATAACCTCTTATGGACATATTAAGATTATACTTGTTATTCTTTCTTCGATCCTATTATTGACTTCTCACATTCTATACAAATTTTATATAACAAAAATAAAATAACAAACCTCGGTTGGATGCTCATGCCAATAATGTGTTTCAATTATGTGGGAATAGAATGAAGTTGGATTTACAAAGAGTTGCAGTTCATCAATAAAAGTGATATTATATTACATTGCTAACCAACTATTTACTAGACAAAATGTAACACCGACTATTTTGATAACGACCTTCTTAATTCTACCATTAATCGTGAATGCTCCATAAACATTCAACAATGCTCAAGTGTAAGTTTGTAACTTACAACCTACCAAAAAGTGTGTAAATGCAATTATCTTAGTTTCCAACAAATCTAAAAACAGAGCCAAAATACTATATATGCAATGCTGGTGGTTAAAAATACTAGTTTTAATACTTCTAAGGATGTTTTATTTCAAATATACTACAAATGTTATCGTTCATTCACACTAGATAACGATGGGTTATAATAGTTTATAACTAATAAATAACTATCAACATCTTTTATAAATAAACGACAAAAAGTATTTATAGGATTTAAACAATTACTAGGCTTGTTGGCAACGAAGATAGGGTGGGGGCATTCCCCATCCCCATTCTTGTGGGAATTTTTCATCTTCATCTTCGTTTCATTTTCCATTTTTGGAGAGTCGGGGGGAGAGTTCAAGAATTGGTGTTGGGCGGAATTTTTTTTGTTTTCTTTTTAATTAAAACAATTAAAATTTGGCGTTTGAACTAATAATATAAACATTTTAGCACTTCTTTAGGGGAAATTGGCAAAAGTAACATACTTTTGGTTTTCGTTTTCAAGAGTCACACATTTTTTAGAACTTGTAAAACTATTTTTCTTGGCCAATCTCGGGCAAAAGTAGCAAAAAAAAAAAAAAGTTAAGCTTTGGTGAAATATTTGGGAAGGTTTGAATAATTTTTTTAAAAGAAAAAAAAACAATAAGATTGAGAAAGATTTGAAAAATGGTAGAATCTCATTATAATTGTCTACCGAGATCCAAAAAAACCCAAAACAATCGCTAAGTTGGAAAATTTTAATATCTTATGGAAATCTTGGTAGTCGACTTCACCCTAGATTGAAGGATATTTCATTAAAAAGATGTGTTACTTTTGAAAACGAAAACAAAAAATATGCTACTTTTGCTAATTTTTCACTTCTCTATGATAAATTTAATAAAATGGCTAAGTTTACTTAATTATAAAATGAAATTAAAAAAAAAAAGTTAAATAAATTAACAAAACAATCAATTTAAAGCTTTTGTTATACATACATAGACACATACATTCATACATATTTTAAAAGTAATAAAAACATATTCGTAGCGAGGTCGAGGACGGGACAAGGACATACTTCTCTCTCCGTCTCCCCCTCATCTTCGATCAAACCTGTGATTCTCCAATATTGAAGGATATTTACCAACCCTAACAATTACTCATTATCTTTGTTTATTAGAAAACAACAATCGATGAAAGTTCAAAGTAAAAACTCGAACAATTATCTACAGCCAAGGTACAAGTTAATGAAATTAAAATTTTAAAATAAGAATCTTCAAAATTATTTCTTAGGAGCATTTTAAAAAATAACAAAATATTGAAACTATTTATAAAATATAGTAAAAGTCATCAAACTCTATTTCTTTCTACATAGCTTTTTGTAAATATTTTTAGTAGTCTTGTCATTTATAATAATTTGTCAAACTTTCTTTCTACCGGACTTTTCGTTAGCATTACATAATAATAACAATAATTGAGGTGGCATTGAAAATTGAGAGAGCTCTCGTCCTACTCCCCTTATAATCGAGATTTCCCCATCTTCTACAAAGTAGATCACACAGGTTATATGAACATCTCTATCCACCAAGAATAACACCAACTATTGTACAAATATATGATGCTGACAAACTCGACCTCCTCAAAACCTATGATTCCCAAAGTTCTGAAGCTTGGAATGAGTTTCAACCATTTTTGTTAATAAGATCATGAGCAAAAAAAAATCTCAAAATTTTCATATTTCCAGAAATTGGCTATGGCAGAAAATTATTGAGAAATTTCCAAACTTAGTGAATCATATTCATAGAAAGGATTTGAAAAAAAAAAAGTGGACCATTCACCTTAATTCCCATCTACTATCCTTTTGTCGAACATGAAATTTCATCTTAGTAAAACTTCTTGATCCACTGTTTTACAAAAATGTTCAAAACAATCCCATGCTACACCAAATGTGACATTTGGTGACACTTAAAAATGGTCACAAATACCTTTTTCCTGACTTTTTTTTTATCGACTATTAAAGGAAAAGTATCGATGACGTTTCACAAAAACTTTCAGACCATTGTGTTATTTTTCGTTTTGGATGAGAGCCGGGGTAGAACACCAATACTCAAAGGTTGTTAAGAATTAAGAACTAAGACCTGAAAACGAAACCGCCTGCCTGGTTGATAACAATCTGGTTCTAACAAATTTCATAATGGCAATGCAACTATTTCTTCTTTCTTCTACCCTTGCCTTTTGAAGGTCCTGCTGTTGATGAGGATGCCGGCTCCTGCTTCTTAGTCCTCCCAGGATGTCTAGGAACAAGTTCGGCTACAAGAAGCATAAGTTGTTTTCCTGCAATAAACCCAGATATCTCATATGTAAAATCGTAATAATTATGGTATTTTATTGATAATAAGAACTTGGAGGGGAACTTTGAAACACTTACTTTAATTATAAGCACATCCTTGAAGTTTCAATTTCGTGTTTAATAAGTCTATATATTTTCAATTTAGTGTTTAATAACATTTTTGATAGTTTAAGAACCTATTAAACAATTTTTAGAGTTGAAGGACCATGGTTTTAACGAAAAGAAAAGCGCTTTCTTTTAGAAAAAAGTTGGACAAATTGTAGCATCTGTTATTAGATAAATACAGTTATTCAAACTACTTTAATTGATACAATAGTAGGGACTAGCTGCTTGGACAATCAAGCAGTAGAGTACAAAATATAGTTTTAGCAGAATCCCACACCCACAGATAGTCACTATAACTAATTGATATGATCTGTGAAAGGTAGTTCCACAAAATCTAAGGCCCAAGGCAGAAAAAAAAAGGGTGGAAACTGGGATTTTGTTTCATTCCAATTAGACCTGCGTTGTTACCACTTTGGATTTGAAATGAACTTCAAACAGAATTTTCGTAAATGAGATGATTGTTGAAAGAAATTATTTAGAAGCAATAATTTTCTTTAGTTAATAAGTATGATGTGTTTGATATAATAGTTTGTTAGGAATTTGTTGATGAAGATTAGACAACTTTTTCGCTATTGTCTATTCATGGGTAGAAGAATTAAGCCTCAGGGAGCAACCTCTCCTTTTTGGCTAGCCTCCAATGTTTCTTTATGGACTAATTTCATCTTTATAAATCCACTTCAGGTAAAAACCATACATTTATGCTAAGGCAAGATTCAACAACCTTGATGCAGTAACCAAAATACTATGGGGTAATACACTATCTTTTCTAGAGAACTGAGTGTCTAGGTTAGCTTGCACACACAGACCATTCTCACATGACAACTGCTTGAAATTTTACTCTCGGTTGAAACCAAAAAAGTTCAAGAAATAATTTTAAATTCTATGGTTTGAAATCCAAAAAAGATTTTAAATTAGATTTCTCCTTTGGAATGACAAAGATACGAAAGAAATCTTTTTCAAGAGACGAGCAAAAGCCTTACTGGAAGTAATAGCTGGATTGGACAGAGCTCCATCCTCCTTCTTCAGCTGAACCCGCACTCTCCCTCTTTGCATGAAATCACGAGGATATGCTTTATCAATCTGCAGGAATGCTGTAAATATAAACCAATAAACTTTGCTTTGTTTTTCTATTGAAAGGAAAAAACATGTGGATTTTCAGATACAAGAGAAAAGTGCAAGACAAATCAAACTGTTAACTTTCTAGCTATTGGTTGTGAATTCATAATGCCCCATCAGATAATCATTTGGTTTTTACATTATGAAAATTAAGTTTATCAACTCTACTTTCAGCTCTGAATTTGCAGATTATGCTGTCCACTTTCTACCGATATTTTCAAAAATCAAGCCGAGTTTTGAACACTAAAAAAAGTAATTTTCTCAAACTTAGTTTTTGTTTTTAGATTTGACTAAGAATTCAAATGTTTCTTTAATAGATGTGAAAATCATGATAAGAAAATTGGAAAAAAACAAGCCTACATTTATAAAAACAAAACTAAAAACAAAATGGCTACCAAACATGATTCAAATTATCATGTCCCGGAAGGAACCAAACATGGTCTAAATGATTTTTGGATTTAGTTTGAATGTTGATTTTCTTAATGTTATAAGAAAACAATCCAATTAACACATTCTATCAATTATCACAGGTTCACATAAACTCAATGCAGGCTGCAGCAGCTACCTTCAAGGAGCAGGAAGAACAAAAATTAATGAGAAAGCAAGATCTTTATCAATAAAAGATGATTGATAGAAAAACCTCAATGGCAAAGGGAAGTTTGAGATGACTGCAGCAATCTCCAATCTCAGCACACGTAGGATTCTCACAAGCTTTGCTAACACCTATACGTCTTCCTTCCGCAATTGTTTTCTTTGAATTAATATAAACGGGATACAACACTACCCATCTCTTTATGTTGGGAATTTCTCCGTCCATATTCCGACCAAATTCCTATCACAATGCACATTCAATCAAATATTAAAAAGAAAAAGAAAAAACATATTATATTGAAACAATTATAAATGGCCTAATTGAACAGGATTGGATTTCAACTACTTAACAAATTCCTCGCTAAGAAGAACTTGGTTGTCTGATCATTGCCATCAAAATGACAAAAAATGGAATCAATTTCTCATATGGCATGCCAATTAATGTACTGCCTACAAAATTCTATAGAACAAAAGAATAACAATCTGAAGCACCTTGTAAGAAACAAGTTACATACCTACCAAAATTAAGAATCAATTGATTAAGAATGCGATTCGAGAAGCTAAACAGAGATCTGATTCACTAATATGCCATCGAAATTTGTAGGCCAAAATTGATTAAAGTTCAATATCTGATTCTACGGAAAACGATTTTTTTTTCCTCTAACGCCACCAAAGAAAGAGAAGAAAATTGAAATCAAAACTCTAATAAAAATTTACGAATATGCCATCGAAATTTGTAGGCCAAAATTGTAAAAATGCCACTGCTCGAGTGGGCTTTAATCCTTGGCGTGGCTGTGCCTAGTGGTCGCACTCGCGTTCGAGTCCACAACTCGCAATCTTGCTCAACTGGTCAATCGGGCACATGCTTTGGCTCGAGATAAGAAAATCCGATAGACCATATGGAAAAATATAAAAAGAGAAAATATACTAAAATTTTAAAAAGCTTTTATTTCTTTTATGTTATATTTTATAAAGGTTCGTTTGGTAATATTTCATGTTTTCCATTTCTGTTTGTTGTTTGGTAACATTTTATGTTTCTTGTTCTAAAAAAAGTATAGTTCTACAAAAAAATAGAAATGTGAAAAAATAGTTTGTTATTTGTCAATTGTTTTTATTGGTTTCATTTTTATTTTTCTCAATTATTTTTCTCTCTACCTAATTTTTCTTTCTTTCTCTTATCTAATCTTTTTTCCCAAATAATGAGTATCCACGTGATTTCCTTTTTCTTTCTCTTTTTTCAATTATGTTTGTTTTTTTCGTTCAATAACTATGATACTTAAATTTTAGAACTTGACATTAAGTGCAATAAAGGTTTTAAATTATTAAACTTTCAATCTTGTAACTTGAAGTTTCAGATTTGAATATAGAGCTTTGGATGAAAGTGTCTCTAACATTCTCAAAGATCGTTTATCCACCAAACTTTTTAAGTTGGTAATAAAAAACTATATTGATAGCTTCACATTTACGAGTGACTTTATCTTCTTGTGTTTATCTACTTCTCTTTATCAAGAAACTTCATTTCCCTTACTTTTCACATACAATAACTTCATAGTTTACTCTTTATTTACATTTTACATTGAAAAACTCCATCTTAGAACAAACTTTCTCACTATGACATACATTAACTCCATTCAGTGAGTCAAACAACCTCTAACTGTCAATGGTACTTTATTTAGTTATTTTTATTTCTACTTCTACAACACCTTGTTTAAATATTGATAAGATAATATCATTATAGTATTACATAAGAAAAAACACTCTTTAGTCTAGAGTTTTGAGAAACATGTATGCACTTGGTCCTTAAGTTTGACATCCAGAATTTGAACGGCTCTAAAGACTTTCTGTTGCCAATCTTAATGAAACAGCACGACACCAATGTAAGCTTCTTGTTGTGCTTTGTGTAATCATGTAGTGCAACTAGGTTCAGTTTGTTCTTTCAAATTCTTTTAACTCTTTACCTGACTTGTTTGATTTGGTGAACATCTTAGTTTGTATTCCATAATATGGTAGCCAATGTAGATATGCTTGTTATATTGGATTTAAGAACATAATTGTGTTGTTCTGTGACTATTTTTGCAACAATGGTAGCCACTTCATATCAAAATGACACTTAGTTGGTATTGAGAAAATCAATGTAACTACTTAAACTATTTACAAAATATAGCAAAATATTGATTGTTGTTAATGATTCTACCCGTATCAATGAGTAATAGAATTTGGAATTTTGCTATATCTCATAAATATTTTGGTATATTTTGTTGTATTTAAAAATGCTCCAAAAAGTCTCTAAGCATTAAGGAGAGTAACTTTATTCTCAAGGTCTAAAAAAAAAAGTTTTTATATGATTTTGAACTCTGTTTACTTAAGAACAGTGTTAGATTGGTTAGTGTTTTTATATTCTCCTCTTAGCATTCATGTTGCTAACTTGAATATTGTTTAAGCCATTCATCAGAACTATGTTGTGTGTTTTAGATTTATTTAGTTGTTTGACATACAAACTAGATTTTGGTCTGAAAATTGTTTTAAAAAATTTATGATCCAACCCATACAAAATCTAAAAACAAAATTTTGATGTTTCCAATATATTTATATTTTAAAATTTAATATTTAAATGCATAGCTATATCATATATAAACATGTTTTTTAAATTAAAAACACATGTATTATAACGACTATAATATTATAAAATAATAATCAAACACCATAATAAAAATCTTCCCTTTATAGAAGTTTTTTATATAAAAAGAAATTAAATCGTTTTTATTTTTATCGTATATGAAAAATAAGATAATACATTAATTCAGTACTATCTAGGAAATTTTTTAAAAATAATAGATTTTACAAAATATTTACAATCTATAGTAAATTCTATACTGATAGTCACTATATTAATAGAAGATACAATCCAAAATTTTGTTATAGCTTGTAAATATTTTAATTTATTTTGTTAATTTTAAAAATATCCCTACTATCTATCATATATTTAAAATTAAGAGAATTATTGTGAATGATAAAATATTAAAAACATTTACAAAATATATCAAAATGTGAGATTCGATATGAATATTTTGATTTACTTTGCTATATTTGAAAATCACTTAAAAAAAATATTATGATTAATCTAATCTAATTAATTAATTAATCATTGTTTAATCTAAATTGAAAGATCCTATTTATAACGTGTAATAAAGCAAAGGTCGTTATATTAGGTAAATGACAAAAACGCCCTTCTTGGCCTTTTGTTCGAAGCTAAGCAAAACAACAAAATCAAACCACCATTGTAAAGCACCGTCGATTTCCATATCCAGTACCTTCCAGATTCCGAGCATATAAAACCCAATCAAAATTTCAAAGAAGAGAAGACGACAGATCAGTGTGAGAAGAAGAAGCAGCAGCAGCAGCAGCAGAATCATCATCATCAATCATGGCGACGGAGACTTGTACGCAGGCCTACGGCGAGCCCTCGTATTGGGACAATCGCTATTCCAATGAATCTGGCCCCTTCGATTGGTACCAGAAGTATCATTCCTTGGCGCCATTGGTCAATCTCTATGTCTCTCGCCATCATCGCATCCTCGCCGTCGGTTGCGGCAACTCAGGTTTCTTCTTCTTCTTCTCCATTTTTGCCCTTTTCGATTCGTTCTTCTTTACCAGATCCGTTAACTCGATGTTATCTTAATAGATTTCGACTCTGTTTTGTGTGCAAGAAGCGTTTAATTGGCATTACTTGTGGTTTTCTTTTTTGTTGTTGCAGCATTTAGCGAAGGCATGGTCGATGATGGCTATGAGGATGTAGTCAATGTTGATATATCATCTGTTGTGATTGAAGCAATGCAGAAAAAGTATTGTAATCTTCCGCAGTTGAAATGTACGTTTTTCGCTTTCTTTTTGTTTAATTGCCGTTTTATTGTTCTTCGGAGTTGGAATTACAAGACCTAGTTTGTGTATTTAGTTTGGAAAGTGGTTTTACGTAAGTTTGATTTCATAAATTCAAGAAGCTATCAGACTTGATTTTGTGATCCACACTATTTTTTGAGTTCTTTCTCCTTGTATTTTCTTGCAATGAAGAATTTGAATTCATTTTTGTTTGAAGTTGAATTGTATTGTTTATCGTATTAGACGGTAGATGATGTGAATTTTTAAATTTGACTCAGATTCAAGTATTCATTGATGTTCCTTTATAATCAAACAGATGTGAGAATGGATGTTCGTGATATGAGTACATTTGAAACGTGTTCTTTCCACGCCGTTCTTGACAAAGGTGTAGTATTCGAATTTGCCATGTACACAATTTCTAATTCTCTACGTGCACTGTTTATCTAGTTTTCTGGTGTGTAATTGTGTGGTTATGAGTGTGTTGTTTTCCAATTTTCTCTCCACAACATATTGATTGTTTCTATTTCTATTTGATGTTTCCAGGTACCCTAGACTCTCTATTGGTGAGTATTGAGTCTTTTGATAGGTTTATCCTTTCTTCATTGATTGCTTATGTGTGGGCAACTTTTAATTTTAGTGTGGAAATAATTCACGTGAAAATGCAACTAGGATGCTTGAAGAAGTTTGGAGGTAAAACGCAACGATGGACTATATGATTTTCTATCGGTTCTTTATTTTTACGTATAAATTTTCTTTCTTGATCTGTTCACCACATATTGAAGCAGTTGATGACAAACTATAGGGTCCTCAAGGAAAATGGAGTATATATTTTGGTAAATTCTGTAGTTATTACTCTTCCTTGTTTCCTTGTATGTATTTATTAGTGTTATATTAAAGAAATAATCTATATGTTTTGTTTCAAAACTGCAGGTTACTTATGGAGCTCCCACGTACAGACTAAGTCTACTGAAACGTACTTTTTCATTGATAAAGCTTCATGTCATAGGTTTGATCAAGACTAAATTTAAGCTATTTAGTGCTTTTAAGTCGATACACACTGTTCTTCGAGTCAGATGAATGGCAGGACGGGCATATTTTGTTTGTGCCCACCCAGCTTGGGCAAATTTCATGCCTCTGCCCCTTACAATGTCTCAGTTTTCCAGTGTCTTTACTTTTTGTAAGAGGTTTTATGTTTAAAATATAAAATACCTAAACTTCTTAGGCATTCGAACTTGTTATGATCTATGATTGATTTGTTCTATATTTTTCAATAAATATTTGGCTTTGACTATCCAAGGAGCTTGTATGCTCGTTTCCTTTCCCTCTTTAACAGATACTCGAATATCTGTAGACTAGAGATTAAAGTACTGGGTTTTGACAAAGTTTATCACTTACAACCTATTTAACTAGTATATGTATGTGTTCCAAAGTCATTGTTCTTCACTTACTTCAAGTTTTAAAGCTGCTTTAGAAACATTTGTAATTACTTCTTATCATGTCATCTTTATCTCTCATCAACATCTTGCAGACAAATTTGTTTCAGAGAAAAGGACTGACCCTCCAAAATGGGACCTTTTGAAACCTGTTCCATTTGACAACGATGCGAGGACGCTAGAAACAATGCTCGGGCAGAATCCTGATATCCACTATGTATACATCTGTACGAAGGTTAGCATTCAATTGGTTATTGCAGAGGTTGAAAAGAACTCTTTCGCAGCTCCTGTACTATTAGAAGATGCTTAAATTTTCAGCTTTACGATTAATTTTTCGTTTTAGCTGTGATCTTACATTTGAATTTGACTTTCTTTTTTGCAATTCTAGGATTGTTCTTTGAAGACAGACCAAAAACATGAAGTTGCTGTTGAGTGAAGGAAGTGCGTGATAAGAGGCAAGTGTTTTCCTTTAACTAAAAATGTAGGAGTTTTCTGTTGTTTTTTCAAGTTATGTAACGTGATAGTACTTTAAAGCTCAACTATCTCTCACTGCATTAAATCATAAATTGTCTTTGATGCTAGGCTTCATTACATTTTAGAGATAGAATTTAACCAGGTGATGGTTGAAAATAGCACCAAAAGTTTTCCATCTTTCACAAAATAGCTCCCTATTTTACTAGACTATCTCCGAATTGAATGTATATCGAAATCAAAATAAAACAAAACTTTTAAAAGTAACATGTTTGAATGATCAATTTTGTAAATTTTGTTCTTGGAATAAGGTGAGGACAAAGATAAGACTTATGGAATAGAAGATTTTAGATTTTCTAGGTGAGATTTGAAAGTATTTAAGAAATTTTAGGAGTTTTTCTTTGCCTTTTTTCATTGAAATTTAAAATAAGGAAATCTAAGAAACGAATCTTGAGACCAAAAATTGGTAGAGCAATGAATGAAATTTAGACTTATTTTTCAAGTGAAATTATTTATATATACAGAATGCATTTTTAAAATTTTAATTATTTTGAGCTGGAATTCTAATTTTGAACCAAATCAACACATTGATTTGAATTTTATGAAACTTGATATATTTCTTTATTTAAATGGGTTTGATTTTTGACATCATAAAATGGTATTCATGATTTTCTTTGCATTCATTGATCAACTATATCTTCAAAAAACATTCAAATTTATATCAAAAAACATAAAATCTACATTTCATCTACCATTAATTGCAAAATAGGCCCTTAAATAGATAGTTATCTGTCAATTGAATAATCAAAGATATATTAGATAGTCTCAATAATTTAGAGATCAAATAAGTACAAACTTCAGTGGATCAAGTTCTTAGGCTTAAAGTTAAGGTGAAGAATGGTTAATAAGAGAAATATGAATTCTCCGATTAATAATACCGATGCTTGATTTGGTCCTCCATTCGGAATGTTTCCACCCACTGAAAGCACACAAAATACAACCTTTTATTGTCTCTACCACTTTCTATTTATATTAATAAATAAAATAAAATGTATTTTAAATGATAAAATATTTACTGATTAACAAAATATCACAATCTATTTTTTGATATATTATGGTAAACCATTATTATTGATCTAACTTTGCTGTTTTGTATAAAAAAATCTCAGTATGCTATACATATTTTAATTATATCAAAGATGCATGATGATGGAGGAGAGTTAGAAGCAATCAGTATTTGTTAATTTAGATTAATTAGTATGGAATTGGAATTGATTAGTTAATTATGTTATTTTCATTGTATGGCTATAAATAGCAAATTTAGGGTTTTAAGAAGAAACTTTTGGATCATATTACAATATAAACACTTTATGTTCTTAGAGAGTTTCTCTTCCTAAGGAACAAATTTCCTTTATTTGACTATAGATTTAGCCTAAATACTTTCCCGCTACATCATATAATATATGGAATTCATTATTTTGGTCATTTAAATTCTTATTTTTTTTTTCACTTGGTAAAATAATTATATTGATTTTCATTTTTGAGACAAATTTAATTAATGTCATAAGTTTAATGTGTGTAACATGTTAAAATTCAATGCAATTATAACATTAAACAAGTGAAAACTAAATACAGAATTCACATAATGATGAATGGAGTTTCTTTTTATAAAGTTTAAAAAGACTCCTTTTGATAATCTATTCTTCTTCTTTTTTTTTTTTTAATTTTATTTTAGTTTTTGAAAAATATGTGTGTTTGATAACTAACTAACTTTTTGTTTTTGAAACATTAAATTTGTTTTTCAAATTAGGAAGGAAAACTAAAAATAAAAAAGAAACTTTTATTTTTAAATCAGTTATCAAATATATATGATATTTGTTTTTAATAACAAAAATTTAAAAGTTATCAAACGAAGTCTTAAATATTAAAACAATATTAAAAAGTTACTTTTTAAAAATATAATCTATTTTCTTTTAATAAGTTTAATTTTAGTTATTAAAAAAAAAAAATTTATTCTAACAAAGTTTTTTTAATTCAAAATTATTCAAACAATTAACTTCCATATTAGAAAAGATCACGTGAAAATGTATTTTTCAAAATGTTAGATATAGATTATTATAAAAATCAATAATAAAGTATATAAACTAAAAGAATATTTTTAAACATAGTAAAATAAATTAAAATATTATAAAATTTATCAATATTGATAAAAAAATATCATCAAATGTTTGTTATTGATAGAATATAATTTTTTTTATTAAATATTTTATAAAACTTTCTATTTTTGACCATTTCCATTCTAAATTTAGTTGATTTCAAGTTATCCCTAAATACTTAGGAAAATTGTAAAAAATAGAATATTTGAGAAATCAATTTTCTTCAATTTTTGAAAAACTCCTAAAATTTCTAACTAAAAGAACTAGAAATTTATGGGCTTAATTAAAAATGAAATTCAAAACATAACATTTATAAGAAATGACAATGTGATGCAAAAGAGCCTTACCGCAATCTCTAGTATGATTAGAAGAAACGGAGCAAAGGCACAACAATCCTTCCGTTTCCGTATCAAATCCACAATTTCCTCCCGATTTCGAACACCGATCACATCCCAAATCCGCAACCGAAAAGCTCAATTTCATTCCATATTCCCAATCCAAAGCCCCTACTCCCTTCAGATTCTCCGTATTCAACACCGTCGTGTAATGCGTACAATCCAAAATGTTCATACTCATCATCTTCACCGTATCGTATCCCGTAAAGCAGCATGGCGGCGATGTACTGTTTGCCAACAAATGGAACACTCTGAACGCGTTGCAACTTCCGTACAGTTCGTCGCATGAATGGCCGGAGAAATTGAAGCAGAGGTACTTGTAGTGGTTGAGGATCGGAGAATCGATCGAGCAGTTGAGGAGAGCGAAGACTGTGTCTGGCGATGGCGGAATTATGATTGATTGAATGTCCGTCATGGTGAAATCGTGATGCGGTTGGAGGATTGAGCAGGTAGACATTGCTGGATCGTAGATCACCATGGATTGTTTGTCGTAATCGATGGATTGAACTTTATAGCTACCGGAAGGAGTGAGGAAGAAAAGATCGTTGGAGCAATTGAACATGCGACGAAACTGAGGTGCTCCGCAGCCGTCGTCGATTCCGAAGGGGTATTTAATCGGAATGTTGCCGCAGGAAGTACGGCAAGGTGAGGCGAATATGAGAGAAGGTGAAAGTATTAGTGGTGGTAGTAGGAAGAGAAGAAATGACCATGAAAATGTGAGATTCTGGTGGCCGAAGATGGCAGAAAACGGTGGCGACGCCATGGAAATAGTAATATTTTCTAGTAAAATGAGAAACTGAATGGTTGATTATTTTGATTTTGGGGGAGGAAGAGGAGAACAGCTCAGAGGAAGGAATTTGGAACTTCGAGGAACAATAATGAACTGAAATTGCGGTGTTCTCTCCATCAACTTTTGGAGGTAAATTTCTCTTTTCGTTTTTTCTTTTTTTTTTCTCTCTTTCGAATTTATGATGATCATCAAATTCACTACTCTCTAAACTTAGGTTTAAGCATCTTTTAACAAAATCTCTAGTACCACCACTTACTTACCCAAAAAAGAATTAAAACATTATAAAAATAACTAGAAGAATTTATCACATATTATCAACAATTTGGTGGAATGGAATTTACATAAAATAACTAATACCTAAACGTATCCTTTTAATTTCAAGTATATTTCTCAATCAAGATAATAACAATATAATTGGTTCTAAGCTTAGTCCAACAAGATAATAACAATATAATTGGTTAGTCCGCATAAATCAATCCGATTAGGTACAACATAAGTTGAAACTTAATAGATCAATGAATTTTAACTCTATTAACATTATTTATGGGAATTTTTCAAGAAGTTTATTTAAACATAGTTGGTGTGTAACAAACTTGGAATTATAGTAATTTTGGGAGGGAATATTTGATGATGATTTTCTAATTATAAAACTATCATTAGTGAATACAAGAGATAATTGAACAACAGTAACTTTATAATAATCAATCTAAAAAATAACTATACGCCAAGTTAGATTAAGTGAACTTATGTATACAAAACGTGACCTTACACCTGAATCTGGAGGATGCCTAGCTAGTGGTAATTCAGATTATGTGTAATATACTATGTGAAAAGAATAGAGTTGAAAGAGGGACTTATGCCCCAAATGTATAGTAAAAAATCGTTTAATTTGGTTTATCAATATTAAGAAATAGATGGAAATAATAGTTTAGAACAGTATCAGTTTATGACGGTGTCATAGGTGGTGTGGATGAAGGGGACATCATAAGAAAATCGTCAAAAAGGACACTCACAGTGGGACCGTACTTTGACTAATTCCCTCACCCTTCATCATATTTCCTTTTATTTAACTTTAATTATTAAATATATCCTTATGAATAACAAAAATTTAAAATGTACTTTTTTATTTTTAATATATAAAAGCAACTTTTTATTTGATCCTCTTAAAAACTTGCTCTCTTTCATACCTCTCCCTCCGTGGCAAACAAAGTTGTTTCCCGTTGCACAAATCTAGAGACTAGAATAAAAGAAAGAAAATGATTATAAACAGCAAAATGTTAAAAGAGGCCATTGGCCCTCCAATTAGCATAATCTAGGATTAAAAAAACTATTCTAAGATTAGAACAACTTCTTTTCTTTCTTATTTATTCTATTCTTCACTCCCCTCTCACTCACTATTCTTCACCCTATCTCTCCTATAAAATAATTCAAAATTTCTCCCAAACAAGACAGAAAAAATTGAATTCAACCCCCGCCCTAGAAAACACTTTAAAAGTTATTGTAAAGGACAAAGCTTTCCAAAATTTCACAGCTTTTATTTTAAATAGTAACGATAAAATTCCGTTGTGGGGATGTCAAAATGTGTTTACAGCTAAACCCCAAAAACCTGCAAACATATTGTCAAGAAAGTCCATAGCAAAGCCCCAAAAATTCAAACTGGTCAGAGGAATTTACGTCAATAACGACAATTTCAAGACCTTCTCGGATGGCTTTAGGATGACAATGAGTGTAAGAAATTTGTAGGTTTTCCCACAGATTTCACACCGAAAAACTGAGTTTGGTTCTGAAAAGATTTCAACTTCACATTGGCACCGGGAGTTTCTAGGACATAGGGAGGAAAATTAAGAAGATATTAATCACGTTGATTTCAATTAAAAACTTCAAGTTAAGAACTCAAATTATTATTATTATTACTACCATGCATCAAACATAGGTAAAAATATAATAAGCATTTTGGTAGTGGATAGTACATAACTAAGTAGTTGCAAACCATACATATAATATAGCTATTGCTTCATCATTTATAAACAAGGAGAAAACAAAATATAGTTTACCACTATTATCATTTCATTCAACACCACACAAAATCTCATACCATGGTGGTGGCTTTCACACATTAGTGAAACGCAAGTAATTCTTCTTTGATGGAAGCTCCACAGTTTCGTAGCCATTAGGGAACATTTGCTTGGCCTGCTCATCACTCACACTCGGCGTGATCACACACTTGTCGCCCGGCTTCCAGTTCACTGGAGTCGCCACCTTGTGCTTTGTAGCCCTCTGTAAAGACTCCAAAACCCTCAACACTTCCTCTATGTTCCTCCCAGTACTTGCTGGGTACAAGAAGCTTAGCTTCACCTTCTTGTCTGGACCGATGATGTGCAATGCCCGCGATGGCACTGCACCACCCGATGGGTCTTTCTCGTCAGGGTCGACCATATTCAGTTCCTTGAAGATCTCTCTCTTTGGATCCGCCAGTATTGGATATGTGACTTTTTTCCCTTTCTGCAAAGGTATGTTATTCAACTGAATTAACTATTCAAAACAAAAAGCATTCATTGAGTAACCGAAAAACTCACATTGAAGGCTTCGATATCTTTGATCCACTCGTTATGTGATTGAACATCATCACAAGATAATCCTACTAGCTTCACACCACGTTTACTGAACTCCTCTGCTTTAGCAGCCATCATCCCTAGCTCCGTGGTACAAACGGGAGTAAAATCCCCTGCATGCAAACCAAAATTTGAGCAGCCATCATCCCTACCACTTACACTTCTTGATTGAAAAAACTTAGGTGCTGCTTTTAGCTGTTTTCATTTCTTTTTTACCTAATCCTTGTCCTTAAAAGCCAAATTTCGAAAACACGTTCACTAAATAATACAATTCAACTCTATGACATGAAAGGAAATAGGCTTAGTTTGAAAAAAAGGACTGAGAGTGATCTTGAAAGAGTACCCGGGTGAGAGAAGATAATGCCCCAGCTATCGCCGAAGTAATCATATAAACTGATCCTTCCATGCGTGCTATCAGCTTGAATATTAGGTATTGTATCGCCTATTGTAAGGCCAGGCATCTTCTACCTACAGGAAGAGAATCGTAGAATATTACAAATTCAAAGTCTGGTGTTTTGATGTGTGTTTTTCTTTGTTTCTTTCATGTATATATGCAGTTTTCTGGCATTTTCTTGACTTTCTGCATGTAGCGAACGTGGCAGTTGTCGTGTCTATTGATGGATGTTGCATGCATTTTGTTGAAGACATGATACCTATTTGTCTCAGTTTTCCTTATTTTATACTTTTTTCCAGCCATCCCAACAACAAGTGTGTCAAGTAATTCCACTTAAGCCCAAAATGACATGTGGACGAGTTTTAGCCTCGCTTGGTTGATCCGATCGACGTAGGAGAATAAAGAAATAGAAAAATCCAGTTCCTTCCCATGATATCATTCATTTCACTCCCAAACACTTCTGATCAATCATTAATCTGATCATTACAGCACTGTGGGCCCTTACATCCACTCCAAAGCTTGGTAACATTAGAATAGTGAGATCAAAGATAATATTGTTAACCAACAAAATAAAGATAAGTATTCATACCTATAATCATCAGCAGCAGGCTCCGAAGGAATTCCAACCCTGCATTTATTAGGTGGCTATAGGTGGGAGAAGCTTGAGTTTTGCAATGCCGATGTCTAATTAGTCACCAAATTAACCCCTTTTTTGGTAGGAGGGTTCAAGAGCGCAAAAAGTCATACAAATCAATCAAATATGATTCATTTTCCTATTTGTTCATGTATACAATTGTAGCCAAAATGGAACAGACACACGATACCAATGATTTTAATTTTGTGAAGAACGACACCTCTAAGATTCAGTTTAGAGAAAGAAGAATGAATGATCTATGTACGTTTAAACTATTGCTACTCAAGTTCTGCCCTGTCTCAATGACGCTTCTATGTTTCATGTGCTGCTAGATTAAGATGTTTACTAACCCCCCCAAGAGGAGGGAAAAAAAGAAAAACAATGATTCAAGCATGCAACATTCCTACGAATCAATGAAATATTATTCATCGTTTCATTAGTACATGAATACAATTCTAACCAAAATGTAATCGATATAGGCGATTTTGAAATTGTGAAAAGGGACACCTCTGCTTCAGTTTACAGAGAGGAAGGATGGAATGATCTACGTTTCTACAACTGCTAGTTTAGTTCCATCCCGTGTCAATGAGATGCTTCTATGTTTCATCTACTGCGACAAACCCCAACCTCTAAAAAAGGGGAAAAAAATAACAAAACAAAAAAAGCTGCTGGCTTACTGTTCTACTCATCTAAAAGTGCTGCATGTCCTTCCGTTCAAGATGTCACAATGTCCTTTAAGGAAAGTCTCTCTGATGAAAAGCATATTAGAGGGTTAAACAGAAATGCACCAGGATAAATTATAAATCTAAGGGTGAGATGTTGTTTTAGAATAACTGATAAACGGTGACGATTATAGATAAAAATATATTATAAATTTGCATGAGAAGCATGATGAATAATGGATTAAATTTTAAAAAAATACCCCACCTAAACTTTAAAAAGTTTCATTTTGACTCTTTTAAGTTTGAAATACAACCCTTAAAAAGGAAAAAAGTTTGTAAATAATTAAGTTCTGAAAGAACGGAAAATAGAGCATGAATGAAAAGAAGAAGACAATAGTATAGGTATACTTCACATATGCATATGTTTCTTTATAGTTTTTCAATTTGTTAAAATGGAACTTTTCAAAGTCAGTGGTGTTTTTTATGTTTCTTAAACCTTAATTTCCTACGTCAATTTCATAAACTTTCAAATGAGAGAAACGAGAAATCCGGACTTACTGATCAGTTCATACGTGACTATCATCGTGGTTCCATACAGTGACATATTCAAAAACCGAGGTCCAAAGCCTCTGTAAAATCCCAGCCATCCATCTTCCTTGAGAAGTGCTCTTGATGTCTTGACCACGGATGGTCTTCCAATTCCATAGTTATCGATGACCTGCATTGGAGAGATCCAGATAAAACATTAAAGAAACGAAAGACGAAGTCTTTTCATCATTTCATACCAATGATGTCCATACACACACATGTAGATGCACATCCAATTTCAGAAACCCAATTCCCTCTCCTACTGCAGCGGATTAATATTAAATACCACGTTACCTGAAGTCGCGTTTTTACTGTGTCAATGGGAGTTGTAATCACAGAGGAACAAGCACCTGCCACCATTCCTGCTGTGGCCTGAACTGTAACCATCTCCATGTGAGAAGGCTTCTTCTCCATGCTATCTCGATATCCTAAGCTCCTAATAATGATTAGATTACTCCATAGTCCAAGATTTTAGCCATTAAAATTAATCTGCAAATTTGACAATGCTAGAAAAGTATTGCACCTCCAGATAATATGTTGAGCAGCACCATAAACACCCCACCAGAGGGCAGATGCTGGAGACTGAGTTACAGCCGTTAATCCAAAACCCCTATATAAACCACGAAATCCTTCGGCCTTCATCACTTTTCTGACAACATCAAGTGGGCTATTGCAGTAGGTGGTTCCAGGAAGCCCTTGAACCATCAGCCTCTGGCAAACCTGAGGACAACAATTGACATTGTATAATTATTCAGGGGTATCACAAGTAGTAGTCATACATACAGATCAAAATTGAAGCTTCTTATTTAATGTATGTACTTGCAAAAGTAAACTGTGAAGTAGGAGAGAGGATCAAGTTCACTGATATATCCTTCATTCAATCCAGAGCAAAATAAGATTTTATCCATAAATATTTTTTTGTCTTCAAATCAAGTGAAGAAACAAAATCAACTCCATCCTAAAAACTAAATTTGAAATTATTTTAGCACAAAAAAATGGAGGGTATGGAGACTTGAACCCCCAACCTCAAGGGATGAAGTATACTGTACATGCCAATTATTGCTGATAGGTTTGCTTAAGCATGGGAACTTGGAACCAGGAACCATTTATTTCAATCAAGTCTTTAAGTGTTCCTCATCAAGAACTAAACTACTTCACCCAAAAAAAAAAAATCTCAAATAGGCAACACTCGAAAGGAAAGGTTCACCTACCACGTCCAATGGCACATAGTATATGCATGAAACTAAATTTGAGATCATGCCTGCAACTCCATTAGCAAGACCAATACGCGTTGCTTCAGGTATTTCCAGATTTTCAGTATATTTCAACATTATGTCTTTTGATACTTCTAGTGATGTTAAAGCCAGTACTCGACCAGGTAATGATCCAATTGCTGAAGTACCAAATCCTCTGTACAAGCCAGAGATTCCATCGGACTTCAATATATTCCAGAAAACTGAGACTCCACGCATGTGAGACAAACCAGATCCATCCACTTGCATTCTAGTTTTTACAACCGCTGTTGGATGTAACAAGGCTGACTGAACCGTAAAGAGTATTGCCCCAATTATATGAAACTTTGTCTTGTCCAACCTAATTGAAGTCATCAGTAACATAACATTACAAGAAGCATGGATACAACATTACAAAAAGCATGGAAATACATTCCAAAATATCTGTAAAAAGAAAATCTACAACTCTTCAGGTTATAATACCTTAATCTGTTATCTAGCTCCGAATCACCATGTGCTGAAGTTTTGTATTTATTTTATTAAAGATTTTGGCTCTAGAAATTAGAGTGTGCAATATATATAAACCTACTTACCGAACTGATGCATTATCCGATATTTCTCTCAAATAAAAAATATGATCTCTCCTATTATCTGAACGTAGCTAAGACGTTGTTCTCTACTGTTTACTCCATCTATTTTCTTTGATGGTTGATTTTGCAACACTTAATTGCCAAAGATGATTTCATTTTGAAAGAAAACTAGAGTAGCATCGGCAAGAGTGTAAGTCAAAAGAAAGGAGTGAAGGCGTACTGGTGCAGATTATTGAAGCCAAAGACGTTAAAACTTAGAAGCAAAGTGGAGATGAACTCCACAAATCACCTAGTTTTAAATTATACGTTATGTTGAGTGACGATCAACTCACATACCGAAGCCTAGTTCGGCATTTAAAGAACATTAACTATGTTTAAGCTCCAAATTCCTAATGCATTAAAAGAGTAACGACAAGACTAACTATCAGAACCTAATACATTCTCTTACCAAAAATCTTCCAAGGTGTAAGACAAAGCAAACAAAATTCCACAACAATCGGAAGTTAATATCAAGAACGCATCTCTCAGTCTCTTAAATCAATTCCTAAAACGGATATCAAGACACGCAAAACAAACAACAAGAAGTTAACATCTATTTAGCACACTTCCGTTCATTCCTTAAGCGATATTCTAAAACAGAAACCGATACTAATAATCGTTCTAAGCCAAAAAGAAGTGAGGATCATGATTTTCGCGAGCAAATTAGTAGAACATTGATGAAAAATGGAACAAACGCGATGGTAGAGAGAAAGTTGGTGGAGAACCTGTTCCAGTTGATGTCGGTATCAGAAAGCGCCAACTCCGCCGCCGGTGCAGCTTCGGCGTCGAGAGCCATTGATCTGGTGGTTCGGTTCCGTGATCACAAAGCTATAGGTTGTGACAATGAGAGCTTTAAGCTTCTTCTTCAGCTTGCTCGTTGAAGAGTTAGAAGAACTAGAAGAGTTGAGAAAAGGCAAAAGGAAAGCTTAGAGAATAATATGGTACGGACCGGTTAGGCCTTCTCAGTTTTCAGGAGTCATTTTTGTCGAAATGGAAGTCTCTACTATTTTCTATTTCGTGCCATTTAATTATTAGTATTTTATTTGGAGCAAATATAAATTTTAATTTACACATTAAAATTCTATTTTGTATCCTAATTTTTTTTAATATTTTAATCTCTAAATTAAAAAAAAATTATTCTAAAATATAGCAAAGCATCTAAATATTTATAATTTCGAAAAGGTTACCAATAAAGCCAAGGTAAATATAAAAAATACCTCTAATTAATTTATGCCTAATATATTTAAAAAATAAATCAACAAACCTAGAATATTAAAAAAAACGATTATTTTCTTAAGATAATTGTTTTACTGATTTGTTATATTTATAAAAATTTAAAAAAAAAACATTTTAGACTTTAACTTTTAAAAGTAGCATATTTTGGTTCGTCAAAATTTAACCCGCCAAATAAGATGATCACCGTGAGTTCAAAGGGTAAATTAATTTAAAAAGTCATCACCATTTTGAAGTATTGAGGTCCTAAATTATACTTATCTTATCTTATTATTATTATTTTACCTTGCCATAAATGTTATCATGCCAGTTCTAATTTTTTAAATTTTTTATCGAATGTTCTTCTAATTTGCTTCGAGATTTTAATTTCAAAGATAAAAGGAGAGGTTCCATTGCTGTTGGGTTGAAAAAAAATCAAAACCGACAACGTAAAATATACCAAAGCCATTGGCCAAAGTGATAAATCGATACTAAAATAAAAATAGAGATGAATCATGCACTGATCTGCACCATCAACCTCAAATAATTCACCCATTCTTCAATGTGTTGTTGGATACTTACCAATGTGTTTATTTTATCCCAAAAAATAAGGACACATAATACAAAACAAAAGGCGACGATTCTTCTCCTCAATTTCTCCTTGGATTTCCATTAACAATTGCCATAATAAGAACAACCACAACGGATTAATCCAAACATCTATAAATACCAATCATAAAGAACTTAAAAACGACTTTAAACCCTAGTAACCATCTATATAAGATATAATATTCTAAGTTACCTTAACAACTACGTGAGTATAGTAAAAAATTCCAGGAGAATATAGTTAAAGTTCATGAAACCAACCCAGACACTAAAAAAGAGAACCCGACATCAGAGTTGAGCAATATGTCATATCTTCCTTAAACATCCCTTTACGCAAATAAAATGTAGATTGTAGATCGAAAAACATTCACCAACTACCTTAGAATGGACGATTTCTTTGAAAAAATTGTAGAAATCAACTACTGTAGAATGGACAATCTCTTTGAACAAATCGTAGAAATAAACAAGGAAACGCAAAAACAACCTCCGAGGAGTACTTTCATCATTAGCCATCTTATTGCTACAATGTCTGAAGCTACAATGGTGAACTTTCACTCAACGTCATTTTCAATATAACATCAAGAACTTTGGCTGAATTTTTTACCTGACATTCTCTCATGTTCGTATAGCATATGGTTTATAAGTCCCCTAGCAGCACTGCAGACAAACAATCAATACACAGAAATGTGAGTGCTATACCCACACAAGTTCTAATCAGAAAATATAATTGTGATCTCTTCACTTAGGGTTTGATCGGATACTTTTCCTAATTGTATTCTTCTACAAATTTCTTTTTAATATGACTTCCGACTGTGAAATAGTGGGGAAAAGGAGAACGAACGAAACAAGGAAAAAAAAGCAATCATAAGACATACTCATCTTTCATCTTCTGAATCTTCTCTGGGTCAGTCTCATGCATGTTCTTTTTGAATTGTTGCCTCACCATATCGACAATAAGCTCGGTGTTATGTTGCTGCAAGAAGTTGATAGGATTCAAGTTTAACAAGTGTCAAAGAACCAATGTCGAATCCTCTACACCTTCCTGTAACTGGGTACAACTAATTTGAAATGTGAGCACAAATTTTTAAGTCAAAACAGATGAGAACTATAACCTAATTCAGCAAAAAAGAGAGGATACAGTCAAGGAAAGAGGAAGCCCAATATCACAGTCAACAAGATGAAGTGCGTCAATTAATCTTCAAATCATTTCTAACTTTGAAATGCGGGTGAAATGAATAGGAATTTCCATTTTGCACCTAATATTGTGAACTTTGTACAGAAAATTATTAGCAGTAATGACCTTACATCGATTTGAATAATCCTTTTCTACATCAATCGCAACAACCTAGCCACTGGAAGTACTTTTCCATTGGATATAAAACATGATCATGGGAGGCAGATAGCAAAAGGCAGTTCAGTTTTTCATACAAAATACTATCTTGCGGTCGATTGTTCAATTCCTATAGTAAGATTTTGGCTGATTTATATGAACAATGAGATCATAGCTGTACAGTAAGGTTATGTCCAGCATGAATTCAACTATAGGCTTGATGCAGCACAATACCCAAATGGCAAATAAACAAATAAACGAATGAACTCATTGATTGGATAATTGCGATTAACCCGGAGCATTAAACTTTAACTTTTCACTTCTCATTGAATCAGTAACCTTTTTAAATTATTCAAACGCAACATTACTAGAATGGGGCCATTGGATTAGATAAAATAAAAAACAAAGGGAACGTCCATACCCGATGACCAAGAAACTTGGCCCTTCGAAGGCACTCGCGGTAAAGCTGCAATGATAAAACATGTAAAGTTAAGAAAATTTGAGGAGAAAATTATATTACAAAAAAGGATAGAACGGGGACCAACCCTAATGACATTATTAGCAAGCTCAGGAGGTAGAGCAGTCTGTAGAGATGGCATTTCCGCCCTTTTCACTAACACACCTACTGTATTCATTAAAATGATTAGTTCGCTACAACGAGAAACTACCAAAGAATTAAAAAGACAAGGATCAAGAGGAAGAAAACAGTTTTTATGGCTGAAACATAATTGAAAGTTACTACTAAATTCAAGCTAGATCAAATGAGAAATCATCTCCAATTTTAAACAAAAAACAAGAACAAAAAACTCTCACACCCAATCATTCCATTTCATACACCCATAACGGGTCTATTCTAATTATTCTCATTAATCTCTGCCTTCTGTTCCCTCAGGTTCATCGTTCTCCTTCTCGTGGGAAGTTCGTCCACGAAGAAGCGGAATAGAGGCTAGCTAATGTCGTAAATCATTACGAGTGCTAAACATTGATCAAAATACAAATGACACTCTTAACTTTTGATGAAATTGAACAAATAAAGCAAAAATTTGACTACATATGAAAAGGATTCAAGATAGAAGATCTATTACCTTCTCCTGCGGCTCCTCTTGGTGGCCTGTGGCGAGCTTGAGTATGGAAAAAGAGGGAGAGGATGAAGAAAATCGAACAAGAATCAACGAAGCTCCCGAATTTGATTTGAAGAGTTGGTCGATAGAGAAGACTGAGGTTAAGAAGGAACGCATTCATTTGGAGTTTGGGTGTAATTGGTTTGGTTCATTTCGGTTCAGATTGTGAACTTGAACCGACCGGGATTGGAATCTAAAACCGAACCGAACTTTTTGGCCGAAATGAAAGAAAACCAAAGAGTTGAAGGAGAGATGGTGCATCAAAAACAGAAACAAAAGAATAAAAATGACATTTTTTAAAAAAAAATTAAAGATCCGTTTGGATTGACTAGAAAAAAGAACTTTAAATTACATTTTTATCAATGTTTTAAAAATTATTTTGAGTGCGTCAAAAATTCATCTATTGCAAAATTATTTATTTTTTAAATTAAACACTTAAAAATGCATTACAAATAAAGTCTATAAATACCCTTCCACTTCCAACTTCCAACTTTCTTCTTTTGTTTACATTAATTACTATATAATATCGATAGTTTAAAAAACCAAATCAAAAATTGAAAATTAAGAAAAAGTAACTTGCAATTGTTTTTAAAATTTGACCAAAGTTTCCACTACTATATTTAAAGAAAATGTAAACGATTACTAATGTAAAACATAAAAATGAAATATGCTTAATTTTCAAAAACATCAAACCAAAAACTTTGTTTTAATTTTTTTTTTGTTGCTTATATCATCAACCCACATTACCAACTTTCAATCTTCTTCATTTTCCCATTTCTCAAATTTTTACTTTATTTTTCCCTTGCATATTTTCATTGGAGAGAGGAGCGATAATCTCTGAGTAATTCACAAAAAAATTGGCGTAAAAATAAATACAAGAAGCCCACTTTTTTGCATTGTATTATTATTGATCATAATGTAAACTCCTTTTATTTTAATATCAAATATTTCTCAACTGTGTTTGGTATTATAAATCAAGTATAATAGTTAAGAATCAAATGTGGTCAGTTTTAACCAAGCTTTGATAATTACATCGATTTGAATAATCCTTTTCTTTTTTAACTTTTAATTTTGTGACTACAATCATTTCCAATTCGTTTTTAAAGCTAATTAATATATTATATATAAATTTAAATATTATGTGCAATGAAACCTAAGCTTTCAATTTTGTTACTAGATGACTTAACTCTTTAATGAAAAAAAAAAAAAGAAATCCAAATAAACACAAACCTTACAATATATAAACTAAGTTATAATCTGATCCTAAATAAATGCAACTGCAAGTTTCCTCAGGAACTAAAAATATATATCCTTCCCATAGATTCACCGCATCAAGTAAATACTTAAAAAACCTACTATACCTATGGTGTATACACACATGTATGCATACTGTCTGCACATTCTCATTGACAGAGTTGATTGTATAATCAATCACCTTCCTGTTCTCTGAACATAACACAAAAAGGAAATAGAAAAACACGTGGGCATTCTCCAATTGAACTGCGATCAGTAACCCAAATAATGTTTGTTTAGTTAGTCTTGAATTTTGATTTTGCCTCAAGTTACCTGACAACCAAAGTGATGTAGCAACTTCTTGCATCAAATGGACAGAAGGATGGCATTGGTTTGAATTGATGATGCCAAACATCATTTAAATCTCTTTATTCAGATGAAAAAATGTTCTTTTGGTGTGAACTAATCAGTCTCATCTGTTATACATATACATGTATATTATAGTGTTTATATGCAACAAACTATACAAGAGTTGTTAAAAGGCTATACAATATCTGGAAACCTGAAGCTAATTGCTGCAGAGTTCAAAATTTCTTCATTATAAAAGAATAAGTTCATCAAACCGAATCCTGGAGGTTGAGTACCTGGATATACCCAAAAAAAACAACTATTTTAATCAATGAATCAACTCATGTAACAGGTAATTCATAGGAACAAAACTGATCACCAAAGATTTTTCTCAGTATTTTGGATGATTCCAAATGAATTCTGTGGGTTGTTATCAAATGACATCACATTTTTACTTGAAAAGTTTTCAAAACCAAAATGATCAAATATCATAAGATTTCTTACCATTTGGAGGATAAACTACTGATTTGAGCTTTGTCATAATTTAATTTTCTATTAACAAATCAAGATTATAAACCCATATTAATAAATTTCTTTTTTCTTTTCCTCTCTGGCTACCAACAAAACACAAAATTTTAATTACATTCATTTCAAACATTTTTCATTCTTAATCTACAAGATAAGAATGTGTTGTAGAATCATTTCTCAAATTTAAAATCATTTTTTAAACTTTCTCGCAGCTAAGAAAAGAAGTTTAAGCGTGTAGCCATGTAGATATCAATATGGTTTAAGTATGAGAATGTGCAAAGTGCAAAAAGAATCATGTTCCTAATAATACATACATAAGTGAGGACTGGCTTACTGTTCAGGTCTCAGTCAGATTATGGAGTTTTGCAGCAGAGATCTTAGCTATGTACTTCACCTTTCTGCAACAAAGGGGATACTAATTCCCAAATGTCATCTTCTCACGATGAAGAGCTTTGCAAAAATCGTTTCAACATCGCAAGCATTGAATCAATAACTGCTGCTGCCAAAAGCGGAAGTGATAGTGAAAGGAACAGATGCAGGAACCTGCTGGGGAGACCAGTCAACAGTCCCTTCTTTTGGAATGTAGTCACCAATAGCACCATCAGCAATTGGTGAATATGGTTTCCTTACTCTCATTAGCATCATCTCCTGAATCATTTAGTAAAGATTATGGTTTACAATGCAATCGCAATCAGTGATGCAGAAATTCATAGAGTTCCATTCGTGAATGTCATTACCAGAAAAATCTCAGTTAGGCAAGAGTGCAATTATTTAAATTTTCCCAGTTTTTAGATTATTCAGTTCAATGAACGTATACACTGTAGAACACTAGAAAAAGCTATTTATTTATCTATTTTTTTCCATGTTTTAGTCGTCTGTTAGTCAAATTTATCCTGTTTAAATTCAAGTAATTGAACCCTAAATTAAGTGGTTTTTTAGGGTTTAGGGTTTAAAGAAGTTACATTTTTCCAACAGTTCGCAAGCAACAAGCATGGAAGCGGCAATTGAAAAGCAATTGATTTTACCTAATTTTTGAAGTCTTGGTTTCCTTGTTTATTCAAAATATTTTGCTACTATTCAGTTGTGGAATGACAGTCACAATTTGGTCAAAGATTATTTTCTTCTATTGCTCACTGGGTTTTTGTTGGCATTGGAGATTTATTGTGATTTTATAGCACTGGGTTACTTTTTGGGGTTGGTTTGTTAGGTTTTAAGAGTTTGCTTATATGGTGTTTGGTTTTCATTGTTTTTTAAAAAGGAAACGAGTAGCTTTATTAATATTCATGATGAGGCAAAAGCTCAATGCAACCGAGTAGCTTTGTTAGGTTCTTGGAGTTTGCTTTTCGTTGTATCTCATTAGTTTGGTCTACCTCTTGTTTTACTTTGTTTCTTGTTGAAGGTTATCGTATCTTTGAGAATTAGACTAAAAATTTTGCTTCCTTTTTAAAAAAAAAAGAAAAAAAAAATCTTAGACTAAAAGGAACTGACCCAGCCCATAAGGAAGGATGATAACTATGAATAGTGGTTTCACACCAGTGGAATTTTATGAATAGTATTGGGATTATTGAATAGGGTTCCAAGAAAAAGCAAACCTTTGATTGGTTTTGTCCATAGGTGTTCATTGCACGCTCAATTGAGGAGTAAACTCGAAGAGCTTGGTCAGTGCCTCGACTACATTTTACAACATAAACATGCTCCTTCAACTCTGTTGGTCGAGCTTGCAGGTAAAGGATGAGACAAGAAGGGGGAGATTTTGGATGGTCTTTCTTTCCATGAGAAAATTCCATTGTCACAAGGTCACCCCACAGAACATCCCATAATACCGAACATGGGTCTTTAGCAGGGCTGAACTTCCGCTGAGCAATGATGGTGGAAGGTTGCTGCAAAACGAAAAAAGTTATGCATTGAAGGCAAATATCACGTACTGAAGAAAGAAGACAACAAAAAGTAATTAAATATTAGCTAGCTTACTTGCATCAACATGACTCTTCTATGAGTGACAACAAGTATTTTCCCTTTGGGAAGTAAAAAATGATCTTCATAAGCATCTGACAACGCAAACTTTCCACGCACTTTAAATAAATCAACCTGTCCAAAAAAGGATCCTGATTCTGCCAGCTGCAATATAACCTTCACCAAGAAATTTTTTTCTTGATTAGTATTCCAAGCGGGAAACAGGAAAGCCACCAAGGAAAAAAAAGATTCACCCCCACCACATACATAGAAGAAAGAAGTTCACAAGGAAATTCCACAATGATAACCAACGAGAATAACAGTAAAGTTTGCAAATTATAAAGATCTCTCATTCTTAAGAAATTTCCTCGATACTGTTGCTGTTCAGGTTGATAACATCTTTCCAATTGATAATCTACTTTTATATGCTGCACTTATGTTTGGGATGACTTAGTAACCACGCTTAGTTGAAATTGAATTTTAAAAGAGATGTGGCTACAATGAATTTAATGAGTCTACTACGATGTTCCTTGACAATGAAGTTTCCATTAGTAGTTCTATTAGTATACTAATAGCAATTCAATAACTTGCCGACGTTCATTAGTCTTGGCACGTACGATATCAAACTGCATAGACCAGCTAAACCGTACCTGTCCTTGTGCTTTATAGTTGTCATATGGTCGAAGCAAATTATCACCACCAATTACACGAGGCAGCCTCCTACGTAGAAGTTGCTCATCTGAAGTAATAGCAGATGCTATCTTCATTCTCACAGCATTCGCACCTTCTGTAGTTTTTGATAGAAGATCTAAAACTCCACTCACTGGCTGGGCAGCTGCACCTATTATGCCTTTCCCAACACCCTGAACAAATCCCTCAACCCCAGAAGTTTTTGCACCTTCAAGAGGCTTTGTTAATATACCGGTGACTCCTCTGAATAGGCCCTTGGCCAGAGCCCCACCTCCTTCTCGGATAACATCAGCCAAATCTTCTACACCCTTATTCTCCTGCAAAACAAATAAATTTGTTAACATCCTCCACATTTTCAGGAAGAAATGCTGAAAACGAGACACATGTAATGATTAAAATTAACGAAAGACTACATTGTTCATATTTTTGTTATGAGAAACAGACTAATTTGTGATTTAATGTAAGAATCGAACTCCTTTTTCCCTTTGTCTACTGGAGAAAAAAATTCAACTCATTCCCCACCCCAAACTACTGTATTGAACTTAGAACGAGATGTGATGACAATAGACTTCAACTGACTTGAAACTTTAACTTATAGTATAGACTCGTATTGAAACCTAAATATACTTATTCAATAAAAGTTATAATGCACGTGAAGCCACAAGAAATACATATGATACATTAAAAAATCATAGAATCACATAAAAATCACAATAATTGCTTTACAGTTATACGTCATAATAATTTTTCGTGAACCTTCATTATACTAGTAAAGTAATAATAAAAATATATAAAATAAACCACTCATTGAGCTTGCCAGTTCATCCTGCTTCCTATATATATAGCACTTCTTCCTCTTGATTTTCTAACAAGTTGACCACATGATATTTGCCACCAGCCTCATACAGTATCAAACCCAAGATCTATGAAGTAGTAGTAGGACACTGGCAAGCTGCCAATTTTCACCAGCCTCGTACAGTATTGCAAAGCAGTGAGAGTTTTGATGTGTCATGTATATTTATTGATACTTGATGTGAATTATAAATTTCAATAAAGACATGTATTTGCGTTTCGAGACGAGTACGTAATAAGTCAAGTTTCAAGCCACGCATTTTTGAAACTTTTGACCCTAGATTTCATACTTGGTAGGAGTCTATTGTTGTCACATCTAAACCTAGGAACAACAGGGTAATTTGGGCTGGGGTGTGGCATTTAGCTTTACCAAAACTTCTATTTGACACACAACCTGATTTTGAAGTATTGATAAAAGGATTAAAATTACCGTAATCCATTAGGTTAAGCTCATTAGTCTTTTGTTCTTTATTGTCTTTTAACTTTTACTTTTTTTAGTAAAAAACTTTACCAGATACGAAAAGTAGACTTCCTAACTCCATATTAAATGACTCTACACCCCAAACACAAACTTCTAAACTCCTCGGACATATTAACTCTAGTGTTCAAATTTTAAAACTCAATTCAGCGCCTTAAACAACCCCTTAATGTGTGAGTGCTCCTCCCTCTCTATATATGTACAGTTAACAGTGTTTCAAATCAGCAGCACTAGGTTAAAAAAAACTGGAATAAAATTTGGACACACCTGTCTCTGACGGCTTTGTATGAACTTCTTGTCCATTGATAAGGCAGCCACACCTTTACTCATATGCCCAAGTGCACTACTTGCATTACCCAGTATGTCGACACCTGAGAGAAGCTGAAGAGGCTGGCTAAGGAGATCCTTTCGAATGCTTGATATAGCATTAGTGACCATCAAACTCTGCCTCATGCAGATATTCTCACGAAATCTTTGATTTATTCTAATCTGATATAAAAAAGGTTAAGAGTCAAGTTCTCAGATGTATAATTCTGAAAAGGAGTTTGAACCAGAGATATTATTCAAAAATCACTAGAAAGCCAAATGCAGTCTGCATTCAGAGAGTAGGTACACTTTGTAGAAGTTAAGAAAAACATCTAATCAAACCATTTATTCACAGATTGCATTATGCCAATGAGAATCCATTTCTAAACTTTATTATTTTAATGAGAAAGCTATTAGTTTGACGTCATTATCAAACCAAACTTAACCTTTATGGCTGGCCTAGTGGTCATTTGAGAGAAAAAAAAAAGTGAATACTCGTTCAAGCCACCTCATGGGTACCAATATAGGCTATTAAAATACCACGAATTTACAAACATACAAAGGTTAGATAAATTATCCCATAAGATTAATCAAGGAGAGCATAAGTTTTCCAAAAACAATCACGGTACCAAAATCGAAAAAGTAATAAAACTAAAGTGATATATTTACAAACACTTTAAAGGATATGTGCATATCTTTAATCCCTCGTTCATCGAGGTAACAGATATGACACAAGGATTGCAAAAAGCTGACCTTCAAGACAAAAGGGATGCTGGGATCAATACACATTTAGCTCCAATTGAAGGGTGTCGTACTACATGCAGCACTAAGAGAAATATTTCCTTTTCTAATTCTTGCAAATTCAACTATGTATTTCTTTTCCTTTATTTGGAGGAAAATATAATTTTTTTTATCACCATACCACTCCAAGCTGCAGATTCTCCTTTATTGCCGTTAATTTACTAGTGTAAAGTTCTTTCTCCATATATTTAAGGCAGAATTTTTCTTTGTTCAGAAAAAAACGTGCCGGTAAAGCACTTTTCCTTTTTTTGGGCATCTCATTCAAAATCTACCAAGTATACCACATGCTTCCGCTTCTATATTATCTAGAAGAAACTGAAAGTATGGAACACATAAAGAAAAAACATAAAACGTACTGGCATGTTCTCAGTATTTCCCAATGCAGTCATAAGCGAGGACCAGAACCCAAGAACACCTCTTGGCCGTTGACTGGGTGACATAGCCATAGAGAGTCTAAATCGAACTTCTGATATGTGAAGAACTCTGTTTTTCCAAGTTAGATTAAGAAACCATTCCAAGAAAGCAGTCCATACGAAACCACAATCCAAACCAAAGAATAAAATAGATTACGAACCTTATCTGGATAACTGGATCTACTGAAACAGCAGTACTTCCAGTATCATGTAATCTACTGAGATTAACAAGCTGGATCATTTCATGAAGGCGCCAAATTATTGGTTCATGAATGTTAATTGAAAAGGCATAACTTTCAGGACCCTACAGTTCCCAAAAGAAGGGAAAAAAGTCAGTTCCAATGGTTACTAAATCATGTTTTATACATAAAATAGAAACACCTGAATTCTTACATGGAAGCCTATATATGGATAGATACAAAGATCCATTAACCCATTTGATTGCATTGTCACTGAAAATTTCAAGATATAATCAGTTTCATCCCCAATTCTCTGGGGTCTGAAAAGAACTGGCATTGGAGTCAATGGCAACTGGTTATCAATCTGTATCCCAGACATTCTAAGTTTCAACCTGCAACCAACGAAGTAACAAACACATGTAAAGGTTCAGCATCATTTTGGAGCAACAAAACAAGTGCACCTCTCAAATTTTTTAAGTCAATCGATTCTCCAATATTGCACAGTACTAGGCAATACAGATTGGTTAGCTTGTGAATGCACTAAAGTAATATTGTGCTAAATCACCAATTAATCAAAAAACTTAAGCCGATGTACCAAACTTAAATAACCAAATATAATACCCAATCTGAAGAAACCAAAGCAAACATAAAATAGCCTTGGTTTCTTCAGATTTGGTATTACGTTTTGGGAACCAAACGAAATAAGCACGGGTAGGGACCAAAAAGAGACCTAACAACCCAAAAATAATAAATGTAAAAGGCTCCAAGTGGTGTAGAGTTTCATTCTTAGATGTAAATTTAAGACCTAAATACAAGCCTCCAATGAGAAAATTCAAGATTACAAGGTTGAAGAGTGCTCAAGAACAGAAGGAAAGTAAGATCTTTTTTGAAAGAAGAAAAAAAAGAAGACAAAGATTTTTATTTTTTTAAAAAAGGAATTTAGACTCTGTCAAGTATGGGAAAGCTAGGGGAGCAATAGTTTTATAAATAATTAAACCCTTAAATGTATCCTAAAAACAAATATCTGAAAGTAGTAGAAATTCAAACAAGAGCTTCCATGGTATAATTTATTTCTATTATTACAGGATGGACATTAGAGGGCTATTAGAATCCTTAACTGTATATTTTTTTGAAACGGAGACAAATTCTTTATTAATAAGAACTTAGAGTACAAGAGAGTAATAAAGACGTCTAAATTAGGGAACCTGGGGGATCAGGAGGCGTACTTGAACGTCTCAACTAGGTTGACACTCCCTTAACTACATTTTAGTAATTGGTTAAGTAGTTTGTTAGAAAAGTTGGTTATAAATACAATGAGTAGGGAAAGAGGGGGTTCAAGTACCTTGAACACTTTGTTTATCTTCTCCCTTCCCTACACACTGTATTTATAACCGACTTTCCTAACAAACTACTTAATTAATTACTAATATACCCCTAACGATTCTAATACCCCCTAATACCAATCCTATCATAATACAGAAAGATTATTCTTTCCTAGTATTGACTGTTAGCATTAGAAATTGATGAAACCATAGGGAAGAGTATTACATAGCAAGATCAGAGCTGGAGTCTTAAAATCAAGAGAGTAACAACCTTAATATACAGATTTAAAATAACAACCTTACCTACTAATACCAGAGTCCAGACCTGTGGAATATGCTAGAAGAAGATTTTGCACGGACAAATATAATATCTCCTCTGGTGTATGGTCAACAAGAGATATTCCAAGCTCAGCCAATTCCATAATAATATGATACTCACAGTTCGAGATGGACGCAGATTCTGAACTAAAAAAATCAATTCTAGGAGGATTTGATAAAGGTGACATATGACGTCCACCTAAATATCTTCCAGGTTCATTTTCTGGCATCCAATCTCTAATAAGAACAACATTGATTTTCTCCTCTTTAACTACAGTAACACGCAAAGCTTTAGAAGGTCCACCAGTGGCAGAAACAGGTTGATGATCAGAAATTTCATCAATGTCATACTTGTCTGTTTTTGATGAGTCTGAACCATCTATTAGAAGTTCCAATAGGCGCCTTCTACCTAGATCCTCCCAAAGAAAAGAAACAGCTGTGTTAGGAAGAAGCAACTTCCAGGAATCATTGGTACCATCAGCTTGCCGAAAGCGCATTGGCAAAAAAACAGAACGGTTTTCAATCCTACAAGTAAAAACACATTGTGGAGCAATTACAGTCTGGTATTAAGTTTTAATCTTTAAGAAACTTTATTTAGATTAACTTACCTGTAAGGTCCAGATGATGTATTGGGACGGAAAATAACTTCATAGCGGGAGCACTTTGCTCCACTCCTCACTTCCACCCTCAGTTGCAATGGATCATTTCCACCATCTTTTTTCAAGGAAATTCGCATCATACCTTCATTGTGAATGCTAAATGGAGTACTCCACTTGTACCCCTCAACCCGCAACTGAAGAGAAGAAAAGAAAACTTGATTAATGGAAGTTTGTTCGAGAAACCAAAGCTCTATAAATTTGTTTATTTATTCTGTTTTACGGTAGAAACCTTCAAGAGTTCAACTTTAGCATAGGACTGCCATCCAAAGGGTTTTGGAGGATCAGAAGGATGAAACCATGTTGATAGCTGAGAATCACACTGCTGCAAACAGAGACTGCACCCCAGACGATTAATAAACAATGTGTGCGGCTGAAAACGTACAACCTGAAAAAGAAATCATAACTACGGCCTCAGTTGCTTCAAAATAACTTGGAATCAAAAGGTAACAAGAATATGGCTACAGTAAGTTCTGTTGTAATTGAACATCAGCACTTTCAATAAGTGCAGAGTCAGAGAGAAGACTAATCCCTCAGAATTCTTGTCCGAGGAAAGAGTCTATCCTTCCTTGCTGGTTGTTAGTCATTCTTTGGAGGGATTTCCAGTCCTCTGAAGCTGGTTAGGAGTTTCAATAAGTGTAGAATTATATTTGATTAAATAACATATATAATTCAATAGAACAAAATAACACAACCTCAAAAAGAGTTTCTACCCTCAAAATATCTTATCAAATAATCTCGCCAAAAGTCTTCCTAATCAGATTATAGATTAGCGTGAAGAGAGAGCATGGGATCTATGGATTAGCGTGAAGGGGAGCGTTTAGCTGACTAGAACTTTTGTCCACATCCAGGAAGATTTCTTGAGCCTATAGTATTCTATTTCATTATCTTTCATGATTTACCTTTTACATAGTAGATTTTTTTCCATGTATAGACGACTTCATTCATAAATAAATTTAAGGAATATTTTCTTATCTGATGCAAATTCCACTAAATGTATGTGGTATGGTTCAGTACTTTACTTCCCATTTTTAAGCAATATTTTGTGAGAAAACAAAGCATGATCCTAGATATACTTTATCATCAACTGCAAAAAAATTATCACAACTTAGAGACAGGAATTTATTTATGCACTTGACTCCAGACAAGGAAACTCAATCCAATTGAACTGTCGTAAAGATATCAAACCTTTGTTCTGTCAGAAGTCATGCTTAGAAGAGTTGAAAGCTTGTAATAAGATCCATCAGAGCTGAAAGCTTTTACATCAACACGTTCCTGACACAGCAATGCAATATCAATGAGCATAAAATTACTTGAGATACATACTAGGAAATATCTAACTGCTCAGTTAAATTTTCAACACATCAACTATCAAGTCACCTTGTTTTCAAGCTCAAGGAGGGAAATGCTGGCACTATAAATGTCAGAGTTGCGCATTGCAATGGAAATGCCAACACGAGGTGATACATGTGTGTCTTTCTGAGATGTAAATGCCACTCCCCCACTACGACCAGCATAGTCTTGGGGAGAAAGCATGCTAGGAACTGGAGTTGTGTCCTCAATTTCTTCGAGGACTTGAGCATTTCTTCTTACACTAGAATGTCTCCTGTCCAGAGAGTTTATAGGATTTCTCAAGGCCATTTTTGCAGACTTAACAGCTCTTGACAGCGGTAGAGAGTCCGAATCTACACTTTCTGGGGGTTCCAACTCCACCACTCGATAAGCCAAAGATAGAGATGAATCATTAATGATCCAGTAAGGAACATGAAACCTTATAATTTTGGGGCCAGCAGTAGTCCCCCCCATTACTCGCTCAACACTCAAACGGAGTCTCCTGTATAAAATATAAAATAATACAGACACAAACAATGAATGAAATCTTGTGACGTAACAAACACAAATTTTATGTATATTGCAATTTGACTAAATATTGAACAAGAAAGCCCAAGGGAATACACAAAAAGCCTGTTAAAAGCATTGAAATTTGAAAATACATTACTCATCACAATCACAAGTTCCTACATTTCAGTCAACTAATACTAATTTGGGAGGGGGGGAGAGAGAGAGAGAGAGGAGCCAAACACACAAGAGTGAACAAAAATAAAGGCAGCAAGGAGAAAGAACCTTCTACTTTTCTGATGAACCATCCAGAATGGTGAGATAGGGTCATTAGACGTGGGATCTAGCAGAAGAATGGGATCCTGACAATGTATTTAAGAAAGAAGAGAAACGATGTTTATTAAATGGTCATTCCCAAATATAATATGATGTAAAAGAAAAAAGTTACACCTTTACTTTCATAGACTTTGAGTAAGCTTTCCAAGTATCTAGTCTTTTTAACAGTACTAAAACATGCACATTCATTTTTGTTTGTTAACAGTCCCATGTTTAGAAAAACTCAATCATATTTCTTAACAATACAACAATTCGGGAATAAATAAAGATTTATAATAGAGTTCCCATATGTAGGAGTTCCTTTTGACTTTTAAATTAAAAAAAAAAACATTCTTAATCGAAAATAAAACCACAAAATTGTGATGGAGGCTACAGTTCGAGAAAGTCAAGAAAAATAAACATTTTTTGAATGGGAAAACCACTTGAAATTGAAATTATAAGTTCAAAAAGGGGCAACCTGAAGCATAGGCAAAATTCAGGTGCAAAGGGCAAAATTTTCAAAATAGTGAAGAAGAAAAAAAAATTGTATTTCTACCTTTTCCAGAGCCCAACCACCCTCAACAAATAAGGTAAGATATAAAGGCTTCTGAGCATCTGCTGAATATACTTGTTCACTACCTCTTGAAAAAATTATGCAATTCTGTCGTTCAATGCATTTCCCTTCACTAGTTTTTTCCCAGATAGTAAATTCTGCTGAACAAGGAAGTCTATTTTCCAATTTGATCGGAGAGTTTATAGAAATTTTCCAGTCATAAACAGGAGCATTTAGTTCAGTATGGAGAACTGATGCATCTGCGCCTATACTTAACCAAAATTGTTTGTTTCCAGAATTACAACAAAAAAGCATATCCTTCTTCTCAAGCTGATTCAACTTGAATGCAAGATTGGAAATTCTATTTTCCTGCTTTGAAGAAGCCTGCTTACCCAGCAATCCCTGATCAGTAAAAGCCTGATCTTTTCCACATGCATAGACAGAACCCACAGAAGCTGCACGACCCCAAACATATTCAGTCATGAGCTGATCAGTAGAAGGACGAACCAGTAAACACTGATCAGAATCCTTTAAAGTGCTTCTCCATGGTAAACTAGCAGAAGCTCCAGGATTTATGGAAGTTAAATCAGTCTTCAAAGAATTTACACCTTGGTCAGGTAATTTCTGTCTTGTACGAACCCAACGTCGCCGGCGCACATCAAAAGAAATTTTACAAGACTTGAAAGAGGTTAAAGGCCACTTCAAAGAATGAAAGTCAGGACCATATCCCCAGCCATCATTGTCTACATATTGTGTTTTATCAACAGTCCATGTTGTTGTCCACTGCCATCCAGGGGGAAGGGGTGGTTCAGAGAAATCCTTCAGAAAAAGCAACGGAAAGGTTAGATGCTTGTGACTATAGCTAAAAAAAAGAATTCAGCTTCAATCTTTGAGACAGGAACTGAAGAATCGATGATATGAAAAAAAAGACCAAGGCTCAAAATTATAAATCTCAAATAAGAAAAGGACATCAAGAGAAATACATCAAAACTAGTAAACCAAAACAAAAAAAACACCAACATAAAGGCCAAAAACGCAGAACTCAGAGCAAGAGAAAACACAAATGATGTAGACAAGGGAAACTAGGGAAACTAGAGAACAAGAATCCAACTTCAGTTACTTTATTGTTTTTTCTAAGAAACTATCAAATCCAACCATATGAATAAAAAAATCACCACTTTACAGAAAAAGACTGACCTTAGATGAACGTAAGAAGTCCCTTGTACTCCAATGTCCTGGATCATCATGACGGAAGCCAAGTAACTGATCACCCCATCCAGAATTTGGATGATAACGTTGATTTTCAAAAGTTTCTTCAACCACAAAATCAAAACTACCAGTTCCTAAAGAGGCATTGTGACCTTGAATTAAAGATACATGGCATATGGAGATATCCAATTTAACATCTGAATCATTTACCACTGTCACAAGCCCCCTTAAAATTGCATGTTTTTTTCCATTCCTCATGACAACATCCATAGCAATGTAGTCATCTTGTAGTAATATGGGAGCTGTAGATAACGGAAGTAGGGAACGGATATTTTGCCATTCTCCATCTCCACAAAGCCCAACCCAGAAACCTGTGTCTCTATCAATGAGATTCTCATTTCCTGTATCTCTTTGAAATTTTGCAATTGTCCTCCTCTCAAAATATGAAGTAGAAGCCAGCAAGATTCCAGAGTCAGCCATATCTTCAGGATTGTTCTGCTGAGAAAAGAATTAAAATAGTGAACTATCAAAATTTGTATACAGAAAGGGTTGTGTGCAACCGCATCATTTTTTGCAAGAGCAACAAGAGAACTTAATTTTCCCACAATGCTCACTCTTTTCTTTAGCGTATATGGCACAATATTATGAAGATCGTTTGTCTGATGCACCATCCTCACAGAAGCAACCTTCTTTAGCACACTTGAACCATATCCAACAGAAAAGGAAAGAGCACCGACAACTTCACCTGCGTAAATAAAAGCATCAACACTTGTAGGAAGTAGCAACTATGACAATAAATCCTATAAAGAAACTATAAAAATATATAAAAGCAACAGTGCAGAAGGTTCTCCTGCCTCTAGCCAAACTTCGATCAAAGATGCGCATTGGTAAACAGAAAGGTTCCCAATGGTCAAGGAGTTGGAACAGAAGGCTCCTTTTCATGTCTGCAACATCGAAACAGAAATGCCTTGACAATGATTATGTAACTGAATCTCCCAATGATCAAGGAGAGAAGGTTCCCTTTAATGTCCCATCTACTTTGGGTCAATGTCATTAATGCTCTCCTTTATGGATTGCTGCCGGAAAAAAACGTGTGGATTTTTTAAGATGAAGTATAGCTATTATGTGGATGTCTCTGAATCAACTTGCCGCAATACCTCACTATGGTGCTCTTTATCCAAATATTTTGAGGTCTACTCTCTTCAAGATATCAACCTAAAGTTTCATTAGGTTGTAAGGTGAAAATCTTCCGATCTATATGGATAGATCGAATAGGGTAGAGGGGAGGAGCTGGCGGATCGGTGGTGGTGGGCGTGGTGGAGGAGCGGTTATGGTTTGGTGGGTTCCAAGAGGCCTTTTTAAATATCTCAAAACTCTATAAGCAACTTCACAATGAATCGGCCCACGTGCATGCAGAAATTGACTGACCATGCTTACAACATATACAACATCGGGACAGGTATGAGATAAATTGTTAGAATTTAGGGGCTTGTTGTGTGTTGAAAGCCCCAAGGGTATTTGTATAAATTATTTTTTTTGAAACGGAGACAACATCTTTATTAATAATAAGCACTCAATATACAAGAGAATTATACAAAGAGCTAAACAAAGAAGTCTAAACAAGTGAAAGAAGAATAGGGATCAGAAGGTGCACCTGAACATCTCAACTAGGTTGACACCCCCTTAGCACCAAAACATCATATCCCAGTTAAAACTAGCCTATTACAACAATGAGAACAAAGTCCAACCTATTACAATGAGAGCGGAATCCAGCCAATACAGCAAATCTAAAAAATCATCGAAAACTAGAAAAGAAAAAAGGCCAGAAAACAGATGAGCCTTATTAGTACAACTAAAATACTACTGAGAAAATAAAAAGAAAACATAGAAAAAAGTTCCATGGAAGTTGAGATAGGGTAAAAAGAAAACATAGAAAAAAGTTCCGTGGAAGTCCAGATAGGGAACACCACATCAGAAGTAGTCCTAGGAAACCAACTAAGATAGAAAAACTACCCAATTGAGACAAAGGTCTTGAGTGGAGTAATTTGCAAAAGTCTTGTTTAGAGAGCACCAAGCTGCTGCATTACATTGCACAAAATTGAAAATTTCTAGGCTTGATCTTTTCTTGTCTTGAAAGAACCGCTAATTACGTTCAAACAACAATTCCGCTAAAAGAGCTTTTAATAGATTTAACCAAATCAGCCAAGGCTTTATAAGGAAGAGGCGAACCCTCCAATAGCTGAAGCACCAAGTAGCTGAGGGAGGCGTCGAATACCCAAGCAATATCAAAGAAGGAGAAGAAACTATTCCAACAAACAAAGGAAAAGGGGCAAAGTAGGAAGAGATGAAACAACGACTCATTAACATTCATACAGAGAGGGCAAACCGAAGGCTGGAGGCACCTGCTTGAGGATTTCTTTTGAAGAATTTCTGCACAATTTAGGGACCCGAAAAGTATGATCCACATCAGAGAGGGCAGTTTGATTTCCATAGGGCTTTAAAGAGTTTTTTATCCATTGGGGAGGCAGAATTCAGGTGGGCTGAGAGAGATTTAACAGAGAATCAACCTTGCTGTCCAATTGACCAAACCTTGGAGTCATCAAAATCAAACACTTTTTCTAGCGCAAGAAGAGCTATTAAGGAACCAAAGGCTACTATTCCCTCTTCTTTCAAGCTTCTTCTACAGGAAAGGGACCAAGAGAGAGTAGTATCCCAATGATCAGCAACTGAGCCTTGTGGTAATAAAGCAATTCTGAAAAGAGAGGGAAAAGTTCCTTTAGAGTAGAGGGACCGACCCAGAAATCTGTCCAAAAACCAATTCTGCTGCCACTGCCAAGTTTAAGGTGAGCTAAATGCTCCACTAGCCTCCACATTCTACAAATGTTAACCTAAGGGCTCCTTAGGCTATTTCCAGATTTTCCCAAAGTGAACCAATCAAATGTATCTTTGCCATGGATACTACAAATAATTTTCCTACATAAAGCTGAATCTTTCTTAGAATATCTCCAGTCCCACTTAGCAAGCAAAGCTGAATTTTAGGTTTTAATGCTCCCTAGACCGAGACCTCCATCTTTTAAAGGACAGGAAACCAAACTCCATTTTACTAGATGATTGATCTTGCCGCTTGCAAATCCTTCACAAAAGAAGTTCCTCTTGATTTTTTCCAATGAAGTTGCCACATAAACTGGAATAAGGAACATGGACAGATAGTAAGTAGGGAGGCTGGCCAAGACAGTATTACATAAACTTTGCCTTCCTCCTCTAGAGATATTAAAGCGCTTCCATCTGTCTAATTTTTTATGAATTCTATCAATGACTGGCTGCCAAAACTCCCTTCGCGAGGGTAGCCTCTTAGGGGGAGACCTAAGTAGAGAATAGGTAATTCTGTTTGAAACAAGTCATTATCATTTATATTTACACCACTAAGGGCTGATTTCTCCCAATTAATCTTCTGTCCTGAACACCATTCAAAAAGTCTAATGGCATCCTTCAACTTGAGAAGCATTTGATCATCATACTTGCAAAAAAGTAGGGTGTCATCAACCAATTTATTATACCCTAGTTTCTTTTTCCTTTTATGTTAAGGCTCATGTTGCCTATTCATTCTTCCATTTTGTATCTTTATGATTCATAAGAAAATAATTAAAAAAATCTATCGTGGTTTTCTCCCAATACTAGGGTTTCCACGTATCTCAGTGCGTTCTTTTCGTCCCTTTATAAATAGATTTATCTTTCAACAAATCTTTGATATTATTCCTATTCCTTTTCCTCTATTTCCTTTTAAATTTTCTCTTATAACTTTATATTAGGTTAAAAAGAAGTTTCTACAACCGTGCAACCAAGTCACCCTCTCTCTTGATGTTGCAAATTCCATCAATAGGAAATATTTAACTGTTCCAAGGCCTATCTGTTGATCTGAAACTCACATGCAATATCTTTCTTGTGATCAGCTTAGACCTACCTTATCATCATCAATGAAAATATATCATCACTATAGACAATCAAAATTGAGATTTTATTTTATTATTGATCCAAGCAACCAATGAGAGAAAAAAAAATAGGTGAAAAAGCAACCAATGAAAATTTATAATGGTGGAGGGAAAATAAGCCAGAGGCTCAACAGTTGAACAAATGACATACCTTTTCCAGCTTTGGCAGCAAGATTTGTGACCTCGACTTCCAACTTAGCGGACCCCTGCAAAGATGAAAACATATTATTTGCAATTGAGAAATTATTTGAACACAATAACTTAAAGATAATGCAATCAATAACTTGTTGAAAGTGAGCATCATTCAACATACATCATGCATGCATGAGAAATAAAACTTTGACCAAACAAACAAAGGCTTTTCTCAAAGAGATATTTGTCTTAATTGGAGAGTTTTCTTTTATCCTCACGGTTTTTCTGTGCTTTCTTTGTTTTTATTTTTCTGTTATTATTATAAGAAACTTCAATTTTATTTCTATCATTTATCATTGAATTATCTTTTTCTATCTTTTTATTATCTCCCCTACCCATGAAAGTTATATCTTTTTTAGCATAGCCTCCTTCCGAAGGTTATATTTTTCTGTTATTATTATAAGATATTGATCCTATCTATATCTCTCTCTCACTTTGCTTCTTTATTATTATCATTCTCATTGTATAGCTCTATTGTATTTTGAGATTCTATTTAATAAAAGAAGCTTGTCTCCCTTTAAAAGAAACGTGGAGTACCTTTCGAGGAACTTCAAAAATGAAAAGTTCATTCCATTTTGCCATGCCTTCACCCAGTAAATTATTTTCTAAAATCAGGGGTTTGACACATTTTGTCCTTGCACTCTGAGGAAAAAGCTTCTGTTGTCCTGGCACCTGACCTTCAATGACAAGCCTCAAAGCACAGAAGAAGCTATGGCTATTACCATCATCAGTAACAGGCAAACCCTGCAAAAAAACAAAAAATCTTCTCCGTTCGAAAGGCTTTTATAAAGACACCACATCAATTAAGCAATGGTCACTTAATATATCACTGATATCCATACAACCTTTGCTTCAATAATCTGCACTGCAACATAAGAACGTGGTTCTCTAGTTTCATCTGCTACATTTAACCTGTCTGAAAACCGTGGAGGTGGAATCCACACTGACACGCAGTCACCAAGAGATAGTTTATCAACTATATCTGAATTTTGCTCACATCTTTTCAAATAAATCTCACAGCCAAGTTTATTTTCTACAACTGCAGTTTGCAAGTCATCTTCATCCAATGCTGAGAATGTAGCATCCTTTCCATGTTTAAGGTAGTCAGCAGCTTCCTGCAAGGAAGGAAATAATTTAAGAAGCACAAATGGATTAACCCACCCCAAGATCATCGATCAGATCAATACCTCATTCAATTTTTGTGCTCGTTCTTCAAGTTCCAACTGTTTTCTCCATGAAAGGATGCCCCCAATGAAAGTTTCAAGATTTGATGCACTGACATTAATGTTAACTATGCTGGTGGCTGCAACACGTATTCTTTTTCCAAGTTTTGGAGGCTGGTCAACACTGGTATCATATGTTTCAAACCTAACATATATGCAAGTTAAAGAACATTTGGCAAATATTACAACATCCATAAAAGCAGGCCTAAGTTCGAAGGCAAATCAAATATGGAGGATCAGAGGAACTGCAGGACGCATAAGATTTAAGTATGCATGTAACTTACTTAAATATGCCGTCAAATGGTTCTATAAGAGGTTCCCATGCTTCTAATTGTGGGTTAAAAGTTGATGCAGCAATTGAAGAAATCAGCACTGCATTCATTGCTTCAAGTGAACCATGTGTCGCCAATTTTATATTTGTCACCGTTGTGTCAAAAAGTGGTTTCGTCTAGAGTAAACCAAAATTTTATTATAGTTAACAATTATGAACAAAGGAACCAGCTCATGCTGAATCATGGTATATTAGTTCCAGGTGAACAATACCATTCCATGTAGGCTGTCTAGAACAGTCAGAGAGAAAAACCGAATCTTCATCTCAGCCGTTACATTCTCATGAGTCTTTGGTTTAGCAGAGGCACCTATAGTGTACGCCAATCGACTAGATGGTATTTTGTGATCAGCGCGAGCAAGGAAGGTGCATGCCTGCAGAAGCACACATTGAAAAGGATCTTATCCATATTCTATATAAAATTAGCATCTGGATGCAGAACTTAATCAGCATCCAAAATAATAAATAAAGTGATTAGAAAGTACACTTCCAATTTGGGGGAACAATTAAAGGTTGTTCTTTTTTATTACTATAAGTTTGGTTAAATAAAAGTTTAATGCCCAAACTTTCACGTTTGTGTCGATTTGATCGATTAATAATAAAATGGTCTAATAGGGCTCTTAACTTTTGATTTTGTGTTTAATAGGTGTCTAGACTAAATAAACATGTTATTGGTCCTTAAACAGTCAATTTTGTGTCTAACAAATCCTTGAATTTTTAATCTTATATATGTAATAAACTATTGACCTATCCAACCTACTAGAAAAAATTATAGATTTATTAGATACAAAATTTAAAATTTAAAGTTCCATAATTTCCTAGACCAATTTATTTTTCAAGATTTCAAATAGGTCAAAGCCCTACTAAAAAAAATCAAAGTGTGAGGAACCTATTAGAACAAAACTGAAAGTTCTTTTTAACATTGAGAGTACTACTAGACAGAAAGTTAAAAAGTGTAGGGACTAAATTTTATAATTAACCAATTATTTTAAAACACCACACAAAATGAAACCACCCGTTTGGAATGAAAACCATAGATCAGAGTTCTATATCAACCTGATTTGAAACTTTCCAAATGCTCCAGCACTGAGAACCCCTTGAACTTGAAGATCTTGAAATGGGCATCTCAAAAATATTGGCCTGACTTACAAGATCCATTCTTGGGCAGCAAACAGAATCAAGACAAGGAGCTTCATCTGTTCTTGAAACAACACATCCGAAAGAAGCATAACCAGGAGGAGCAATGGGGTACCAAAAGAAAGCTTCATCAAAACCTTTCCCAAAAATGTGAGCAACTTTAGTGAATTGGAGAGGTTTTGCTGAAATTTCAGCGTTGTCAGCTTTGAACAGTAGCCCTAGAGCTGGTGGTTCTAAGCTGAAAGGATGAGTTGATAACAAAGATTTATAAAAGCTCATCAAAATGTGTAATGACCAAGAAACAAGAAAAATATTCAAGAAATGGAATTAATGTGAATGAAAAAAATAATTAATTTATGAAGAGCTCTAACCCTTCAGTTATGGAGTCTCCTAAAATAGCATAACCAGGGCGTGCCAAAGGTCTCCATATCGAAACTGGACAACGAACTTCACTACCCTTGTCCCACCAAATTCTCTCGAAGTTGGGAGTTGACAAATAAAAATTAGTTTCTTTTGAAATAGATCTTAGAATGTCCCATCTTGATGAAGTTGCACCCTGGGGAATTGAATGACTTACAGTGTCATGATCAGAAGCAGTATTTGAAGAAGGTTCCTTAAAGGGAGTGTAATCAGGATTTGAATTCCACTTAAGAAGATGATTCAAATCACAAGCATGGTCTTTCTCTGGACAATCAGTTGAAGCATGGCCAATAAATGATCCAATAACATTGTCCAAACGCCAGATGCTAAACCCAGTTCCATACCAAGAATTTGACGGAGAATTAAGTATACATTCTGAATAAGTTGTTGAAGAGACAAGGTCAGAACGTATGCAATAAACGATATAGGTTGGTGGTGGCTGATTTCCAACATGTACAACACAACCCACTGCTGTGTATCCAAGGGGTGGAACAGGCATCCAAATCGAACAATCAGTATCAGTTTTCTCATCAAATTCAAAACCTTGAATCCTGGAGAATACACCTATCATTTGAAAACCAGTTGGCTTCCGCACACGTCCATATGTATTACTAACAGCCATTACTGCCTGTGAGGGAGGAATTGGCCTGATACATATTTAAAAAAAATGCATTAGTCTCTTTTTTTTGAAACGGAAACAAATAGCTTTAGTAAAGATCATGAAGAAGAGGGTTATACAAGAGCTCACAAGATAACTAGGACAAGATCAAGATGCAAAATAAATCTAAACAAAGGAGGAAAGCTAAAAGATTATACAAGATAGTAAGATCAAAAGTGCAAAACATATTGGGAAAGAATCAAGGTTGAAAAATGAAAGCATTCCAATTTAAGTTAATCTCTTGAATGCTGTAGCTGCTGAAGATCTTTGAGGACTGCATTAGTCTCTGTCCATTGATAAATGAAGAGTTTCATCTTTTAAAGAAAGAAATGAGTGTTAAACGGAAACAAAAAAAAAAAAAAAAAATGAATTACAATTTGTTGGTGATATATAATTAAATTTGTCTTCAACCACAAGCTTAAGCTTTTGGATGAATTGGTGGTTTAATATGGTATCAAAGCAGGTGGTCCAGAGAGGTCCTGTGTTCAAGCCCTTGCATTGTCGTTTCCTCCCCAATTAAAATCAGTTTCCACTTGTTGGACCTTTTAAATATTTCAAGCCCACAAGTGAGATAAAATTGATTCCACTTGTTGGGCCTTTCAAATATTTCAAGCTCACAAGTGAGGGGGAGTGTTGGTGATATATAATTAAATTTGCCTTCAACTACAAGCTTAAGCTTTTGGATGAATTGGTGGTTTATATAATTAAATTTTCCTTCAACTACAAGCTTAAGCTTATGGATGAATTGGTGGTTTAATACAATTAAATGAAATAAGCAAAATACGTACAGTAATCTTGAAATCTAGGGAATGGAGACACACTCAAACATCTCAACTAGGTCGGCAACCCATAGCACCCTCATCATATTCTATAACAAGATTAATAAACTATTCGAGCAAATTCCAAAATGGTATATGACTTAATTACGCCGAAGAAATAAAAGCATTCCAATTAAGACAAACACCCTGAATGGAATAATAGTAATAATTAAAAAAAACTTGGACTGAAAGCACCGTTCTTAGGGCCACGCAAGAATTACGAAATCTCCTTCAAGAACCAACTAAGTTATGTATTTGATAACGTCAAGATCTTCAAAGCTTCCATGTCTTCAATATGGAAGTAATCTCTATCGAACCAAATACATTAAAGGTTGTTCACTACTTTGCATCTTTCCATTATCTCCAAAAACCAGACTCCCACTTAACAGGGATGGACGAGAAGAACAGACTCTAGGGGGCTCATCGGAGAAGCAGAAGAGAACGTCGAAGAGGAAAAGGGACTAGAGTGTGGTTGGGGACAAAAGGAAGGAGGGGAGAGGAGAGAAACGAGAGAAAAATTTCATTTCCTTCCTTCTCAGGGCTTTCATGCCTTATTTGTGCTGCCTTTTTGTTTTGCTTAGTTTATTTGCTTTTCAACTTTTGTTTTGTTGTATTTTAGAAAGTTCTTATTATGTATCTTGGGCTGTATTTTTCATTTTGGATATGATGAGGGCGTTAAGTGTCACAATCGCAACTTTTTAAAACATGAGACGGGTGATTGTGTGGCACTTGTTCTAGCTCGGTGAACAAGTCAGTCGTTTTAAATCTGAAAGTCGCGGACAAACTCGCGGTACGATATAGCCTCCCTTCACATTTTGAGAGAAATTGATTTTATAAAACGTGAGAGAAATAAAATCAATTGCAAACAAAGCTTAGAATGCAAAAAGTGCAACAAGGATTGGTCGGGGATTCAACTACTATGTCTCCCCTATATTACATTTTAAACATTTTTAGCTTTGACAGGCTTGCATATGAAAATGCCGAAACGTCACACTCTAGGTCGGCGACAACAAAAGGAAAACAAATGGCTAAACTAAGTACAAGAAATAAATATAAAGTGGTTTGAGGATGTTTGGACATGTGGCCATGGGCAAACAACGCCTTGGACAAGCATGCTCATGACAGTTAAGGGTGTGTCACCCTAGTTGAGAAGGTACACCTACTGATCCTATGGTCTCTATTTGTTTTTCTCTTTGTATAAACCTTTTGTTCTTTGAGCTTTATTATTATCAATAAAGTGGTCGGTTTCCTTTTCAAAAAAAAAAAACATGACGCAATTATCTAGGAAAACATAAAAAATCAACATGAGGATAAAGCATCCTTTCACCTACATTTGCACTAAAGGAATGATAGACATTCTTCGACCAACAATAAGTAAAATATTCATGCCAATAGACTCCAATCTTCAGATTTTTTCTCAAATATCCTGTATTTCTTCCCAGCTAAATGACCCAAGCAGCTGTAAAATATGGAATTTTCATCTTTCCAGATACAATTCCACAAAATTTTCCTCTTTCTAGATGCCATTCCTAGTATTGCCTGTCAAAGTATTTTGCCGCTTTTCTTTCCAAGACTTTTGCCCATGGTTGTATAAGAAGTTTGGTTGGCTCAGTTATGGGAAAGCTTCTGTGTTGGCAGCTTTCGGGTCAAGTGGTTACGTTCAGTCTCAAGCCTTATTGCTTTCTTCTGCTTTCAAAATTTTTCGCCACTCATGTATCAAGCTTTGTTCTGTCAGATATTTTGTTCTTTTAGATTATTTTGTTCTTTGGGTGTTTGTATTTAGTTTAGCCTCCTTTGCTCTGGGTTTAGTTCTTGTTGTTCCAGAATACTTTTTGTGCTTTTACTTTTTCTTTGGTTATTTCTGTTTCATCACCATTATTGTATTTTAAGCATTAGTCTCATTTCATTATTTCAATGATGAGACTTGTTTCCATTAAAAAAAAAACTCTATTCAATAGTTGAGTAACTGTTTTTCGCAAGCATTCAACTGAAATAATAATTAAAACTACTTTCTGGCAATGAAGGTTAAACAAACACTTTCTGTAATAAAACCAAATATTTTCTAGAAACAGAAGAAGGTTAGAAGACTACCGTGAAGTAACACAATCTCCTAATATAACATAATTTGATGGAGCTCGAGGACGCCAGAAGGTAAGATTATGAGAGGACCCATTTTCTGCAAAGATAAACCAAAAGTTGCAACAATGAAAATAATCAATTCATTATGGTTCAAAGAATCAGATAACCAGCCAGAATCTTCCGATAGTAAATGGTTACTAGTTAATAAAGTTGACTTCAAAAACAAATTTTATTGGGAGCAAAAATTTAATTATTCCAGTTAAATTAAGAACCTCTTGGTGACACCCAGAGCTTATCAAAATTGGTGCAGGCAATAAGAGGTACAGCATTTCCGAACATCATTGCTTCAACAGCTTGACTTTGCAGATTAAGTATGAGGGAAATGGCACTCAATGAGAGATGGATGCAGATATCAGTTGTAACAAGAGACATATTGGTTTTGTCCTTTACAGATGTATATCCCCCAGAAACATCAACTGGATCAAGAATAACTAGTCCTGAACCAGCCTCAATGGTGAAATCCTTCACAAGGGCACGAATCCAGGTATCATTTTCTTTTGATGCATACCTATCCATAATACAAAAACAAAAACTTCAGTTTCTTCCGGAAGAGAACATTATGATGAAGAAACGACTACTTAAACCATTTACCAAAAAATGACAGAAACTGTTAATTAGGCTAACAAATAGAACGATGTGAAAAAAATAGAGATGGAGGAAGAGAATGTAAATACTAAAACAATCAACTAATCTCGGTGATGGTAACAATAATGAAATAGCCTCATTCCGTTTCAAAAAGAAAATCTCAGTAACAATAATCACCAACTGGTGCATGAGAAATTTCTTCAGAAAAGAGATGTAGAATGAAAGTACGACTTCTTAAACCAGTGACCAAAAATTGACTGGAACTGTTCACTAAGCTGAAAAATGGAAGGTTATCAACACCAATAATCTTAAATAATGAACAAACAAAATGCCTGAGCCAAAATAAAGTTAGTAGTGATACAATCAAATTTTTACCGTACATGTGAAACATCATTTAAAATTTAAGATTTAATTTTAAGCTAATTTATTAACATATTCAATGAACTAAAAAAAATGTTATTTCATTTTGAATTTATTAAAATAAAATTGGAGAATTATTGTAAATGGAAAACTGTTAAAATGAAATAACATTTTTTTAGTTCATTGAATATGTTCATTTGAAAATACAATGATGATAAACACTGATAGATAAAATATTTTAGTTTATTTTGGTTTATTTAAAAACATGCCTTTTTAGTTTAGTTATTTTAAAATAACATCCAGGATGTGGTCAGACCATATTTTAAAATAGCATATAAAATACTTTTTGAGAGCCAGTTTACGCACATCTTGGTTAATCTCACTGGATAACCCATGTGGCCCTACAATTACAAAAAAATACCACTAGGCCAATTCATGATGGTTCATATAGAATGCATCTTTTAAATTTAGTCAAATTAAAATAACAAAAGATATGTAAATTTTGCACTGTATGTAATTCTATGTTCTAATTTTGTTTTTTCCATGAACCATGTAATCATTTTTCTCATTAACTACTTTAATTTATAACAAGGACCCTTCCAATGAGAATCACAATATATTAGTAAGATAACAATATACAAGGTTCATGCCTATTCAGTAGCGAAGAGCTCTCCTTGTTGTCGATTATCACCAGATAATACAAAATACCAATTGATACACACACATAACTGACCGTACAACCAATTGATGGGGTGAACTACCCCTTCTATCCCTCCTAGCATAGGCGTTATTAAGTGGAGGTCTAATAGATACCTACTAAAACATATGAACGTTTTTAAAAAATACTTAAGAACAAAAAAGGAACATAGTTTATTTCACAATGTTTGAACTTGTTAAACTACTTTGTACATTTTCAAAATTGATAAACTTTATGAAAAATTTTAAATAATCATTCCCAAAAAACATAGTTCATTTCTCAATGTTTGAACTTTTTACCAAACCACTTTGTAAAGAATACTTCCAAATCTTTAAACCTTATAAAATTTTTAAAAAATCCATACAAAAGAAATGGTGAAATGAACCATGTTTGAACTATTTTCAAACTAAATTGTAAAATATTTTAAAGAAAACTACATGGTCTTTGAGTGCATGATACTGTTATTTAACTTTTTATCAAAATGCACATAGGATACTTCTAATCTAAATACAATTGTGACAATTACTTCCTACAAAATTAGTCAAAACATTGATACGCATTTTGAAAATATATATTATTAGGTCACGAAAAGTAGAGATTAAAAAGAACTTAAATAATTTTTTTTTAAAAGAAGAAGAGGGAAAAGAAACCCTAACCAACCTTAGTCAAACCCAGCTCTGCACCCCATGAGCTTAAGAACCCCACGGTTCTTGATTTCAAACCAACGCCTAAACAGCCCCTTATTGGTACCATCAAACAATACTAAGACCTTTTCATTCAGTGCTTTCAGAGCTATTTTCATGGACATGCATACGTTTAAGTGTAGAATGGTAAAGGAAATAGGCACACACAAAAAAAAAAATTGATGCTCTTACATGAAACTCATATCCAATTTTGCTCGAAGAAGTTTCTCGCCATACGACAAGTCATCTAAAGAAGACTTAGTGCCATCATAGAATGTGAATTCTGGAGAAACCACCTGATGATTAAGTAATTGGCATAAATATATATACAATTAAGGAAAAAATAATTAAGTGGACAATTAAAGAAAGCTCAATGTTTGTAACAATTAGAGGGAAGAATTTGAAGCAAGATAAACCTCCAAGGAGCAAAGTTGCAACTAGGTATGTCATTCAGTACATTCCTAGATGTTTGGAATTTTTTTTCCCGAAACGGAAGCAAGCCTATTTTAGACAAATCTCAAATTTTATAATTAAAACGAGACTAATGCTCAAAGTACATGAGAAATATACAAAGAGCACTCAAATGAAGAGACTGAGGATTAACAAGCGCACCCGGACATCTCAACTAGGTTGACACTCCCATAGCACCCTCATCATATTCACCAAAAATAAACTAGGGTCAAATGATCAATCATCAAAAGAATCCAACTCCACGCCCGTCCCAAATCCTAAGGGAACAACCTATTTATTAATAATAATAAAAGACTAATGCTCACAATACAAGAGAATTATACAGAAAGCAAAAGGACTAAAACAGATACTAACAATAACCAAATCAAACTCAGCACCGAGTTCTAGTTGGTGTTGAAACAAAAAGGTTGGTTCGTATCTTGGAATACAATTCGAGATTTCTTTCCCATCATTCCTTCAAAGCTTGCTAAGAAAGTAGTATTGTCTCATAGAAGGGTAAGAATAATCACCTCAATGCTGTTTTTTGCAGATGGACCTTAATTTAGATGTGGGGTATCTTAAATGTTGAAACTTCATGGGTGACAAACAAACCATCTTTTTTTTTGTTGTTGTCCAGCTGGTTTCAATCATTGTAACCGATTACTGTTTCTTTTGCACGAGACAAACTTTTCTTTGATAGAGACAAGAATAAAATTGTTCAATGATGCAAACTGGGGTGTAAAAGAGAGAACAAAATGGCCAACCAAAAACGGCAAAACAAGCTCCAAAAACCAAGCGATGAAAATTGTGTTTGATGGTGGCAACAGAGTGCACAGCAGCAGTGTTGTGATTTATGAGGTACAATGGCTTCTAAGAATTTTCAGTGAAAGAGTGATGGCTACGAAGGATGCACGATGCCAAGGGTTTTGTCGTGGAGATGAGTGACAGTGATTAGTTTTCGAAAGAAAGCAAGGCAACATAGCTAGGGTTCCTACAACGGAAGCTAGGACTCTAGTGGCAAGGCTAGGATTTGATGATATTCAAGGCTACTTTATCATCAAACTATGAATGAGAAATGTTTTTCGTTTCCATGAGAAAGGCTCAAATTTATACGAGAGGATTTTAAAGCATTTCTGCTAGAATTAAGCAATCAATCCAAAAATCTACATGGGATGGAAAAATTAAAAAAATATGAAAGGAAACAATCTTCGCAGAATTCTTAATTTAATTCCCAATTTACAGATGAATTGAATCAGCTTGATTTTCCACAAATATATTAAAAGAAAATACGTTTCAATACAGGTGGATTAATGTTCCCCTATAAATGACAAAACCAACAACTCTTCCCATTTATTTTCTTGCATCAGTTTTTGGGTTCCAGATGCTCAGTTGCCAATTTACTGAGCATGTGCTAAGAGGTTTTGCAAAAAAGGATAGAAAGTAGGAAGAAATCAAGCAAATAGATGCACATATACTCAAGTACTTAAAATTTAAGGTCATTTATGAACAGACATCAAATCATATCAGCATATTAAAATGGACTCCAAACATTATCACACCTGAGTTTCAAATGTGAAACTTCGAAGTGTACTTTGATCACTTTCCAAAGATGAAGAAATATTTGAAGTGTCTGATGTTTCATGAATGGATGCAGTATTCTCCTTCTCTTCATCAGATGAAAGGGTATCCAGAATAATATCAACACCATCCTCTTTGGACACAGAATAGCTGCTATCATTCCCCAGGTACGTATACTTTCTCAAGAGAGAACCATTCTATTAATGAAAGACTTATCAGTGGACAGGAAAATAAGAGCTGCAAAAACATGTAATACATAACAAACAATTCCATGAAGTAATTGGAAAAAAAAATAGAAGTTAATAGACGAGTAATACCAGTCTAGAACTGCAATTCGAAAGGGAGAAAAAAAAGTTAGGTTTTAGCAGATGATTGATGGCAAAGCTTCAGAACAGACCTTTCTTTTGGCAGATGATTATAGAATTTTCAGTTTTTTTAAAGGAAACAGAATTAGTTCATTTACCAAGCATTTTTCAATTTCTTTTCCATTTCCGAAGAGGTATTTTTGGTCATTTGGAACTTTAAAGTCAAAAAGTCTATGCGCTTAATTGGACTTTGCTCTATTCTGGTTTAATCACAGGAGAGGTGCTTCAAAGGATGGTGTTTTTTCCTCAGTTTTCCTGCATTCTGTTTCTTTATTATGTGTTGGGGAGGGTGAATGCCAGCTCATTCAATATTTCAAGATTAAATGGGTTTCAACAGTGATGCAAGTAGAAATATTATTGAGTTGTTATGTGGGACCGTATCTCTGCGGTTGCTCATTAGCTATGGGTCAGGTTAACAGCGTCAAACCTATAACTAAAATCTAGTTTCAGAGGAAACAAAGGATATTTCCAAACAAGTCAAAGAGTTTCGATAGAGTGTTTTCATTTAGCTATTTCAAAGCCTCGCAATGGTACTCTCTGTCTAATTTGTTACCCTCCTAGCATATTGGCATGAATGGGGAAGCTTTGCTTTCTCTCACTTCCTTTGAAGAGATTGTTTCACTTGAACACTTCTTGTATCTTCTTACTACACATTAATAGAAAAGTTCTTGATCTTTGTTGAAAAAAAAATTGAAGAGATTGTTTCACTTGAACATTTTTTGTATCTTCTCACCACATCAATAGAAAAGTTCTTGATCTTTGTTGAAAAAGGAAAGTAAATAGGTGGTAATGTATTAGTACCTCAATTTTCAAATTAACAAAACGAAGCCTCTTAGAACGGCCAATAACAATAGTTGGTTGAGATCTCCCTGAGTGTGGTCCTTTGCCATCTGTTTCTTCCACTAGACGAATAGTGTTTCCACAACCATCATACGTATAATCATCAACACCTAAGGCATCTGCTACCAGCTGCCTACTTGGAGACAGCAAAATTACATCTTCACTTTGCCTGTGAATTGAACCAGACAGTACTATGCTGTTGTTTTTACCAATGGGATCGTTCTTGGGGTCCATTGTTTCCTCTCTTCCAGTAATAGATCTCAAGGCAGGAACAAAAAACTCAACCACAGCGAGGAGAAAATCTGGTACCACAAGGACCCGAGGTTGTTGAACCCGTAGAACAAATGATTGAGATTCCTTTCGCCAACGATAGTCCAGTACGAACATTGTAGCAACAGGGATATCCATATCAAGATTACCTTCAGAATATGTCTTCCCAAAGCTATTTTTCTTCGGGAATGGAAAATTCTCCAAAGGAGCTTGTTTTGAAGTGTCAGTTGATGACCCAAGCATAAGCCGCATTTCAGGCTTTGTAACAGGGCGAATGTCAAGAATAGAAAACTTAGGAATAGTTAAATAGAGGTCCGTTTCTAGGAATGAAGTCATACGATATAACACCCAAAGCCCTTCTAGCTGCAAAAAAGAAAAGAAACTACCAAGTCAGACATAACAACGTTGCAGATGAAAATGCATCATATAAACATAAAAAGCATTACTCATACAATACGCACACACACATTCTTTACAGGAAAAGTAATAGTCAATACTACTCAACAAATATACTTACTGCTATGAGAGCTAAAGGTGACTCTTCCTGAATGCCATTACATAGCTCTAACAAGGCCTTATTGACAACAACGGACACTATTGTAACAGTCCGAGACAGTAAGATTTGACTATTTGTATTGACCTTGTCAACCAACAGACGCATTGTATCCTCTGACTCGGATTTTTTCCCACGGAAACTTGGAGGAAGTATTGGCTGTTCATACAAGTTCATATATAAACAGTCAACGATAACTTTGTATTCCTTGTCAGACATCATCCCATGCAACAAACCCACCTACCAAAAAAGCAACCATGTGAATCAATTTAAATTTATATATATATTTTTTTAAAAGGAGACAAGCTTCTTTATTATAATAATACTCAAAGTACAATAGAGTTATACTTTGAGAATAGTAGAGAAGCCTAGAAATGGGAGAGAGAGAGAGATAGAGAGGATCAGTAGGTGCACCCGGACATCTCAACTAGGTTGACACCCCATAGCACCCTCATCATCATATCCAAAATAATACGAAAGATATTCAGGTCATGCTAAGACTGAAAACAACAATAAATACTACCTAACAGAAGACAGATGCAAAGCTGAAAAGAGATAAAACAAATGTAGGAATACAGAATAAATCCCAGCAACACTACAAAAACACAAAATCTGTCCCAGCAATCTGGAACATAACAGTGCTGAATTTCTTCAGATGAAGACAGTTCAGTTAAGGCAGAAGTCTTGAATTGAATAAATTTTAAATTCAGCATTCGAATAACACCAAGCAGCTGCATTTCTTTTAGAAGTTTCTACAATATCAACCCAAACCTTTTTTTTTTTTTTAAACGGAGACAAGCCTCTTTATTAATATTAATAATAGTACGAGAGACTTGCGCTCAAAGTACAAGACAGTTGTATAGAGAGCAAATGGGCTAAAACAGAAACAAACAATAGCTAAATCAAACTCAACAATAACAACGAGCTAAACAAAATCCTCTATCCAGGAAGCACAGATGAAAAAAAAATGTAAACTAAGTACAAAGTAATTAATTAAAACAGAAGACAAAAAGGAACCCAAAGTAAGATGACAAAATGCCCACAATAAGCTTCAAGATGAGTGAAGAGGGAACACCAAGTGAAACATGAACAGCCTTGCTGACTTTTCACTGCTGGCCAACTGCAGAACTTTTTACAATACGTCTTAGGGAAATCTTTCCCTTTTGCAAAACGGACCAATATATAATCAGTCATTGGCACCTTATGGGAAAATACAGAAGCCCTCCTATACATGTTTGTTTCAAGAGATGCCTGTGTTGAACACCTTTTAATTCCACAAGATAAGTAGATTTATCTAAAGGTTCGAGGATAATGACATGTCCTAAACTAACCCACCATTTCGCAACAGCACTCAGTTTGATCATCAGGGGACGACTTTTGATAATAAGTGCACAGCCTTGCCCCAATTCCAATGTTGCCCAACAGTAAAGGCCTTTCTTCACAATACTCCATCAAAAAAAACATGTCCGACTTTCACAGAAAGATCTGATTTCTTTTTTATTGGTTCAGGAGATCTAATAGATCTATTTTCACCACGCAAATCCCTTTTCTTATCCTAGAAAATGTGTTGGTTGCGCTTAAACCAAATCTCTGCTAGCAACGCTTTTATCAAATTAACCCATTTTTTTTTTTTAAATGATACGAGTCTCACTATTATTAATAGTGAAAAATAACGAGACAAAGCTCAATGTACATGAGGATTATACAAAGAGCAATAGGGGGGAGGATCAGCAAGCGCACCCCGGCATCTCAACTAGGTTGACACCCCTTAGCGCCCTCATCACATCCAAAAAGCAACAATACAAGATCAAAACCACCACAAATACAAGGCCAAACAAAATGATAAAATAATCTGTCCAAAACAAAATCATAAATCATAGGCAGCAAGTCGAGAACAAAGAAGAATAAGCCTTGATTGAGCAAAAAACTGTTTGAAGCAGAGAGTTGATCTAAAAGGCCGTATGATCTAGGACTAACGTGGGGAGTCGGTAAATGCGGGTCAATTTAACACAATCTCCTACAAAGAGTAATCCTGAAAAAATTTGGATAATGAACACCTTGAAGATGCATTCAAACGAGCAGAATCAAAACACGTTCCATTCAAGTTGATGGTTTATCATGGAAAACTCTTTGGTTTCTTTCAAACCAGATTTCAACTAATAGGGCTTTTACTCCGTTTACCCACAACAAATCAGCTGTCTTCTTCTTCAAGGCTGGACCAGCCAAAATTTGGGACACATTGATCTTAAAATCATGATAATTTAAATTACCTTTTATAATTTAAATTAAATAATTTTATTTAAAAAAAGATACATAAAATACACCCAAACTTATCAACTTAAATTTTTAGGTACAATAGTAGCTTAACATGGTAGCCAAGTAAGAGAAGTTATTTTTTACCAACTTCAATTCTTCCTCAATTAATATTAAATTATTAATAGTTCTGTTAAATAGCCACTCAATTTAAAAGCTTAAGTTGATGAATTATAATAAACTTATTATTATGTCCATACTCTACCATTCACACTCATTTGTGGACTTAAGAAATTTTGTTGAAAACCCTTCAAGTGGAATTAAATATTAAATGATGAGGAAATGTACATGGGTTCGACTCAAAACCTTCTGCTCTGATAGCATATTAAATCATCGATCAACCCAAACAAAAGCTTAAGTTGATGGGTTATGGTAAATTTAACATTAACACACTACTCTAAGAAAGTTCACTTTTTATCAATTTCTAAGCGTACAAGTGGAAGTCATTTTGTTGAACTCGATGCCTTCATCTTCACTCAAATTTGATGTCTTGGACACCATGTTCGATGGATGGTCTTTTGTTTCTACCAGACTTTAGCATAAATGGGGACTGTTTTTACTTATGTCTATCTATGTAATTGTTTATGCTCTGTTTGGGCCAATTGTTTTGTATTGGCTTTTATCAGCCTAGAGGAAGGACAATCTTTATTTCTTTATTCCCTTTTACGGAAATGATGAGGGCGCTAAGGGGGGTCAACCTATTTCAGATGTCCGGATGCGTTCGCTGATTCGTCTCAATATGAGCTTTTGCTCTTCTTATTTAAATATAATAGAGACTTGTTTCCTCTTCAAAAAAAAAAAAAAAAGTGTACAAGTGGAAGTGTTAAGAAGATATTGACAAATAACATTATATAAACCGATAAGTAACCAGATTTAATTTCCAAAAAATAAATTAGCCTAGGAGATACTAAAAAGGCTTTCACAAAGTATATTACCACTATTTCAAGCGAGAATGTTGGAACTTTTCTGAAAACATCCCTTAAGCTTCGTCGGACATAAACCTCAAGTCCTTGGCCTTCCTGAATCATTGGTTTACCTATACAACCATTAATCCCTACCAACATGTTGACACCCAGAATCTGCAATTGCACATAAAGGAAATATGATCTCCACATATACTTAAAGGGTCTGAAGAAATCCATCAACAACTCTACCTCAGCATGCAGGACATCAATATGAACGGCAGAAGCATCTTTTTCTGGACATCCATGCCAGCTGAATTCATTTGTTACTTGTAACTGTCCCAAGTCAAGTTGAATGAAACTACAAGAAAAGAGAGCACATGGTCATTTAAGGTTTCTTGAGACTGCTAACATTTTCTTTTTCCAAATGATCTACCACGACATATATCAATGAAGTTGAAGAAATTTATTGCTCACTAATATTTTGTTCTTATTTTACATTCCGATAGAAACAAAAACACAATCAATTTATATTGAAACGTAAATGACAAAAAAACTTGGATCCTTGCGTCTTAAGATCTCTCACAAACCCTAACCCACCCACTAAAATATTGCTATTCACACACCTATTTATAACCAAATACCAAAACAACCTCCCTAACTAATGACTAACAAACCCTTAAAATCCTAATAATACCCTAACAACATTCCTATCATTACCAGCCCCTAAAACACACCTTGTCGCCAAGATGTGGTTAAACAAAACAAAAACCAAAATTGAGTCGGAGAAAGCTATAGTGTTTTATAGACTGCATTCACTGATTCAGAGAAACTTGAGACCTAGGCTTGAGTGATGGCAATCGGCAGATGGGGCTCTTGGGAGGCAGGGGCAAACAAAGATAAAGGCAAGGGTGTGCAGCAACACAAGTGAAAGAAAAACACTGGAAGAAAAACTGAGGGAGAAATCACAGAATCGTGAGCCACAAATGGACAAAAATTCGTTTGAAGAAGGCCCATGATCATGAGCTTTATCCAATTTCGTTAATTTCAACCCACGCAGACCTATTATCCCAAGCCCATGATTAGCATTTCTTCCTGATTCTTTTTTTAAAAGAAGACAGGGTCTCTATATTAATGAGGATCTCAAGGTTGGATCTCAAGGTACAAGAGATATATACAATGAGAATAAACAAATAGACCATGGGATCAGAGGAAACACCCAAACATCTCAACTAGGTTCACACCCCCTTAACATCCTCATCGCGGAATCGGGGGATGCACCCGGACATCTCAACTAGGGCGTTAAGGGGATGTCAACCTACTTGAGATGTCTAGGTGCGCCTGCTGATACTTTTGTATAGCATACACCCAAACATCTCAACTAGGTTCACACCCCCTTAACATCCTCATCGCGGAATCGGGGGATGCACCCGGACATCTCAACTAGGGCGTTAAGGGGATGTCAGCCTACTTGAGATGTCTAGGTGCGCCTGCTGATACTTTTGTATAGCATCTTGTATCTTATTTTTTTGACTTTTTCTCTTTTCATTAGTCAATGAAAAGTGTGTTTCTGAAAAAAAACATTATGCATAAACTAATACAAAAGAAGAAAACGGTTCCATGCACTAAGATCTAATATATTTTCTCAGTTATCAAATTTTTCTTTTTGGATATAAAGCCCTTTAAAATGGTTAATTATTTTATTTTGGAAAGGAACTTGAAAGAGAAAAGTCTTTGGCTGCCCAAAAAAATTCCTTACTTCATCTTGTTCGTTCGAAAATATATCTAATGCCAAAGACAAAAAATTTGCGTGGTGAAAATAGATCTATTAGATCTTCTGGAGCAATAAAAAAGAAATCAGATCTTTCTATGAAAGTCGGACATTCCATTTTTACGGCTAATCCTGATTTATTGGAAGTTAGTTGCACCCAAATTCAAGCCACAGCCTGTTCTTCTAAGTCATTTTCTCATCATCCTCACTCTACCCAGTTTAAGTACTTTGAGTTCTCTTTGGCTAACTCCAAGGTAAAATTTCTGAAGGGCCCTCCAAGCAAAACCTCTCGCAATCGATCCAACTAGAGGGGTGAGCCCGTTTTCTGACTCCCCTTTCAGCGTTAGTAACGAGAAATTGGAGCATTTGGATAGGTCAACCAAATTTGAAAGTAAGAAACATTTTGAACCTCTAGAAACCGATCTCAATGCCCTGTTTTCAATGTGAGAAAGAGCCAGGATCCTCAAAGTTGCCTTCTGCTACTCGTTCTTGTCCCCGATCTTGCGAAATACCAGATCATTTAAAATCAATAGTTGCTGATTGTGGAATTATTCTAATTTGATTCTTCAACAATTTAATGTATTTCTCCTTAGTGTAAGACCAAATTCAGTCATTCTTGAATTTCCCTTCATATGGGTGGCAAGTAAATCCTTCACGTCAATGCTGAATAGTGGAAGACTTCTTTGAGCTTCCTCTGAACTATGAATTGATTTGGTTAGGCAGTTTCGAGGTAGCTGGTTGCATCTTCTTGAAAGTTTTTAGTTTCAATTTAGTTTTTTATGAGAGGATTTTGCATTATGCTTGGTAATTAGATTTCTTCGGTTTTGTTTAGCTTGATCACTTCTATGTTTAGTTTGATCTCTTCTATTTGGAATTTGTTTTTTAGCTTTTGTTGTAGATGTAGACTGATTTTTCTCTTTTCTCTTCCTCTTAGTATAATACTCTTGTACTTTGAGCTTAAGGCTCTTTTATTAATCCTCCCACTTCTAGAGAGGTTGTATCTTCTCCATTTATCTAGCTTTCTAAGGACTTTATCAAGAATAGGCTGCCAAAACAGATCACGTTTTGGATAACCTCCCAAAGGAAGGCCAAGGTAAGTGAAGGGGAGACTTTCTACCTTGCAGTTTAAATTGTTTGCCGTTGAAAGAATCTTGTTGTCCTCAATATTTATACCACAAATTGATGATTTCTCCCAATTAATCTTGCTGTCCTCAATTTTTATACCAGAATGCTAAGAACAATGAATATCAAAATAACAGACTCAACATAACAAAAACACAAGAACCTGGCCCTCTGCTTCTCCTCTCCCTCCCCAACTTCCTATTTATAACCATCTAACTGCCTACATATCTAATTACCCTTATACCCTTGCCCTAAACTAATCTAGATATCTAACAGATTTGCGACCCTTGGACTACTTTCAAGAACTCCACACGCCGTCCTAGCCTCTCTCTTCTGCCAAGCATGAGTTTGAACGATTTCCCTTGAATCTTCCATCATTGGCGAGAAGAAAGCGAACGGGGAGTCTATGTTTTTAGAATTCGGTGGAATCGGAATCTGGTTTTCTTTTTGAAGCATCAACAAACAAGGTGTGAATGGATTTCTTGAAAAATTTTCTGAGTTACAAGGGGCAGCTTTACAAACCCCTTCTAAGATGGAATCGAAATAATCTAACTCTTCATCAACCAAAACTTGCTTTAGACGAGCCAAGTCGATTGGGTTGGAGAAATCTTTTATAAAAAAAGCACCTTGAACTTTGATCAGGCATTCCAAACATTCAATATCTCCAAAATTTAGAAAAATGCTACCTCTTTTTTATTTGAGATTTCTATAGTAGATGGTATAAAACCACATAAACATTCAAAACGGAATGTATTAGTTGCTTAGATTGAATAAATTTTCTCATTACCCTTCAGTTATATAATATTTTTGTTCATTTTTATATTTACAATAAGTTACCGTCTAAGTAATCATATGAATGTGATTTATGTGTTATGTCAATTATAGGTCAAATTAAAAAAAAAAATAGTCAAAATGGTAACATGGATAATAATAGAGAAAAGGTTACGAACTCTTTGCTATTTGAATTCTTGGGAACAATAATAATGGGTGTATCTAGTGATAGGTCTAGCTTGAATGCGGCAGCCCCATCAATTTCATACTTCTGGATCAACCACTCGAAGTCACCAACTTTATCAACAAGTTTAACAGCTTCTTCAGTATGTGGAGTAGCTAGTCCCATGAAGTAAACTGTAATCTACAGTAAGAGGAAAATTACACACAAGATTAAAAATAATTATAACAAAAAGTTCCAGTTATGTACGTGATGGAATACCAGTTGTTCCAACACCAAGTAATAGAACTAAGAGATTACTGAAATTACTAAGATGATAGAAATAAGAACAAATACAGAATAAGATCACTGAATTGGTTTATAGCCACTTCGATGAACACTCTTTCCTCCCCTGCTATTCTTTCTTTCAAGAATATACAGAAAGATAATCTCACCAACCAAAAAACCTCCCGCTTCTCTTTCTCTCCCTTATTTATATTCACTCCCCCCTACAGTGGTCCCCTGTCTCCTGTGTCACTCCACTCACTGTGGTCCCCACCTGCGGTTACATAACTAACTCCTTCTCCTTCTTTTCTTTCCTATTCTTTCTCCTACTGTATTAGTGTATAATGGGTGGTCTAACATTGCATTCCCGTTCCAGTTTCACCTTGTCCTCAAGGTGGAAATCAGGGAAGGATTGCTGGAAGTCATCATACTCCCATGTTGCTTCATGATGCAGTAGACCCTTCCAACTCATTAGAACTTCCCAAACTCCTTTCTCGTTTTTTTGATAACCGAAGACCTCCTGGGGCACAGCCTTCCACTCATGATTTTCAGTCAAAAATGGCAAAAACTCCTCTGTCCGCACACTCCCCAAAGGCTCTTTTCAGCTGTGAAATATGGAACACAGGGTGAATTGTTGCTGCAGCCGGTAGTTCCAGCCTATATTCAACCAGACCAATCCTCATCACAATTCGATAGGGCCCAAAGTACTTCAGTGACAGCTTCTCGTTTCTCCTCTTCCGCATTGACACCTGCCTGTACGGCCTGATCTTTAGGAACACTCTTTCTTCAAATTCAACATGTCTTCTCTTCATATCGGCATAACTCTTCATCTTTTCTTGGGCTATGCGTAGATGCTCCTTCAAAAATCCCAATGCTACATCTCTTTCCTTAAGTTGCTCATCTAAAGTAGAGTTTGGAGTCTCACGATCTCCATAATATATAAGAGCTGGTGGTGTTCTTCCATAGACAGCTTGAAATGTTGACACGCCCAATGACCTTTGGAATGTAGTGTTATACCAGTATTCGGCCCAAAGGCAGCCATTTCATCCAATCTTTCGGTTTTTCCCCACAGAAGCATAGTAAATAAATCTCTACAGATCTGTTGACAACCTCTGTCTGTCCATCTGTCTGAGGGTGATATGCTGTGCTTCGATTCAACTTTGTACCTGCTAAACGAAACAGCTCCTTCAAAAAATGACTCAAAAAAATCTCGTCTCGGTCAGAAACAATCGATTGTGGGAAGCCATGCAGTCTTACAACCTCCTTAACAAACAATTCAGCTACCGTCTTAGCATCAAAAGGATGTTTGAGGCCTAAGAAATGAGCATATTTGTTGAAGCGATCCACCACTACTAATATCACTTCGAACCCAAATGATTTAGGCAATCCTTCAATGAAATCCATGGATATATCCTCCCATATCCTATTCGGTATCTCTAGGGGAGTTAGTAACCCTGCGGGTGATAGTGCTAAAGCCTTATTCCGCAGGCAAGTAACACACTCTTCACAATATTTTTTCTTCAGCTTTCATTCCCACCCAAAACAACTCTCCTGTCAGCCTCTTATACGTTCTTAAGAACCCGGAATGACCTCCTAGGACCGAGTCATGATATGTATGCATAATAGTGGGTATCAATGAAGAATCCTTCGCAATCACTAATCTCCCTTTGTATCTCAATATTCCTTGCTGCAGAGTATAATTCTTTACCTCTTCCTCTCTCTGTATTCTGCTGATTATTTATTTCAAATATTCATCCTTTTCAACCTCCTATCTTATTACCTTTATGTCAACCAAAATGGGAGCTGTTAATTGATTAAGGTGTACAGTGGGTGGTACCCGTGAGAGGGCATCTGCTGCCTTGTTTTCAAGACCTGATTTATACACCACCTCAAATGAATAGCCCAGTAATTTTGCAATCCACTTCTGGTATTGTGGTTGTATTACTCTCTATTCAAGTAGGAACTTAAGTGATCGTTGATCCGTCTTGACTATGAATGTCCTTCCTAGCAAATAGGGTCGCCAACGTTGAACTGCCAACACCACTGCCATTAACTCCCTCTCATTAACTGGTTTGGCTCGGTCTCTCAAAGCTAGCGTATGGCTATAAAAAGCGATTGGCCTCTTGTTCTGCATTAGGACTGCCCCCACCCCATAGCCTGACGCATCTGTCTCCACTTCGAATGGTGCATTAAAATCTGGGAGAGCCAATATAGGCAAGGTCATCATCGCTCGTTGAAGCTTTTCAAATGCTTCTTGGGCTTCCTCATTCCATTTAAATGATCCCAGCTTCAATAGTTGAGTTAGGGGCGCTGCTATGGACCCATAGTGCTGTACAAAACGGCGATAGTAACCGGTCAACCCCAGAAATCCTCTAACTTCCCGGACATTTATTGGAATTGGCCACTACTTGATTGATCTAATCTTTTCAGGATCTACTTCCACTCCCTTTCCTGATAATATATGTCCCAGATACTCCACTTTTGAATACGCAAAGCTGCACTTCTTTTTATTAGCAAATAGTTTATGCTTCCTCAATACTTCCAAGACTAATTCAATGTGCTGACAGTGTTCCTCCAAATCCCTACTATAGACTAGTATATCATCAAAGAATACTAAGACGAACTTCCGCAAGTAAGATCTAAAAATAGAGTTCATTAGGGATTGAAAGGTTGTTGGTGCGTTTGTGAGTCCAAACGACATTACTAAAAACTCATAATGCCCTTCGTGGGTTCTAAAGGCCGTTTTCTCTATATCTTGACTACACATTCTAATATGATGATATCCAGATTTTAAGTCAATTTTAGAGAATAGATTCGCGCAATTTAGCTCGTCAAACAGTTCTTCAACAACAGGAATAGGGAACTTATCTGGAATAGTTATGTTGTTGAGTGCTCTGTAGTCCACGCAAAATCGTCAACTTCCGTCCTTCTTCACCAATAATACAGGGCTCGAGTAGGGGCTTGTGCTGGGACAGATAATTCCAGAGGTTAGCATTTCGTCCACCAGTTTTTCCATTTCTTCCTTCTGCTGGAATGCATACCTGTAGGGTCTGACATTCACCGGGTCTGCACCTCCCTTTACATGTATATGATGTTCGATATCCCTCCTTGGAGGTAATTCTTTAGGCCAATCAAAGACATCATTATACTGTTTTAGAGCAGTTAGGATGCTCTCAGGCACGTTATTGTTTTCTTATGGTGCCATCTCGGCTATGTGGGCTTCCAATGTTCTGCACTCAATCAAGTATCCCATGTCCGAATTAGTCCACGACTTAGTTAGATTCTTCAAGCTCACTTGAGTTTTGGTTAGGCTTGGATCCCCCCTTATCACTATTTTTTTGTTGTCATGGAGAAAAGACATGGTCAGGTTCTTCCAATCCATCTCAGTCACTCCCAAGGAGTGTAATCATTGCATTCCAAGTATTACGTCCACCCCTCCCAGTTCAAGTGGCAGGAAGTTTTCGATGACTGTCCACCCATTGAGATCCAGCTCCACCTGTTCACACACTCCTTTGCCTTTAATGGCTGTTCCTGATCCAAGTATTACCCCATAATTGGAAGTGTCCTTTGTGGATAGTTTCAGTGTCGCCACTAGTCTGTCGTATATGAAATTGTAGGTGGCTCCACAATCGACTAGCACGACAACATCTTTGCTTTGAATTGTTCCCCTTATCTTCATAGTACCCGGGTTCGTCAACCCCACTACAGAGTTAATACACAACTCCACTACTTCCCCGAGGTCGTTCTGCAACTCAATGGCGTTCAGTTCCTTCTGATCATATTCATCTTTCTCAATAATTTCTTCCTCCACGTCGTCAACTCTTACCATGAACATACGTAACTCACGTAATTCTTTCACCTTGCATTTGTGCCCAAAACAATATTTCTCATCACATTTGAAGCAAAGTCCCTTCTCCCTATTGGCCTGGAATTCTGTGTCGGAAAACCGTTTCGATGGTCCTTCTCTCTTGACTTCCTTTGTCGGTGATCCCCTCAGTGTGATTGTTCTTATTGGAAACACCGTGTTCCCCTTATTCCCCTGGTCGTTTATAACTGAATTTGGTTTGGCCGTATTATAGGGGTAATTTGGAACTTTCGCTCCAGAATAACCGGGCAAATTTGCTTCCCTCCTCAGAATCTCCCAATATTCCATCATCTGCGCGCGTATTTCATCATCTCGGCTAATCCCACCGGATTTCATAATTCCATCTCCACCTTAATCCACGGTAACAGCCCACCCATGAACGTCTCTTCCACAATCTTCTCCGGAATATCTGATAACGGTGCCACCCATTTATCGAACAGATTCCGGTATTCCTCGACACTTGATTCCTGCTGAATACGTAAGAACCAACCATATAGGGATCGTTCACGGGATGATCGAAATCGGATCAGTAATCGTTCTTTCAAGTTTAACCAATCGGTAAATTTATCTCTCTCCTCTTGCGATCGATACCAGTTGAGGGCCGGACCTTCAAAACTGATTGTAGCTACCGTGAGTTTTTCGAAATCAATTAGTTTGTGTATTTGAAAATACCTGTCCGCACGGAAGAGCCATGAATCTGGGTCATCCCCATTGAATACTGGCATATCAACTTTTTTAAATTTGTGTTGATCGTTGTTATCCCTGTCGCCGTCACCCTTCTTTTCCATCGTATCATTTTTAGTCTCCTTGCTTACCGAACTCTCTCCCTCAGCCGATTTCATCGTCACTATTTCTTGTGCAAACGAATCGAGTACTTTACCGCTCGCTAATACTCGTTCTTTTGCCATCGTTTCCATGAATATCATCACCATCTGGTGTGTTTTCTCCACCTGGGCCTGAAGGTTTTCCATGTTCTGTGAAATCGCCGTAAGTTTTTCCTCCATTACCGGAATCTTGTTAAGTTCTTGTTCGTGCGTTTCCATCCTCTCTTCAATTCTGGTTTGGACCATGTTCTCTCACTTCTTTCGGATCGTCATGCTCTGATACCAAAATTATGGAATACCAGTTGTTCTAACACCAAGTAATAGAACTAAGACATTAATGAAATTACTAAGATGATAGAAATAAGAACAAATACAGAATAAGATCACTGAATTGGTTTATAGCCACTTCGATGAACACTCTTTCCTCCCCTGCTATTCTTTCTTTCAAGAATATACAGAAAGATAATCTCACCAACCAAAAAACCTCCCGCTTCTCTCTTTCTCTCCCTTATTTATATTCACTCCCCCCTACAGTGGTCCCCTGTCTCCTGTGTCACTCCACTCACTGTGGTTCCCACCTGCGGTTACATAACTAACTCCTTCTCCTTCTTTTCTTTCCTATTCTTTCTCCTACTATAATGGGTGGTCTAACAGTACGATTGTATGCCATGGACTAATATTGCTGATTACAACTAAAACTTATAAACGAAAACAATGAGAAAACTTTCCTTTACCTCTTGAACAAATCTATAAAGGAAAACTATGCGAACAGCAGAAAGTCGGCCATGTAAACTGTAATCATATCCTTTGTAGTCATCATCGTCAGCACAATAGGAATGAAATTTGAACTAAAGAGAAAAAGAGAAGAAAAGTATCATTTGAAGTCTACAAGTGAGAATGGGGAAAAAACACATGCCGTCAGAGAGGAGTCTTAATGCAACAATTAACTAATTTAAGAAGACAAAAGTTACCTTGATAAGTGATTCAACACCAGGATTTCGTATATCACAAAGCCAACCCCAGCAATGATCTTCTCCTAAGGACATATCGCAAAGTCTGAAATTCCCTAAAGTTCCTTCAATTGAAAGAGAGCTTGGATGGACCTAAAAAGCAGAATCCCAGTTAGCAATTGGTAAAAGTGAATGAGATTTAAATTTTCGAAATTAAGATGTCCAGGTGCACCTTCTGATCCTACTTATATTGTACATTGTACTTTGTATATAATGAATTTTATTTATATCAATGAAAATCTTAGTTTCCATTACAAAAAAATCTCAAAGTACTGGCATTTTTTTTATCGTATATTGAAAATGACGACATACATAACATACTGATAATACAAGAACTGTTCGCTAGTCTTTTCTTTTTGAAGTAAAACAAGTCATTTCATTGAATAAATGAAATGAGACTATTGCTCAAAGTACAAAGATATAGAGAAGAAATCCAAAAACCAAAAATCAAGAATTAGTAGGTACACCTAGACATCTAAATGAGGTTGACAACCACATAGAACCATCACCATATACTAATACAAACTATGAAAACACATTGAACATCAAATAAAAGACAACAGATAAAGTATGATGATACAAGCCAAAAACCACGATAAGTAGGATCTCCAGTTCCAGATGTCTTGATAATACAAAGACTGTTTAGTCTTGTAAACAGGCAGACGAAAAAGAGAATAAAATAAAGAATACTACACTTCAATATTTGAGGTTGGGTTAGCTTCCACTTGGTCCTAAATTTAAAACTCTCATCAACTGGAATTCAATGCTTAAAATTAAAGTTCTAATATGTTCTAAAGCTAACTGGGTAATAATTTATTGATCTTAAACTAAAACTTCATTCATGTGGAAAAATTATATATCAACCCGAAATTGTTATTGTTCACAAGAAGTTCAAATAATAACCAAAAATTATTAGGTGAAACACACAAATAAAATATTAAAAAATAATAATAAACAAAGAACCAACACAACTTATCCATTTAGCCACCCCCCCCCCCCCCCCCCCCCCCCCCCCCCCCTTGTTCTTCCTGCTCTTCCTCTTATTTTTTAAACTAGTACCCAAAAAAAAATAAAACCCCGTCCTTAATGATTTCAAAATTTTGATTTCGCACACCCAAAGCTAGATTTGGGGTTGAAAGGGAGGTGTGAGGGAGCAAGGAGACAAGAGTGTGAGTGGGTGAGAAAGGGAAAAGATAGTTTCGCTTTTTGTTTCGTTTCTCTTTCTTTTTCCTTTTTTTTCTTTCTTTGTGTGTGTGTGTGTGGTGCGGGGGAAGTTAAGATATGTTTAGTGCTTTTCATTTCTTTAAATAATCACGCATAAAAAATAATAAAATTAACAAATTAATTTCTTTAAAGCAAAAGGAGACTAATATTAAGAAGTTCGGACAGCATTTCAGTTTCTGTAAATGAGCGAGAGGCTAATAAAAAGTATTAAACGAAAACTTTTTCTTGACGATAAATTATGCCCACCTTGAGGTCAAGCAAAAAGCTCTCCTGCACGAGCATTGCAAGCTGAGATCCATCCTCCATATTTAGATGGATAGAAACACTGTCAACATTCATGTTTAAGTAGAATACGACACGACTTTTTCCATATCCTAGCAATCCTTTTACGCGGCCTTTTTCTTCTGCCTTTTCTTTATCCATAACAAGCTTATCTTCCAAAGAGCTGGGCAAGTCTGTGTTAGCTTCCACATAATTTGAGGAACTTATATCCAAACCAAAACCAATTAATGCAACAAGAGTAGGTCTGTTGCAGTAGAATTCCATTTTTGACATGCGAATACTCATCTGAAATGTTTCATTTATGTTACTCAGTATCGTAACAAAACATGATGTTGGACAAAATAATCAACTATCACCACTATCATAATAGTACCTGAGTGTCTATACCATCGTAATCAGGGGAATCTGAGCCTCTCGTCAGGAAGGTTACAGCCACAAAATTTGAATCTTCACTGTCCTCTGCCTCATAAAATATGTCACTGGATATGCCCTTCCCTTTTCCTATATCATTTTCATTAAATATGGTCTCAGTCGATTCACGTCCAGAGGACTCGTAATTTCCAACATCGGATAGAGACAAAAAATCAGGCAATGCATCCTTAAAATTATCGTCCTCTTCAATGATTGCAGTAGCTGTTTGTATCCCATCAGGATCAAATGTTCCAGGAGAAGAAGCTAATTTCTCATTTGATAGCACAGAGCGTGCTAAATACTGTGAATTTGTTGATAAGTGGCCTTGAAGTTCATCCTTAATATGCAACGAATGCAGTTTCGTTTTGACTGAAAGATCATCATCACCAAGAATTATATGGACCTGTCAATCATGACATAAGTATCTGGCCTACCAGTTTTTGTAAAGCTTTACGGTGTCATACAATTATCCAGGAAAAGTATTAAACCTGACAAGTTATCATCCTAAGAAGGAATAACATACAGCTACATGTTGAGCAAAAATTGTACATCGAAGAGAAGCAAATAGACAATAAAAAAATAAAATTGTTAAATAGACAATAAATAAATAAAATTGTTCTTTCTGCCTCAGTTTCTTCATTTGTGTTCGAGCAAAGGTATAGGGAACGTAAGTAACAAACTCCCACCACAACTAGAAACTATGATTGAAAACAGAAGATGAAACAGGAATTTCCAACAAGGTTTCACAAACATTACTATCCCACTTTTTTTAAAAACATGGAAACATAACCTAAAGATACTGTACATGATGATATTATCTTTTGGGTTTTTAATGATGCCAAATGGAAGATGATGAGACCTTGCTGCTCTAACATTATGCATTCAGTAGATCTTAATGCTGCAGCTTGGTGCTCCTTAAATAAGGAGTTTGAAAATTATTCCATTCAAGACATTTGTCTCAACTCGACTGCTTTTCTCTCTCAACCTGCTTGTTAGTAGCTGATTCAGTCTATTGTTTGCAGATTATTCAGCCTGAAGCTTCTTCACAGCAAACCTCCTCCTGCGTTCTGAAGCCCTTTTTAGCCTTATAATTTTCAGTTCTATACTTTTGGCCTTCCTATTTTGTTAAACTTGTTTCTGGTCCTTTAGTCTTCTGGCCCCTTGTACTAAGCTGGACATTATTTAACTTTTGCAAGTTTTGTTTTTGTATGCTCGGGATATGATGATTGGCACTAAGGGGTGTCAACCTAGTTGAGTTGTCCGGGTGCACCTCCTTATCCCCAAGTTTCCCTAAAATTCTTTATTGCTCTCTTTGTATAACTTTCTTGTATTCTGAGTTCGTATTAATAAAGAAGTTTATGTCTCCGTTTAAAAATAAAACATTTTAGTTAGCATACAAATAAAAGAAAAAGAAACAAAGTCATGAAAAATAAATTTATTACTAAGCAGAAACTATACATCAATGAAACTAAACCAACCTTTCCTCCAGAAGCAAGAAGCTCAAGGATCAGAATCTCATCGAGTTTATTATCAACTTCATCTCCAGTCTGCAAAATAATGAGGACAGACATTAGGTTGCTCAACCAACTGGATGAAAAAAAATGTTGAAATTTTATCTAGTCTCGTAAAAGAAACCGTAAAACAACTATTGACCTCTAATGGCACCAAAGAGAATATGGTATCATAAACACATAATACCAACAATAGTCATTATTTAACAGAATAGGGATTAGAAAATTCATTTGTACCTTCCCGTATATCAATAGCTTTGCTTCCATCAATGCTCCATTTATAACAAGATTCGCTGCTTTCATATTAGGTGTGTGACGCTCGATGAGTTGAGATGCATCGTCACCCGTTTCACCAAGTATATCTATCGATGCAGGAGCCTGTATATAACAATAATAAGTAGCTACTAAGTAGCAGGAAGGAGAATAATGTAACTGATAAAATGAAGAACATATGAGAATTAGCCAGTAATAGAAGTACAGAAGCTAGGTATGTCGCTTGTAAAAGTCTTTTTGTCCACAAGCTCTTCTCCTCTTCATTCTGAAATTCTATCACCCAGGTACTTGAAGATTCCAAAGCCTAGAGAAATATAAACCATTAGAAAATATTGAAGCAGAAAAATGTACCTGCTAGCGTAATTTTATTTGATTCAATTAGTAGATGCAGTATTTATTCGCCTCCAAGCTGTAATCAATGTTCTTGGTCAAAGAGCACAAAAGCTGATTCCGAGGATAAAAAATACCAAAGTTCTGATCTTCTCTTTTTTCCTCCGCCGTGAAACCTCCATCAGATGAAATGAATAAATACTTGTTCTACTCATAGCAACTTGAATCCATGATCATTGACAATTAAGGAACTCTAAATAACTACGGATGAAATAAAACACCAGAGAATTTTGTAGAGCAAAAGGTTCAAAATGTATAGACATCTATGGAAAAAATTACTCAAACCAGAAACATTTCACAAGTTCATGGGAAAATATCCGTTACCTAGTAAAAAACATAAATGAATAAACAAAACAATCAATAGTACATTTGAAGTAAAACTAGAATTACAAAAAAGGAAAAAACGAACAAAAAAAATTATCCCACAACACCTCAAATCAATTAAACATACCTTCTGAATGTCCATGCCTCTAGAACTCAGCGCAACACAAAACAAAGATCCACCCACACTCGTTGATGGAATTTCATGGACTTGCTTGCCAGCGACACTGTCATGTCCAAAATGTAATATAAAATAATTACTTTTCATAACCAAAAACAAAACTTTCCATTGATTTGCAAGAAAATTCATTAGTACTCAAACAAGTTAATTTTTTAAAAGAAAATCAAACTTTTCACTGATGAAATGAAAAGAGTATACTGCTCAAAGTACAAAACTCCCAAAGAATTGATACTCAAACAAGTTAATTGAGAACCTAGAAAACATTCAAATATGAAAACCAAAGAGACAAGAAAATAAATAAGGAGAGAGGAACCAAAAGAAAAACCTCAAATAGCGTTGGTAAATCTGGGACTTTCCCGATTCCAAAACGTATATATACAAGCCTGATAGCACAATATAACAAGGCTTCCATTGAGCTACTGAATTCCCTATACCCTGAAACAAATATTATTAAACAATTATGTATGACTAAGTTATAAACAAGGTGCAAGATAATTCATTTCTTTTCCTTAACTAAAGCCATACCCTCCACACTAGGATTCTTGCATCAGCTGTGAGATCCACAGGACCCCATGGAGGAAGTACAGGTTGAAAATTACCACCTGTATCCGAGGGTTGACTATAAGTCTCCATTTTACCATAGATAGTATTTAATAATTCCATGAGTTTGCAGTATCTTGCCGGTGAAATGTGAATGCCAAGGTTAGGCACTTGAATAGAGATTCGTGTAGATGGATAACTTGGGTGAGGTACCTTTAACTTGAACCAAAGAGCAAAAAGAAATTATATCACAGATAAAGATATAAATATTCTTTAACCAAAAACGTAGATAGTGTGAAGGAAACTGGGAAAACAAGCAGAAATAGTTACCTGATCTACTATTACCGCCATTCCACACTGATCAAGAAGAGGATAAACGTTGTGAGATTCCTCCTTCAGTAAAGGAGAAACAATGGGTTGATTACTATAATCTGAACATTTCTGGCATTCAGGACCACAATCCCTGAACAATGCAGCAATATCTCTCCCAGATATAAAAAACCGAGAATACAAACTATGTCTTCGTTCATCAGATTGGGAACCCTGTGATGAAATATGGTAAACAAATGGAAGAGACTGGAAGATAAAACATAGAGCAATACAAGGAAGTAACAAAGATACCATGGTTCGCAGCATAAAATGACCAAAATCCAAAAGAAAATGGCTATCACATTTGGAAGAGCCGCATGATCTGATAGGAACTCTAACTTTTGGGGCATCAAGATCAATATCTAGAGCAAATCTGAAACTCAAAATTGGAACATATATTAAAGAAGCGAGTATAATATTCAGAGGCAAAAGTCTCAAAAAATGAAAACAGTTGCGATAAAAATGATTCACCAACGACTAATGTGCACAACAACAATTAGCTAGTATGCCTAATATTTAAAAGAAAATAGATTTTTTTGATTGTATTCAACATAAATAACAGGAAACTAACAGGTTACTAATATGTATGGGCCTGTGGATATAGAGAAAGAAAATTGATTTGGCCTGAATTATCCTCCCTTTCCCTATGTTCGGCTGAGGCTTGGTGTATAGGTGGAGACTTCAATATCACCAGAGGGGCTCATCAAAGATTTTCCCATGGCAGAAGTACTAGAGGCATGTCTCTTTTTTTTTAAAAGGATACGATCTCACTATTATTAATATTGAAAAATAGAGAGACAAAGCTCAATGTACATGAGAGTTATACAAAGAGCAATAGGGGGGAGGATCAGCAGGCGCACCTGAACATCTCAACTAGGTTGACACCCCATAACGCCCTCATCACATCCAAGAAGGGAAAATAAAACCCTAATACTAGAGGCATGTATCTTTTTAACAAATTCATTGTCTTGGCCAACCTTTTTGAAATTCCTCTACATAATGGGAGGTTCACTTGGTCTAGGGAAGGTGGCTCCCCTTCCAGATCATTGCTAGACAGGTTCCTCATAAACAAGGATTGGGACGACCTCTTCGAAAATTCCCGCGTTTCCAGGAAAGATCGTATATTCTCACATATCATTTCCCAATATTTTTGGAAGCTGGTGCAATTTTTTGTGGCCCTTCCGCTTTTCGTTTTTGCAATAGTTGGTTGCTGTCCAGTGAATGCAATCAGTTAATTGAATCCACTGTGCGCAATTTCACTCATCACAGTTGGGCTGGTTTTATTCTACATGAACAATGGAGAAAGATTAAATAGGTTGTTAAAGCTTGGCACTTCTCTACACAGTTTAAATTGAAAGAAAAAGAGAAGTTCCTTCTATCTGAGTTGGAGATTTTAAATGCTACAGCAGATTCAGTTGGTTTAAATGAGGAAGAGCTGCGATTCAGATCAGCTGTGCAAGCAGAAATCCTCTCCATCTATCAGCTTGAAGAGCACAATCTCATTGAAAAAAGCAAGCTCAATTGGCTGTCAGCTGCGGATAAAAATACAGGTTTTTATCATCGTTTTCGGAATGCAAATAAAAGAAAAAACCTAATCTCAGAAATGAAGGATGAACATGGGGTGGTTACAAAATACTCACAAGAAATAGAACGACTTGTATTGGGTTTCTTTGAGAACCTTTACACAAAGATCCCAAGAGTTAGATTCATTCCCCTAATTAACGATTGGCCTTGTGTAACTCCAAATCAGAACGCAGCCCTAACTTTACAGTTTACAGTGGAGGAAATTTATTTTGAAGTAAAAGCTCTTGGTAGAAACAAAGCCCCGAGCCCGAATGGTTCCACAACAGAGTTTCTTATCAACATTGGATGTGTTGAGGGCGCTAAAGGGGTGTCAACCTAGTTGAGATGGTCAGATGCGTCTGCTGATCCTCCCTCCCCTTATTGCTCTTTGTATAACCCTCATGTACATTGAGCTTTGTCTCTTTATTTATATTAATAATAGTGAGACTCATATCCTTTAAAAAAAAAAAAGGACTCCTTCAAGTCTTTGATGGATGACTTTCACAAAAATGGAAGGCTAAATGCTTGCGTTCTAGAGAACTTCATTTGTCTTGTTCAGAAAAAAGAGAATGCCTCAGTTATGAAGGACTTTGGCCCAATTAGCCTCACCACCTTATCTTATAAGGTAATTGCAAAATTCCTAGCAGAAAGATTGAAATTAGTAATGGACTCCATCATCAGCCCCTTCCAAAGTGCTTTCATTGAAGGAAGGCAAATTCTTGATCCAATCTTGATTGCAAATGAGGCAATTGAAGATTATAGAGCCAAAAGGAAAAGGGGTTGGATTTTGAAACTTGATCTTGAAAAAGTTTTTGACCGAGTAGATTGGAGTTTTTAGAAAAGGTTTTAAACCTTAAAAAATTCAGCCCCAAATGAATAGCATGGATGATGGGTTGTTTGCTGAATCCTAAATTCTCCATTTTCACCAATGGCAAGCCAAGAAGCTGCACCACAGCTTCAAGAGGCATCCGTCAAGGGGACCCCCTTTTGCCCTTCCTATTCCTCCTTGTAAGTGAGGCTTTAGCGGCCATTATCAACAAACTTCACTTAAATGGACAATATGAGGGCTCCCTTGTTGGCAAGGATTTGATTCATCTCCCCTTGCTACAATTTGCCGATGATACACTCCTCTTTATCAAATATGATGATCAAATGTTTCTCATACTAAAGGAATCTATTAGACTCTTCGAATAGTGCTCGGGGCAGAAAGTTAATTGGGAAAAATCAGATCTTTGTGGAGTTGATGTACCAGAGGATGTCCTACTTCAAACTACTGCCCATATTGGTTGTAAGGCAAAAGATTTACCCATCATATACTTAGGCCTCCCCTTAGGAGGCTATCCTCAGCGAAAGGAGTTCTGGCAACCGGTCATTGACCGTGTTCACAAGAAACTAGACAGATGGAAGCATTTTAATATCTCTAGAGGAGGTAGACGACCTTTGTGCAATGTAATTTTGGCTAGCCTCCCAACTTATTATCTATCCTTGTACTCTATTCCCCAGAATGTGGCAGTCTCCCTAGAAAAAATCACAAGGAACTTCTTTTAGGAAGGTAATTATGGCAGCAAGCTTAACCACCTAGTCAAATGGAATTTGGTATCCCTCCCTTTAAAGGGTGGGGTCTCGGCCTTGGTGGTATTAAAATCCACAACTCAGCTTTGCTTGCTAAGTGGGGTTGGAGATAATCAATGGAAGAATCAGCCTTTTGGAGGAAAATTATTAGCAGCATACACGACAAAGAGACTTTTGATTGGTTCACAATGGGAAAGTCCGAAAATAGCCTAAGGAGCCCATGGGTAAGCATCTCCAGAGTGTGGAGGTCGATGGAATCTCTAGCACTAATTAAACTTGGTAATGGTAGTAGAATTAGCTTCTGGTCAGATATTTGGGTTGGCGCCTCCCCTCTAAGTTTTTTTACCTTACTTTACAGAATTGCCTTACTTCCCCACAACTCAATTGCAGACCATTAGGATTTTGTTACTCTCTCTTGGTCTCTATCCTTTAGAAGATGCTCAAAAGAAGCTGAAATTGTAGAATTTCAATCCTTACTCTCCCTCCTCTCATTTAAAAAAGTTCTTGATTATGAAGACCACAAAATATGGTCAATTGACCACCAAGGCCGTTTTACTGTTAAATCTCTCTTGGTGCACTTGCATTCTGCCCCCCAATGGATAAACGTATATTTAAAGCCTTGTGGAAGTCAAACAGCCCCCAGAGAGTTAATACTCTGATATGGGTGATCTTTGGGTCCCTTAACAGTGCTGATATTTTCCAAAAGAAGGCTCCTAACAAGTGTTTACTACCCTCTGTTTGTCCTTGCTTGAAGGCTAATGAAACTTTACTCCATCTCTTTTTGCTATGCCCCTTCTCTTCCTTCTGCTGGAACAAATTCTTTTCCATTTTCAACACTGCTTGGGTCTTTGATGGCTCCCTTTGTTCCTCGGTTCTTCAACTTTTGGAGGGTCCACCGGGTCCAAAGAAGCCAAGACTAATATGGTTAAATTTGTTAGAAGTTATCTTCTCTAAAATATGGTTTGAGAGAAACCAATGGATTTTTCACGACAAGGGACAACCGAGTCCAGAAATCCTTCTCTCTGCAGAGCGAAATTCAGCAGCTTGGTGTTCCTTGAACAGGATTTTGGGGCTTACTCTATTCAAGATATTTGTCTCAATTGGGCAGCTTTCCTCTCCCAACCAACCCTTTAATCTTTTTTTGGGCAGTCCTTATCGAGAGCTGATTAGCTACTTTGTTTTGGATCTCTCAGCAGTTGTTTTTGTATTGCCTCTATTTTAGCATTTACTCTGTCTCAGCCCTGTGTACTTATGCTGGACTCATTTACGTATTATCTAGTACATTTTCTGTTTTTGGTCAGTCTTATAATTGGAATATGAAGTTTAGGATGCACCTTCTGATCCCTTAGCTTTTTGTTCTTTAGGCTTCTTTATTACTCTCAATGTATATACCTCCTGTACTTTGAGATTTTATTCTTAATAAAGAAGTTTGTCTCCTTTTCAAAATAACAGGAAACTAACAAGTTAAAACCCCCAAACTTTGGAGGTAATACCAATTAAAACTCAAACTAATAATCGTGACAATTAAAACTCTAAACTGTCATAATTGAATCACTTAAGATCCTCTATTAGGATTACATTAAAGAAATCAACAATTCATGATAGAAGTTGAGAACCCCACATATCAGCCCTTTGATATACAAATTCTTTCTGATGAGATGCTGGATTTTCAGACTGTGCTGGGCAAAAGAAGGTGGCTGCATTCCTGGATTAAAGAAGCTGGTCGATATTCTATTGGGGTAATGATCAATGGCAAATTAAATTGCTCTCAAGTCCTTCCAAGAAAAAACCCTTCTTTTTTTTCCAAGGAAACAAGGCTTTTCATTGCTATAATGAAAAGAGGCTAATGTTTCGCATTGAAAAGAGTCAATAAAGGAAAAGATCTTCAAATTGCATTTCCACCATCAGATTGTCCTCTTTGCATGGGAAAGAATGAAGCTTTGCTGCATTTAATGCTTTGGTTGCTCGTGTCAAAGACAATGCTCAAGGAATTTGTTCTCAAATTTTTTAATGGGAAACAGGCAATGGGTGTTTTCAATTTTTTTTCAAGGATAATTTTTCTTTGCTGGTTGGCCCCTCCTTGGCATTAAAATCAAAGTTTTTGTGATCAAAAGCAGAGAAATGAAAGGAATTTAAGAACTTTTCACAACAAATATATGGGAAATTACAACTTGTCTCAAGTGTTAACAAGACAACTACGAGGACTCACCTATAGCAAGAGTCAAGGCAATTTGAGGTCTTTGCACCTCAAAAACTGCCAAGATATCATCCAAAGTTTGGTTGATCGATCTTGTTAACAGGAAATTAGGGTTTATGGACTATTATTATTTTCCTTTTTGGTATTTTCCTATAATGGCTTCTTTGAGGTCTAAGTATTCTCCTATGTAAGAGGTTATTATGTACTATGATTTATTTAATAATATAGAAATTTCACATGGTATCAGAGCTTTAGGTTTTGTCTCATTGAACTTTAGTCAACGTCTCTCCATCTGATCCTTGCCTCCATCAACAATGGACATGCTATCCACATATAGATTTTTTGGTCGTGGTTTGCAACCGCTAGACGTCTATTTTCTATTCGTTTCAAAGTCTTCACTAGGTGTTCGTTGGCACTATTTGTGACTCTGTGTTTGTGGATTCATGTTTCGTTTTCAAATCAATCGTTCGAGGGTTTTGTTTTAGATCTCTTAATGAGGATCTTTGTTTGAGCCCAGAAGTTCTTGTTTCATTCTTCTCCGGTTTTGTTATAGATCTCCATGCGAGAATCTACATTTCTATCCTAGAAGTTCATGGTTCCGTTCTTCGTGGGTTTGTGTTTCTAGCCTAGAAGTTCTTCTTTTTGTACTTCGTAGGTTTTGGTTCTAGCCCAGATCTATTAAGTTGATTCAGAAGCTTTCTTTGCAAACTCAAGTTGTTCGTGATTCTATCACGTTGATCTTGAGGGAGGGTGTTAAAAGGAAATTAGGGTCTATAGATATTGTTATTTTCTACTATCATTTTTCTTTTTGGTATTTTCTATTTATGTATTTTTCTTTAATGGTTTTTACAAAATACGGTAACTAAATGAACAACATTTATGTACAGAGGAAAACTTGTTTCTAAGTGAGAATCAAATAGATTAGAAACTAACCTAATTGAACCTATGATATTGATCCCGGATTGACAAATTGGTTTCAGCAAGGAAGTAAGCTTGTGAAGAAATCTCCAGGAAGCATCTTCATCGAGTAAATACTGATCTACATTTCCTTGCAAGAAAATATTATGCAAATTCTACATCCCAAACTCAAAATGAGGATGGAGCCAATGTCAGAACTTTCAATCTTTAACATGACACAATGATAGGCTATTACATAGTCGATACGGCTACTGTTTTAAGCAAGTTCGAGTTAGCTGAATCGAGTAACGGATCAGCCTCGAGAGCTTTCTCAAAACAATACTTAGCCTCCTCCCATTGACCCTCAGCAATAAACACCAATCCTAGATTGTTAAATGCAGGTGCATAGCCAGGTTGTAGTTCTAATGACTTTGAGAACATAGCTTTGGCACGTTCATACTGCTTTTGCTGTCGATATAGATTTCCAAGGTTACAAAATGGTATGTGCTTGTTCTGTGGCTACCAATGACAAAGTTTTCTTGTATACTGCTGATGAAACACACACTGATCCAACACTATGAACGGTGCTGGGTGAATATTCTATTGATTGAAATAAAAAAAGTTACAATATACTAGCAAACGAATGAAACAAGATTTTTTTCCTTCGTTTGATCACTCTCTCTCTTTCTGCTATCCTTTCTCTCAAGAATACACAGAAATTTCCTTCACCAAAAGTGTCCCCCATCTCTCTTCCCTTCTCTATTTATTCCCCACCTCCACTAACGGTGGTCCCTCTTCTAAACCGTTCCACTCATGGTGGTCCCCCCTGTGGTGTTACATCATTAACTAACTCTTTTTCATTCTTTTTCTCCTTCGTATTTCTCCTCCTATATTGATGTACTATAGGGGGTCTAACATTGCATTCCCGGTTCAAATTCACCTTGTCCTCAAGGTGGAAATCAGGAAAAGACTGGTGGAAATCATCATAATCCTCCCAAGTTGCCTCATGACGCGGCAGCCCCTTCCAGCTCACTAATACTTCCCAAGCTCCTTTCTCCTTTTGTTGGTATCCATAGACCTCATCTGGAATGGCCAACCATTCGTGGTTTTCAGCATGTAGGGAACTAATTCTTCTTTCTTTGCACACTCCCCGAACGCCCTCTTCAACTGTGAAATATGGAAGATGGGATGAATTGTAGCTGCAGCAGGTAGTTCCAGCTTGTATGCCACCGTACCAATTTTCTTTAGGACTCGATAGGGCCCAAAATATTTTGGTGATAGTTTTTCATTCCTCTTCTGACGCATAGACAGCTGCCTGTAGGGTCGAATTTTAAGCAATACCAAGTCCCCTTCCTCAAATTCCGCATGCCTTCGTTTCATATCCGCATAGCTCTTCATCTTATCTTGTGCCACACGTAAATGTTCTTTCAAGGCGTCCAGGGCTATATCCCTTTCTTTGAGCTGTTCATCCAACGTGGATACTGATGTTTCACGGTCTCCATAGGATATTAAGGCTGGTGGTGTGCGTCCATATACCGCTTGAAACGGAGAGACCCCTAATGAGCGTTGGTACGTAGTATTATACCAATATTCGGCCCACGGAATCCATTTCATCCATTCTTTCGGTCTTTCACCACAGAAACAGCGTAGGTAGATTTCCACTGATCTGTTAACCACTTTCGTCTGCCCATCTATTTGGGGATGATACGCCATGCTTCTGTTCAATTTTGTCCCTGCCAAACGAAACAATTCTTTCCAAAAGTTACTCAAGAAGATCTTGTCACGGTCAGACACGATCGATTTTGGAAAGCCATGCAATCTCACTACTTCCTTAACGAATAGTTCAGCTACGGTCTTGGCATCAAAGGGGTGCTTCAGGCATAAGAAGTGGCCATACTTACTTAACCGATCCACCACCACGAAAATTACTTCATACCCGAAGGATTCTGGTAATCCCTCAATGAAGTCCATAGAGATGTCTTCCCACACCCTTTGTGGTATATCCAGCGGATTCAGCAACCCTGCTGGTGAGAGTGCTAACGTTTTATTTTGCTGGCAAATGTCACATTCTTCACAATACTTCTGTACGTCCGATTTCATGCCGACCCAAAAGAGTTCTCTTGTTAACCTCTTATACGTTCTCAAGAACCCGGAGTGTCCCCCAAGTACCGAATCATGGTATGTGTGCATAATGGTCGAAATCAAGGCAGAGCCTTTCGCAATAACCAGCCTTCCCTTGTACCGGAGCACCTCATGCTGCCATGAGTAATTCTTTACCTCCTCTCCTCCTTGCAATCTGCATATGACCTCTTTCAAGAATTCGTCCTTCATGACTTCCTCCTTTATAACCTTCAGGTCAACCAACGTGTGAGCCGTTAGTTGGTTAATTTCTGCCACAGGGGGTACTCAGGACAAGGAATCAGCAGCCTTGTTTTCTAAGCCAGGTTTATAGACTACTTCAAATGAATAGCCCAGCAACTTGGCAATCCATTTTTTGTGGCTGTATTACCCTCTGTTCTAGTAAGAATTTCAGCGAGCGTTGATCCGTCTTGACTGTGAACTTCCCGCCTAGCAAATATGGCCTCCAACACTGTACTGCTAACACAACTGCCATTAATTCCCTCTCATAGACAGGTCTAGCACGATCTCTCATTGCTAATGTGTGGCTGTAGAATGCAATCGGCCTCTTGTTTTGCACTAGTACAGCTCCCACCCCATACCCGGATGCGTCAGTTTCTACCTCAAATGGTGCATTGAAATCTGGCAGCGCCAAAATAGGAAGGGTCATCATTGCTTGTTGCAACTTTTCAAACGCTTATTGTGCTTCCGGGTTCCACTTAAATGACCCCAACTTCAGTAATTGAGTTAAGGGAGCAGCAATTGACCCATAATGCTGTACAAATCGTCGATAGTAACCGGTCAACCCTAGGAATCCTCTCACTTCTCGAGCATTCGTGGGAACCGGCCATTGTTTAATTGATCTGATCTTTTCCGGATCCACCTCCACTCCTCTTCCCGACAGAATGTCTCCCAAATACTCCAGCTTAGGGTAGGCAAAGCTGCACTTTTTCTTGTTGGCAAACAGTCTATGACTTCTCAAAACTTCTAATACCAACTCTACATGTTGACAGCTCTTCCAACCCCCTACTGTATATCAGGATATCATCAAAAAATACCAAAACAAACTTCCTCAAGTAAGCTCTGAATATATTATTCATCAAGGACTGAAACGTTGCCGGAGCATTTGTGAGTCCAAACGGCATTACTAAGAATTCATAATGTCCTTCATGAGTCCTAAAAGCCGTTTTCTCAATGTCCTGACTACTCGTTCTAATTTGGTGATACCCGGCTTTTAGATCGATTTTAGAAAACAAGTTGGCCCCATTTAATTCATCAAAGAGTTCCTCAACTACAGGGATGGGAAACTTATCTGGGATGGTCGCGTTGTTGAGTGCTCGATAATCCACGCAAAACCGCCAGCTTCCATCCTTTTTCTTCACCAATAGGACTGGACTCGAGTATGGGTTGGTACTAGGCCGAATGATCCCTGATGCAAGCATTTCATCCACTAGCCTCTCCATCTCCTCCTTTTGTTGAAATGCATATCTATAGGGTTTCACATTGATTGGTTTCGTGCCCCCTTTTACGTGTATATGATGTTCAATAGTCCTTTCCGGTGGTAATTCTTCAGGCCAATCAAACACATCTTCATACTACCTTAATACTCCTTGAACTTTCTCTGGTACAGCCATGGGTCCTTCCCCTGTTTAAGGTCCTATCTCTGTGATTCGAGTCTCCAATGCCCTGCACTCCACTAAATATCCCCAATCTGTTTCGGTCCATGATTTAGTTAGATTTTTCAGGCTGACTTAAGTCTTGGTTAGACTGGGGTCCCCTTTAATTATTACTCTCTTGTTGTTATGAGAGAACGACATGACTAACCTTTTCCAATCAACTTCCGTCACACCTAAGGAGTAAAGCCACTGCATCCTGAGTATCACGTCCACTCCCCTCAGTTCCAGAGGTAGAAAATCTGCAGTGATCATCCATTCGTTGAGGTTGAGCTTTACTTGTTCACAAACTCCCTTGCCTTTAATCGCCGTTCCCGATCCCAGAATTACGCCATAATTGGAAGTATCTTTGGTGGATAACTGTAATGACGCTACTAGTTTGTCTGAGATAAAGTTGTGCGTAGCCCCACAGTCGACCAGCACAATAACTTCCTTCCCCTGAATCTCCCCCCTTATCTTCATCGTCCCTGGATTAGTTAACCCCACCACCGAGTTAATACATAACTCGACTACTCCTTCGATGTCTTTCTGCACTTCCATGGCCTTCAACTCTCTGTTCATACTCGTCCTCTTCGAATATCTCTTCCTCTTCGTTGTCGGCTCTTAAAACAAACATCCGCAACTCACGTAATTCCTTTGCCTTACACTTGTGTCCTGAGTAATATTTCTCATCACTTGAAACAGAGGCCCTTCTCTCTCTTGGCCTGAAACTCTGCGTCGAAGAGTCGCTTGGACGGGCCCTCTCTCTTGACTTCTCTTGCCGGCGATCCTCTTAGTGTTATCGTTCTTATTGGAAATATCGTATTCCCCTTATTCGTCTGGTCGTTTAATTCGGTGTTCGTTTTGGCCGTTGTGTAAGTGTAGTTTGGTCCTTTCGCTCCTGAGTACTCGGGTAGATTTGCCTCCCTCCTCAATATTTCCCGATTCTCCACCATCTGCGCGTACTTCATCATCTCTACTAATCCCTTTGGTCGGCAAAACTTCATCTCCATCTTAATCCATGGTAACAACCCACCCATAAATGTTTCCTCCACGATCTTCTCCGGAATATCCGATAATGGTGCAACCCATTTATCGAAAAGATTTCGGTACTCCTCCACGCTAGTTTTTTGCTGAATCCGCAAAAATCGGCCATAAAGGGATCCTTCGCGAGATGACCGGAATCGGATCAGTAGGCATTCCTTTAAGTTTAACAAATCGGAGAACTTATCTCTCTCCTCTTGTGAGCGATACCAGTTAAGTGCCGGACCTTCGAAGCTGATCGTGGCCACCGTGAGCTTTTCTGAATCCGTTAACTTATGTATATTGAAATACCTATCCGCGCGAAAGAGCCAGGAGTCCGGGTCGTCTCCATTAAACACTGGCATGTAAACCTTCTTGAATTTGTGTCGATCGTTGTTCTCTCCGTCGTTGTCATCTTTCTTTTCCACTGTGCTGCTCTTGATATCCTTGCTCACCGAACTTTCTCCCTCGGCCGATTTCAATGTCGACGTCTCCTGTCCGGTCGACTCGACTGACTTCCCACTCGCTAGCATTCGTTCCTTAGCCATTGTCTCCATGAATATCATCACCATCTGGTGAGTTTTCTCCACTTGAGCCTGCAGGTTCTCCATGTTTTGCGACATCGATGTGAGTTTGTCTTCCATTGCTGATATCTTACTGAGTTCTTGTTCGTGGGTTTCCAACCTCTCTTCAATTCTTGTCTGCACCATGGTCACTAATCTTCCAGAATCGTCGTGCTCTGATACCAATATGATGAAACACACACTGATCCAACACTATGAACGGTGCTGGGTGAATATTCTATTGATTGAAATAAAAAAAGTTACAATATACTAGCAAACGAATGAAACAATGTTTGTTTCCTTCGTTTGATCACTCTCTCTCTTTCTGCTAGCCTTTCTCTCAAGAATATACAGAAATTTCCTTCACCAAAAGTGTCCCCCATCTCTCTTCCCTTCTCTATTTATTCCCACCTCCACTAACGGTGGTCCCTCTTCTAAACCGTTCCACTCATGGTGGTCCCCCCTGTGGTGTTACATCATTAACTAACTCTTTTTCATTCTTTTTCTCCTTCGTATTTCTCCTCCTATATTGATGTATTATAGGGGGTCTAACAACTTCTTCTGCCTCTGTCGGGTTGTCTGAGAGTTGTAATGGACCTAGGTTTGACCATGCAAAGCTACACTTCTTAAAATGGGCAATTGCAGCTTTGAGGTATCTTTGTGATGTTTTCAATTCCCGTGTACAGAGGCTATGGAGACCGAATTGATGCCACTAAACAGCATCATCTGTGTCCTCAGCTATTGCCTGATTTAAACTGTAGACAGCATGGTCTTCCTTTTCTCTCAGTTCACTTTGATCTGTACGAAATCCTGCAGCAATTTCATGTTGAATCTTGTGAACCATGGAAAGCCCAGCCCATGCTACAGAATGATCAATTGCCAAGCCATCTCCATCTCTAATGATTGAGGCCATTTCATTTCCAGCCCAGGAGAGCTGCTCACTACGATCTTGAGACCTTTCTGCATCCTTAGACATGCAATTTGGCTCCAGTTTTGCTCCCTTCTCCAAGCACTTAGCAGAACTTCTGTGGTCCCCAGTCACAAAATACGCATTAGCAAGATTTTCCCAGGCATGTGCTGCTTTTGGATCTACCTTTAGGGCCGCTAGCAAACATTCCTTTACAACATTCATACCTACGGCTACAACCTTCTCATCAACACCACCTTCACCAGCATTTGCTCCAGCACCTACAACAGTAGAACCATACTTGCACAAGAGAAAAGCAGCATAGTTGATGCGAGCAGCAAGGTGATTTTGATCTGTCAGGATCAATTCTTGAAAACATTTTTCTGATAGTTCCATATTACCACTTTAAAGATAAGCAATTCCAAGGTTTCCAAGGCAATCACAATTGTTAGGAACAATGGCCAACAGGGACGACAACACTGAAATAGCACTCTTCACTCGACCAGTTGTAAGAAGTAACAAGCCTAGGGTATTCCACACAGCTGCCTGTCTTACATCAGATTGCATTGAATGCTTAAGTTTAGAACAAACCTCATCAAGCTCCTCCTGTTCAAGTTCTTCATTTGAAGTATTATCCCCTACACTTTCTAGAAGGAGACACTGTGCATGATGAATTTGGACCAGTGAGAGAAACTCTGGCCTGTGAATCTCAACATCACTTTGGAGTAGGATCTCCTCTGCCTTCTCATATGCTAAAACAGCCTTCTGTGGCTGGCCCAACCTCTGGTACATTAGGCCAAGAATGAAATGAGCGTGAGCATTTTTTGGCATCTTTGTTGCTACATGAACTAAACCAGTTTTGAGGCTGCTGACTTTTTCTTCACGTGAAGTTGAAACACCTTGACCATGTTGATCACCATCTGGATCAGCTGCAGAATCAAGAGAGTACTCTACCTTATTATTTCTTGAACGGCACTTTCCAATTTTGCTTACACGTCTACCTTCAACTTCCATTGCATTAGTATCCTTGCAAATTTCCACAGTTTTGTCATGATTGCTCTCATCGACAGATAACCTGGAGATAGTCGAAGCTGAAACGTGAAGGGAACTGTCATCGTCCATTTCTGGAGGATCAACATTGAGGTCAACAAGAACGAATTTAGAAGAATAGACTGCCTTCGAATGGTCATCAAGGGAGCTGTCGGGTGCTCCATGTTCGGTCTTGAGAGGCTTTTTCTTTTTCTTTAATGGTTTCTTTGAGTTATATTTATTCTCCTACATAAAAGATCATTATGTACTTTGATTTATTCATAACATAGAAATTTCACAGATCTCAGCTTTTGTGGAGTCCAATAGAGTTAAAACTCTTTTGTTTGAAATTTGATTTGAACATAACCAGAGGGACTTATCGGTTCCTTGGCTTGATCCTATGGGTTCAGCTCGTCTTCTTCCCTCTTGCTCTTCCCATTGCTCTCTTTCAAGTCTTTTGCTAACAAATCTATTCAAGATATGCGTCTAACTTGGAGCATGTTTATTTTTTCTATTTAATTCTAAATTCTCTAGTTCTTTATTTTCAAGTTTTATCCTTTATATCTCGTATTTTAAGAATTAGGCTCAAAAATCAAAACGCCAAGATAAGGGTCTTTCTTTTAAGGAGACAAACTTCTTTTTATTAATATAAAACTCAGAGTAAAAGAGAATTATACAATGAGAATAATAGAAAAGTCAAAATGTTAGGGGATCGGGAGGCATGCCCGGCCATCTCAACGCCAAGATAAGGGTCTTCAGTCAAGAGCTTGCCTAACGGTGCTTCGTATTTGTTATTTGCCTTTATATTTTGTATTTTGAGCATAAACTCAAAAGCCAAAACGCTAGGATAAGCGTCTTTGATCAGGTGCTTATCTTTTTTTTAAACAGAGACAAGCTTCTTTAGTAATGATAATAAATGAGACTAATGCTCAAAATACAAAAGAATTATACAAAGAGCAAAAAAAGAGGACAAAATTGTCCAAACAAACTAAGACAAAGATGAACTTGGGCAGTACTAAAGGGAAAAACGACAAAGAAAAACAATCACAAAAAACAAGCTCAAAAAGCGAAATCCAAACAGAAAAAATTAAGCTAAACCGAACCAAAACGAAGAGACTGAAAACAAAGCATAACAAAAAAGCTCTCTCAAAGGGAAAACATTTAAAACTAGAGACTTGCAAGAAGATGCAACCATTAAACAAACTAAGATCAAGTGCTTGTCTAACCGAGCCTTATTCTTTTTGAATTTTTTATTTGTATTTCTTTTTCTTTTTCACTCTTTTGGGGATTTTGCATCACTTGAACATTTATTATTTTTCATTATATCAATGAGTAGCTGTTCTAGTTTTAAAAATAAAAGAATTTGTTGCACGCTATCAATGGAATGTTTATTTTCTATTTTTCTCTAAAGAAAAGGATTGGTATCTTCTTTTAGTTTGGAGTTTTAATCAATATAGCCTCCATAGTTTAAGGCTATAAAATGATTTTTCCCTAAATAAAAAACAAAAATTGAGTTACCTGCTCTGTTCCTCTAATGCAGTCTGAAATTGCTCTTGCGCTCTACGAGTCACTTTCTCAAATTTTACCTGCACTTTGGATAAAGTACTATAAGTTTAGTTCAAAAAATGACAGTGGAATGTTATTAGACAATATCACCTGCAAAGCTGCAGCGGTTTCCAGTGCAACAGTGGGGCTAACTTCATTACTCCTCCTCAGAAAGTCTAAAAACCGATCACAGCTGTCCATAAAAATCTGAACACAAATAAAATTTTATGAAAATCAAAAGCACACGTTGTTATAAAAGAACTTTTTATATTTTTCCCAATTCAAACCCTTCCACTAGTGAGGGCATTTTTTTTTTTTAAACGAAGACAAGCCTCTTAATTTATTATAAATAAAAGAGCCTTAGGTTCAAAGTACAAGAGTATTATACTAAGAGCTAGAGAAAAGAGAAGAATTCAGTCTACTACAACAAAAGCTAAAGGACAAATTCAAACAGAAGAGATAAAGCTAAACAAAATCATAACCGTAGAAATTTAAATACAAAGCATAAAGAAACAATTTGAAACTAAAAACTTGCAAGAAGATGTAACTGGCTGCCTCGAAGCCTTGCCATGTTATTCGAGAATCCAAAGGAAACTCAAAAAGTCTTCCACAATTTCAGCATCACGCCGGCTTTACTTGCCAACCACATGAAGGGAAATCCAACAAAAACTGAATTTGGACTAACATCAAGGAGGAATACATGAAACAGCAAAAGAATCAAATTAGAATAATTCCACAACCAACAACTATTAATGATATGGTATTTCGCAAGACTGAGGACCAGAACGAGTTGCAGAAGGCAAATTTGCGGATCTTGGCTTTTCCACGCATTAAGACAAGGCATTAAGATCTATTTCTAGAGGCTAAATGTTTCTGACTTTCAAGCTCAGTTGATGCACTCGAACATTTCAACTAGGTTGACACCCCCTTAGCGTCCTCCTCATCTCCGAAAAATAGAGAAGTGAAATTACATTGAGCTAGTAAAAGTGGTCCAAAGACATTTGCATCGGCAGCCTATCATGAACAAAAGACTAAAGACAAAGAGAAGCTTTGCTCAATGAGGGGTGTGATCTCTCCTTCTTCCCAATAGTACTTAATGTGCCAAGATCGGTTTTTGCAACCTTACCAAAATGTAGAAACCCTTTTCGATCTCTGAAACATTTTCCGACTAGCTCTCCAGTGCCGAAGAAGATGAAAATTCCGTTACACAAGTAGCAGCCAACTCTATTGGGCGAGAACCTGAACAGTCTCAACTTTTAATTAATGGAAATCCCACTGGTCACAGCTGTACTAAAAAAAGACAGGGGCCCACGGAGTTTAACCACCTTCCCCTTAATTTGACCGCGGTAAATCTAAGTAGAGAGAAAAAAAGGGTAAATCCCCTTTCATTACTATCATGCAGAATATGAATTTTGCTCAAAAGTAATTAAAGACAACTTTCCCTCCAACCAACGGCAATTTCCTAATTTGGCCTCCACAGATCCTTCTCCTTCAGTTTATGGTTTCTGCAACAAGACTAATCCTTCACAAGGTGACAAAGCTCTCCAAGTACATGCTCCGAAAATTTTGAAGCACTATTCTCGGAAGCATACATCTTTTAATAATATATGGACAGCCTTATTGAAGTCCGAGTTGAATGGAGGTTGTGACATCAAATTACCATTTTCAGCCACCTCGTGGAAGCACAATTCAAACCTTCTATTACAGCAAACAATCCTGACCTTTCGGAGGTTTGGAGCTCCAAAATCCAAACTTCTAATTGCCTTTAGGTCATAAACTCAGGCTCTCCTATCAAGCATTTCAAATACTCAAAACTCCCCATTTTTAACTCTAAAGTTAATTTGTTGCGAGGCTCCCCTTGTCGTGCCGCCATTGACAAACTGACCTCCAAGACCTTGGAGTCTCCATCTAGTGTCAGCAGTAAGGAGTCCTTGGGTTTTCAAATGGTTTTGATTTCAAGAATGATGAAAAAATTGACGGGGATGACCTCTCTTTTCTATTTGATGAAGCCAGTATTGTTCCATCAAAGTTCCCTTGGAATTGCCAAAGGATCTGCCGCCCTTAATCAATGATTGTGGCATCATTTTTGGTTTAATGAAAGTTTGGTAAGCCTTCCTCTCTCGCATCCAGCCTAATGAAGATATTTTCTGGAACGCCAGGGGTTTAAATGACATCACAAAAAGAGCAGCCTTGAAGAAATTCATAAAAAATCTTTCTTAGTCTACTTGAATTCGGCCTCCCCAATGGATAAAAAACTCTTTAAAGCCCTATGGAAATCAAGCTACCCTCGGAGAGTGAACATTCCGATATGGATAATGATGTAATTCAAAGTTTAGATTTAATTTTCTCCAAAATGAATCTCTGCCAATAAGGCTAAGAGATGAGATATTTATTGACAACCTTGTGAGTTAGTTATGAAGAGTCTGTTACAAAGGGGCATTTGCCAGTCGATCGATTCTTCATATTGTTGAAAGCAAACTCCACTTGTGAAAGAGATAAATCCCACTGTTTAGGTTTAGTGCCGCTAAGGCAACGTATCAAATTGCCTAGCGTTCTGTTGGTTACTTTTGTCCATCCGTCGGTTTGGGGATGAGTTGTAGTATTGTACTTCAGTGTTGTGTCAAACTTCTTCCACAGGGTCTTCCAGAAGTGACATAGAAACTTGACATCTCTGTCAGAGACTATGGTCTTAGGTATTCCATGTAACCGAATGACCTCTTTAAAAAAGAGGTTAGCTATATATATGGCATCGTTTGTTTTCTTGCACGCGATGAAATGAGTCATTTTGCTAAATCGGTCTACTACCACCATGACTGAATCATAGTTTCTCTGAGTTTTAGGGAGTCCAATTACGAAGTCAATTGAGAGATCCTCCCAAATTGAGTGTGGGATAGGTAATGGGGTATATAATCTTGCATTAGTGCGTGAGCCTTTAGCTCTTTGGCAAGTGGAACATCTCTTCACAAAGTTATTGGAGTCTTTCCTTAGTTGGGGCCAGTAGTACCTTATAGAAATTGTCTCAAAGGTCTTATCCTGTCCAAAATGACCAGCTAGCCCATTCTAGTGGGCTTCCTTTATCAAGGCTTCTCGTAGGGAAGTGTGAGGGATGCACAACTGTTCTCCTTTGAAGAGGAATCCTTCCACAATATGATAGTCATCAGCCCTTAAGTAATTAGTACATTTGTACCATATGTCTGCAAAGTCAACGTCTTCCTTATACAACTCAGGTAAATGTTTAAAGGCGATTATTTCTGAAGAGAGGAGTGTGAGCAAGGAGCCTTTTCTACTGAGGGCATCAGCCACTTTATTCTCTTTTCCAACTTGGTGTTTAATAACAAAGTCAAACCTTTGCAAGTAGGAGATCCAACGTGCATGCATTCTGCTGATGCTCTTTTGTGACTGAAGGTATTTTAAAGAGAAGTGATCGGTTAAGAGAACAACTGTGAAATCTTCGTTTTTTTCCTCTTTCTCTATCCCTATCCCGCGGGTACAGTAAAATAACTAGAGAAAACTCTATTAGTATATTTTAGTATATTTTAATATATTTAAAGGGTTTGTGATATCTGATCGATAGAAATATATTATTGTTATATTGGGATTGTGTCATCCAGAAAGAAGGAATCGAGTGATTCTCTCTTTCTTTTTTTCGCTTTGAAATGAAAGTAGAAATCAAATAGTGTTCCCACTATTTTAGAGCTCGGACCAAGGCGTATAATTCATGCTCGTATGTGCTCCACAGTTGTCTAGGTGAACTCGGCTTCTCACTAAGATATTCAATCGGATGGCCTTGTTGAGATAGGACAGCGCCAATTCCTGTGCCACAGGCGTCAACTGCCACTTCAAAAGGGGAAGTGAAGTCTAGCAATTGTAGAATAGGACTAGAGATCAGTCTATTCTTTATGTCTTCGAAATTCTCCTATTGTGATAGGGCCCACTTAAAGTTCCCCCTTTTTAAGCAGTCGGTAAGCGGTGCACAAATGGAACTGAAATTTCTTATGAATTTTATGTAGAAGGAAGCCAATCCTAGGAAGGCTTGTATCTCTTTGACCGTGGTTGGAACCGGCCAATTTCGTATTGCTTCAACCTTCCATGGCTCCATACTTATCCTTCCTCTCTTGATTATGAACCCAAGGAATGTAATCTCCTCCCTTAAGAATTCACACTTCTTTTGGTTGATGTCAAGCTCTGTTTCTGTCAATACTTGAAACAGTTTTCTGAGGTGGAGCATGTGCTCATTGTTTCCACTGTTGTACACGAGTATGTCATCGAAATAAACTACAATGAATCTATTGAGGAAGGGGTGTAATACTTGGTTCATCAACCTCGTGAAGGTACTAGATGCGTTGGATAGGCCAAAGGGCATGACCATCCATTCAAACAAGTCCTCGTTTGTCTTAAAGGCAGTCTTCCACTCGTCACCCGGCCTAATACGTATCTGATGATACCCGCTCCTTAGGTCAATCTTTGAAAAGATGGTGGCCTTGCCAAGTTGGTCTAGTAGGTCTCCAATCCTTGGAATGGGGAACCTGTACTTCACAGTGATGCGGTTAATCGCTCGACTGTCTACACACATTCTCCAACTTCCATCTTTCTTTGGGGTGAGTAGGGCTAGAACGGCACAGGGGCTAAGGCTGGGCTTGATGTGCCCTTTCTTAAGTAATTCTTCGATATGTTCGTGGAGTATCTTGTATTCTTGGGGACTCATGCTGTATTGAGCCAAGTTCGGCAATGATGCTCCTGGGACTAAGTCTATATGATGTTGAATGTCACGAAGTGGTGGCAGGCCATCAGGCTCCTTCTTTAGGTGTGGGAATTCGTCAAGTAGCTGCTGCAGCTCGGGTTCCACTCCCCCTAGTTGTTCTCCATTGGAATTGTCCAGTAGTGCTAGTATATCTTGTTCCCTTTCTTTAAGCAGATTCTTTCCACTGACTGTTGTGAATAGTTGCCCTCTTGTCTTACTATTGTCGTCACCTTTCTTTGCCAAAGGGAGTAGGACTATTTTCCTTCCCATCCAGTGGAATTCGTAGATGTTTTCTCTCCCCTTATGCAAGGTTTGAGTATCATGTTGCCATGGCCTCCCTAGGAGGAGGTGGCATACATCCATCTCGATAACATCACATATGATTTGATCCTTGTATCCGCTGCCAATGGAGAGGGGAACCGTACATATTTCGCTGACTGTGGACTAATTCCCTTTCTTCACCCACCCTATCTTGTAGGGGTTTGGATGAAGCTCAGCTTTCAAGTTCAAGTTGGTGACTATTTTCTTTGTGACAAAGTTCTCACTGCTACAGCTGTCTATAATTACGTCGCATACCTTCCCATTGATAGTGTATCTTGTCTTGAAGAGGCTATGTCGTTGCGGATTTCTTTCCTCCTTGGGGGCAAGGAGTACCCGCTGGATAACACAAAAGACTCTATCCCCATCATCGACTTCAATTATTTCTGTCTCTTCTCCTGCTTCTAGGTCGTCCTTACTTATTGAGTTTCCTTCCTCTTAGGCCAAAGCAATCGTCTTCCTTTGGGGGCAGGTGTTGGACAGGTGACCGAGTTGGCCGCATCGAAAACACTTTCCCAACGATGGGTGAGTGTAGTTGTTCTGGGTCTTGCCCTTGTTGGCTGTCTCTGTCTTTCTTTCGTTGGTTGGGTCTTGGGTGTCTATCTCCTTCCCCTTTGCCTGAGATGAAGTTGATGGTTTGTCATTGCTTCTGTTCGTGTAACTTGTCTTCCTGGCTGATGCTGCCTCCCATGTCAACTTTCGGTTCATGTTCTTGGTCTTGGTGACAATCATCTCCTCTACTGTCTCTGCCAAGGAGATGGCCTCAGATAAGAAGCGGAGAGGTTGAAGTCTTACCTTCTCCTTGATGTCAAAACGTAGGCCTCCCACAAATCTGGCTATCTGGTGTTGCTCGTTCTCACTTAGGTTTGTCCTGACACTCAAGCGGTGGAATTCTTCTATGTACTCAGCTACTGTCCGAGTACCCTGTTGACAATTCTGATACTGATTGTATAAGGTATGCTCGTAGTTTGGGGGGCCGGAATCGTTCTTTCAATAGTTTCTTCATCTTTTCCCACGAGCGTACCGGTCGTTTGTTGCACCTTTGCCTGTTAACATCCAGTTGTTCCCACCATGCTGAGGCGCCACCTTTGAGTTTCAAGGCCACAAGGCGTACCTTTTTCTGCTCGAGGGTATCCATGTAACTGAAAAAGTTTTCAGTGCTCTTTAACCAATCCAAGAAGGATTCGATATCTCTTTTGCCGCTGTATGTGGGTAAATCGACCTTCATCTTGAAGTCATGGTGCGTCTCTCCTCGAGCGCTGAATCTTCTGTCGTTTCGCCCCCTCTGTGTTTCGTCTTCGAAATCCAGGGGTTGCCTTGGTCGTCGTCGTCGCTCGAGGTTTCGTCTTCGTGTAATGCCTCTTGTTCTTCGTGCTCGTCAGCGTAGAATTGTGGCGGCGGGTTATAACCAGGCCTTCTCCCATTGGTCGCCGTCTTCGTCTGTCGTTGATATCGCCACCGTCTGCTACGTTTGCTTCGAGTCGCGGCAGCGCCGATAATTCGTCAATCCTTCGGGCTAGTAGTTCGAAATTATCCATAACTCTGTCTATTTTTCGGTGCAAATCTCCCAAGGAGTCTTCAACGGCCAGCAAGCGAACCGTCGATGTCCTTGGTGAGAGGGCGGCGATGTCCTCCGCCTCTTCTTGGGCACGGTCGTCCCCTGTGGCTGGGCTATTCCCTCTCCGGCCAGCCATCCGTCCAAGAATCGAGGCTGCTCTGATACCACTTTGATGTAATTCAAAGTTTAGATTTAATTTTCTCCAAAATGAATCTCTGCCAATAAGGCTAAGAGATGAGATATTTATTGACAACCTTGTGAGTTAGTTACAAGGTTAGTTATGAAGAGTCTGTTACAAAACAGTTTAAGTATTTAAACTGTTTTAGCTTCTAAATAGCTAGGCTAGCTATCTGTTCTATTACATCGTTTAGCTATTTAATTTCTCTATTTACATCAGATAATGCTTTAGGTGTCCCTAAATTGTGCAGAAATTCTTCAAAAGAAGTCCCCAAGCAGGTGCCTCCAGCCTTCGGTTTGCCCTCTCTGTATGAATGGTAATGAGTCATTGTTTCATCTCTTCTTGCTTTGCCCTATTCCTCTTTTTGTTGGAACAAGTTCTTCTCCATCTTTGATATTGCTTGGGTCTTTGATGCCTCCCTCAACTCCTTGGTGCTTCAGTTATTGGAGGGGCCGCCTCTCCCTAAAAAGCCTCAGCTGATTTGGTTAAATCTATTAAAAGCTCTTTTAGCATAATTGTGGTTTGAATGTAACCAACGAATCTTTCATGATAAGAAAAATCAAGCTCATAAACTTTCAATTCAGTGCCATGTAATGCAGCAGCTTGGTGCTCTCTAATCAAGATTTTTGCAAATTATTCCACCTAAGACTTTGTCTCAACTGGGCAGTTTTCCTATCTTAGTCAGTCTCCTAGGCCTACTTCTGATGTGGTGTGCCCTGTCTGGACTTCCATGGAGCTTATTTCTATGCTTTCTTTTTTACACAGTAGTATTTTGTTGTATTAAGAAGGCTCAGCCCTATTTTCTTTTCCAGATTTTGGTGATTTATTAGCTTTGCTGTAATATGCTGGATCTCGCTCTCATTGTAAGATGCTGGATTTCTTTCTCATTGTTGTAATAGGCTAGTCTTATTTGGGATATGATGTTTTGGTGCTAAGGGGTGTCAACCTAGTTGAGATGTCTGAATGCACCTTCGGATCCCCTAGTTTTTCTTTCATTTGTCTAGTTTTCTTTATTATGCTCTTTGTATAATTCTCACGTACATTGAGTTCTTATTATTAATAAAGAAGTTTTTCGTTTCAAAAAATGGCAAATCTAAACAGGGCAAAAACAGGGCCCTTGCCTAACTCTCCTTAACTGGACTCAAAATGACTAAACAATAAAATATGGATCATCTAGATTATTCGTGTCATCAAGATCATCCAGATTAGGCTGGCTGAAACCAGCCCCCGGCAAACATCAAGCTTCCTTACCATTCTTTCATTCATCCTTCCTAAAATATGGATCACAAACATACGTTTTTTGTTAGGGTCTCGTTGACCTTCTTTTCTGCTTTTGCTTTTGCTATAGTTGCCTGCACCACGACATGCATAGTAATAACTCCTTTAGGAAGATCGCCAAAAGGCACTCAACATCGACCAACAGTCTTGTTGTTTTCTAAAATCTTGCCAGCATTGATCAGTGTTACGTCATTTGCTGCCTTGGGTATAACTTTCTTATCTTTAGGCCATTCTGCAACAACCCTCTCCTTAACCATGACTATAGTTGAAGTTGGGGAATAACAAAATGGACCGATATTTGATCCATCATAAAGTCGGAACTTAAGCTCAATCAAATCTTCGTCTGGCATTTGACCCAGCTTCATCGCCAGTAGCAGCTTCCCCCGAAAAATCCTCCCACACAAAATCCCCCAAGCAATCTACCGCTACCTGAGTAAAGAAGATGCGGAGAGAGATGCATTGCACCTCCTCCTCTTTCAATAATCTTCTAAAGTAAACCGCCCAAAAACTAGGTTGGCTATCCTAGTGCTCAAAAATTGACCCTTTAGGCAAGTGGGCACAATACAAAATAATCTAGGGAACTTGTTTAGAGAAATATTATCCAGCCATGGATCATTACAAAAAAACACTCGGCTGTCATTTCAAATTTTGAAAGTGGCTAGATCTTGCGACATTCTCTTAAAATACTAATCCACAGGCTTCTCAAACTCAAATTCTCCTTCCCGCTAATGTGCCAAAGGAAGGGGTGGGTCCCATTAATACTTTTAACTATTTTGCACCACAATGGATTGATGATTATTTTTTATTGAAAAAGATCCACCAAGGTTTTTCTAATTTCCGTCCAATCATTAAAAGCAAATAATCTTGAATTAATTCATAGATTATCGAAGTCTTCTTTCAAAACTTCCGGATTTTTAATAACCCAATGTTGAGTTGCACTCTAAATTTCTGAGGCCAAAACGGGGGAAGAAGTGCTCTGTCTTACCAATTCCTGAATAGAGGATCCATTAAGCATCACCTTTTTAGCATAACTTGCCCCTAGTGACTCGAAAGGAAGCTGAAGGAGGTCCGGAAAGGTTTACTATACCAAATCAAATAATCATGCTTCATCAAGAAACTTTCCAATATTTTGTGAAAGTATTTCCATCCCTATCGAGAGACACCATAACAAATATAGATGACGGATAGTTTTTTTGTTCCACTTCCAAGCTACACACCTCATATGCAATCTATTTTTTACATAAATTTTAAGAGCTTTGTACTTCCAAAATCATCAAACTGCTTTGAAGAAGAAAACTATTCTCAAGGCCACGCAAGAATTCTAAATTCTCCTTCAAGAACCATCTGAGTTGAGTGTCTGATAATGTCAAGATCTTTCGAGCTTCCATGTTTTCTATAGGGAAGTATTCTTAATTCTGATATCACTACCACGAAGATGAAGCCCTCTAACCTATGCATAAAAGAATTTCAACCGCTCTCTTATTGAGGCACATCCCCAAAATCCCCTCTCTGAACGTCTAATACCTAGAGTTTCTGTCACTTGGTTTTCAAGTTTTGTGAGTTTGAGGTTTTTGTACTGCTTGGTTCTATTTTTTTCCTTTTCTTTTTCCTCCAATGGCAACTCTCATTCTCCAAATTGTACTTCACTTATCAAAGAAAAAAGATAACTAACGTTTTACTATGGATTGAAGCTTCTCAGTCACTTACAGCATAGGAAAGGGTAGTTGTAGTTCAGAGTAGTTCAAGTTCTTCTGTACATACATGAATTATTGATCTCTCCCCTCTCTCCTCTCTCCTCTCTCCCCTCTCCGACAATCGGGTAAGCAGACCTCTCCATTAATTCTCAAAGTATAACATGGAGGTTGTTAGTTGCAAAATCGATGACGCTCACTATTGCATTTGGAAAGAGGGAGATGTTTGCTTTATCGAAGATGTAGAAGCCAGCAAAAGCATCTTTCTTTCCGATAGCCAACTTAGTTGGACCCAGTCAGTAATAGCCGACTTAGTCAGAATTCCGGTGGGCAGCCATTTTAGGAAATTTGGGGACATTGACAGAGGAAGATTAAAAATTTCGAAGTTTCAAGCTAAGTCTGGTGGATTCTAAGTTGCGATCACTGACCATATTCAGGAGGTCTTTTCAATATTATAGTATGCTTAGGAAAAGATCGGCAAGGTTCGAATTTGTTCTATACGATGCTGGAAAAATTTGTCGAAAAATTGGATTACGATAGATGGTATTCTGAAAATATCTCCAAGATTCCTTCTTCGAATATGAGAGGAAAAATAAGTTATGTTGAAATGATAAAATCTAGTTTTTCTAACTCTTCTGCTTCAAGGTCCAAATCCAAGGAAATTGGTCAAATTCCTAGTCAAAACAGGAAGCTTCAAGTGCCCAAACATTCTCCCCCTCCAAAACAAAACCAGTGGCTGTTTAAAAATCATGAAGTTGTGAAGGTTAATTTTGGTAATCTATGGATTATATCAAACTGGAGACTGATCCGTAAGAGGCTGGAAATTCTTTTCCAAACGAAAATTGTTATAAATCCTCTTTATGATGAGAATGCTCTCATTGGCATTGACCAAGGATCAATATTAGACTTCATTCGTGAGGAAGGTAAATGGAAGGCCTGAGGGAATTTTCACCTCAAATTTGAAAGATGGGATAACCTCAAACACAGCCGGCCACTTGTTTAAAAAGGCTATGGCGGTTGGCTCAAGATTAAAAACCTCCCTTTGGATTATTGGTGTAGAAGTACCTTAAAGGTTATTAGGGATCACTTTGGAGGTCTCACGGATATAGCCTCTGAAACTCTGAACTTGATCAATGTTAGTGAAGCTCGGATTCAAGTTAAGAAGAACTTATGTGGTTTTGTGCCGTCCACGATTGAAATTACTGACCTAAAAAGGGAAAATATCTTCCTTCATTTTGGAGATTTTGAATTCCTAAATCCTACCGGCTCCTTCAATGTTCCTTCCTTATGGGATGATTTAAAAAACTCTATTGATTGTTTGAGAGTTAGAGATGTTTTGCTTGATGAAGATTTTGATCCTTCTTCCTTCCCATTAGTACCAAAAGTCCCGATATCAGTGTTTTCAGTTCTTCCCCGAGGTAGAAATCCTTTTGAAATTTTGAAGAAGTTTCCGGCCATCCCATCGGTGCCGGAGAAGAAGACAGTGGCCGACATTCAGGTTGAAGGTGAATTAATTTCGCAGGCAAATGAACAAGCCCCTAATTTGAAGTTTGCCGAACCCAAGACTAGCAACTGTTGCAAAAAAGGCAGTGGGGTCCACTGCTATTGATCCAACTTTTAAAATTCTGGAAGCCGAAGAGTCATTAAATGAGTCATTAAGTGAGAGGATTAATGGAAAAAAAGCCCACTTTATTCCCATTAAGAGTAAATGAATTATGCCCAAAAATTTCTGTTGACAGCTCCACACTTTTAATGCAAAAAACGTTTCAGATTGCCTCTGAAACGGAAAATTCAAATTTTGCTAGTGCAGGGACCCATCTTTCTCCATATTATGGAACAAATTTCAAGTGTGCCAAAGGAAGTAAATCATCTCATGCTCCAAAAATTCTCAAACATTACATGCGCAAGCAAACCTCCTTTAACAATGTTTGGACTGCCCTACTAACATCGGAATTAAATGGGGCATGTGACCTTAAAGTTCCTCCTTTGGACTCTCTTCAGATTCATCCCATCAAGCACTCCATTTCTGATAAAAACCCAGATCTTCTGGAAGTATACAGCTCTAAAGTTCAGGCCCCTGAATGCTTCATTAGGTCAGTAAACACAGATTCTACACCTGAGCTTTTCAATTTTTCTAAATCCACCATCACTAACACAAAGGCTTCTATTCTGCGAGGCTCCCCCTGCAAAGCTGGTTATTCTTTCAAGAACCAACTTGATATTTCCTCACCATTGAGTGTTAGTAGTGAAGAATCACCCAGTGCTCTCAGCGCATTTGACCTTAAATTAGACTCAGAAATTGAAGGGGTGGATCTTAATGCTCTGTTTAATGATGAAGGCTTCCCTCCAAATAAAGTTCCCTTGGATCTGCCAAAGGATTTATTGACAATAGTCAATGATTGTGGAATTATTTTGGCTTAAAGTATCAATTCAGTCCTTCCAAGTTGTTTGACATCCATTATTATTCCAATATAGTAAGAGAAAGCAGAAAGAGAAGTTGTAAGTTTGTGTAATGGCTTTGCTCGGGTTGACTCGGGTGGAATGGCTTTTCTCTATTTCAAAAAAAAAAAAAAGAAGAAGAAGATTGAAGCTAAAGATCATTGTTTTAATCTTGAAGGCTTCACCAGTTTTATTGGTTTGCTTGAATCAATTCCTTCTCATGTTCCTAGTCCAGATTATCAACTATTTGAGCATTCACCTTCAGTATTGAGGTATGTGTTGAAGAAAAGGTTTGCTCGTGGTTCCTATGGTAAAGTATTGCTGGCTTTTCATGATAACTGCCAAGAAGTATTTAGTTCAGAAGGCGAAAATGTTAATTGTTTTGTGCATCTCATCTTTGGAAGTCTTCACTGCCAGAAACTATGGTTGCTCTTCTAATATTTCTCAAGCTTATACTCTGATTTTATCTTGTTCTTCATGAATCGTGTTATGGTTGAAAAAGGTGTTGGAATCTACTATTAAAGTGGCTTATGGGAAAAATATTTTGGTGAATAATTTTAATACCTCTACACGCATGGAGGATGAGTTTTCAATTGGAACATCAAACTCTGTCTTTGTAGTTCCAACATGGTGTGTTGAGGTGTTGTAAAGGAAGTACAACCTTTTGTTCCGCTTCTGGGTTGGGACTTCTTTGGCAAGATGGCTTTGAGATCACCGTCTGCATCTTTTTGCTAGTCTCTAGATCCGAATGGTTTCCTGTTGAGAGAGTTATTTTATTATGCTTTGTATTTAGATCTCTTCGTTTTGGTTCAGTTTTAACTTCATTTTTTCTGTCTTTGCGTTTTGTTTGTTTTGGTCGTTTTCCCTTGTTTTGGCTGAGATCATTTTTGGGCAGTTTGTTTGGATGTTTTTGTCTTTCCTTGTTTTGCTCTTTGTATAATTCTCTTGTACTTTGAGCATTAGTCTCATTTTCCTTTATTAATAAAGAAGCTTGTCTTCGTTTCAAAAAAAAAAATATGGAAGTATTCTTTGTCGAACCAAATACAGTAAAGGGCGTACGCTACTTAGCATCTTTCTACTTCCACTATCACCAAAACCAGACTGCCACTTAAACAAGGATGGACAAGAGGAACAGGCTCTCGGGGACTACTTATTGAAGAAGGATGAGAAACACAGGAGGAGAAAAAGGTGGCTGGAGTGTGGTTAGGGATGAAAGGAAGGAAGGGAGGGGAGAGGAGAGAGGAGATAGAGAGAGAGCGTGTTCTTCAAAGATGTTTTGGTGTTGTAAGTTTTCAGGTGAGGGCAATTATATAAACATAAAAAAAAGGAGTTAAGAAAAAATTTGACAGTTCAAGCAAATGGAAATGCATACCAAAAAGCCTAGGAAACAAGAATACTATTTCATTGATGACTATTATTCTTTTTAGCAATAAACCAAATTTTTCATTGAAGAAATTAAAAGAGAATAATGCAGGCAGACAAACGTCATTCTTTATCTCTGTCTCAGCTCTTTGTATTAGGCTGGACTATGTCTCCTTTGTATTTTGGCATATTTCATTTCTAGCTTTAATTGGGATATGATGTTCTGGTGCCAAGAAGGCGTCAACCTAGTTTAAATGTCTGAGTGCACCTTCTAATTCCCCCTCGCATATTGCTCTTTAGGCTTCTTTATTACGCTCGTTGTATAACTCTCCTGTGCTTTAAGTTGTTATTAATAAAGAAGTTTGTCTCCATTTTAAAAAAAACAGAAGATGAAACAAGGGCAAGTTATCCTTGCAAACTTTGAAACCTTCCAGGATATCTACTAATGAACCATTAATGACCTTGGTCATGATAGCAAATGTCTAGAGAATTCAAGCAATCAATATTGTCACGTTAAGAAAAACAATAATTCTCTCACAATTATAATCTAGGACTCCCTTGATTATAACTTCTTTGTTACGATCTTTGTATAAATCTCTTGTACTTTAAGTTCATATTAATAAAGAGGTTTTGTCTCCGTTTCAGAAAACAAAGAAAACTTCTCTTATAAGAAATTTAACTTTCATTATCGCAAATAACGATACAAAAGATGGGGGAGATGAGGTATCCCTCACACAACAAATTACAAAAAAAAGCCCAACTAGTATAAATTTGAGTTCAAGCTGTAATTACAAAGGAAACTTTGACTATAACTTAAAAGGTATTTTTTCGAAATCTCTTACCTTTATTGCATCTTCCTCTTTCTTAATCAGACAAATAAAGTATAACTCAAAAGATATTGGATCATAAAAACTGAATAAAGATGCAAAAAATAAATAATTACCGTCACATAGCATGGAGAAATAGTCGCAGATAGTCTCCAGTCAATATTTTCCCCAACTGGCATGTGTATAAAGCTAGCGGCCAATGCATTTGCCTTTTGCTCGCTAGAAACGCTCTGTTAAACAATTTTGACCAGAAACAAACATCTTTGATATTGTAACAATAAAATGAATGACAGAAAATAATTCAACATTACATGCTACAGAAACTTTAAATCACAAGGAGACTTCCACCAAGGAGTATATAAGATTCAAGCACTCTACCCAATACTAATGAAAACTACTTGTTAATTTTCTTTTTTATATCCGTGAGTGTACATGCACTTCGACTAATCTCACGGAAAACTCGTCTAACCCTACAATATTTTGATGTCAAGGACATGTTAATTTCTATTATAGGAATCTAAATAAGTTAATAAATACAAAAGTGTCAACGTTAGGAATAATTTTAAACCATGACCCCCTTTTTTTTCAATAATAGGTAATTAACAAAAATTGTTAATTGTATAGCTCTATTGTACCTTGAGTTTATTAATAATAAAGAAGCTTGTCTCCTTTTCAAAAAAAAAAAAACAAAAATTGTTACTGAATTCATATCCAAATTTTTTAAAAAGTTTTTTAAAGGAAACAAAACGTTCATTGATAAAATGGAAAGAGATTATTGCTAAAAAACAAGGAAATAAAGTGAAGAGGCAAAAAACTTAAAAAGAACAAACAAAGAGTCATGTGAACGAATAATAGGCAGACTAAATAAAAGCCCGCCAATTAAGCGTGAAATTTGGAGAGAATACAGTTAAAATCTTAGAAATGAAAACACCAATAGGAAACAAAAAAATCTTGAATCTTCAAAGTGAACGAGCCAAAGGACGCCAAAAAACCCAAACAAGCAAAACAATGGAATAATGGGCCAAGGGATGGAGAGATAACCTTTTGGGACAAAATAACTTCCAAAGACCTTTCAGAAAAATTAATTTACTAAGAAACGGAGGGGATAGTTAAAAAAATTTCCAGACAACTTGAAAAAAGAACCACCAGCTCTGAACTTGATTGTACAAGAAGCAATTGTTGCAATACCACAAATCTACAACTCCAATGCTATCCAAAATAAATATCATGTTCTCTAACCCAAAGTTAAGCAACCGATCCCAAAGATTCAAACCACTCTAACCAACCAACAGACATAAGAAAAGAACTTTTCCATTGTATGCTTTGAATCATTTTTCTAGGGCCGAACTATAGATTTCCCTCTGTATATTTTGCAATTACCTCTCATGGATGCTTTATTTCACTTAGCATTTCAATCATTAACGAAAGTGTTATTTCTGATTTAAAAAATTAATTTAAATGTAAAAGTTAAAATTGAAAGGAAAATATCCGTCAGCAACAATGAAATAAACATTATATCGACTCAAACCAATCAAGATGCGAACAAACCTGAGCAAGTGAACCTTCTGGAGCAGATAAACCATAAAATTTCAGCAACACATCACAGTAGGTGCTGCGCTGTTTTAACTTGGTTGACACAGAAAGTTGCTCAAATCTTCCGCAAACAATCTCAGTCTGATTAATGTTAATGATTCTTGCAGCAGCCTGATTAATCGATACTGTAAACAAAAACTGTACCATGTTCTGCCCATCCTTCCCAGAATGTGATGGTGTGTCCTCATCTTGTTGGTAACTCAGCAACTTATTAATTGCCTGCCATTCATCTTTAGTCAATTGTTCTACACCTAGATATGATCCCTCCGAAGCATCCCCATCAGAAGTGTCTTCAGAGTTCGCACGCCTAATATGACATGAAAACCACTATAAATTGCCAAGATTAAAAGAAGAATTGTTTTCTCAAAAAAGAAGGGAAAAAAAAAAGGTGAATTGTAGTCTTGGGAAAGTTGATCTGAATCAAAATACTGGGAATAAGATTTTCACAAACCATCGAAATGAAAACCAGCTACTCTTTTTCAATCTTTTCTGTTCAGCTGCTTCTTTTGATTTCACAGATTCAATCTTCGCATGAGCAAGTAACCTAAACAACAAAAAGTTGCAATGATATCAAATTAAGTTTCAGCCACAACTTATATTACTGTTTACAAATTATCTAAGAGCTTCCAGAGTTATTCTATCCAAGATTTAAACGGGAGTTGGAAGGAGCTTTTCTGCTTTTTTTAAAGAGATTGTTCTTCTCGAGGTGCCTCATATTTTGGTTCCTGTGTTGATTTACTTGATTACGATTGTTTTGATGCTTTGTTATCCTCATACTACTCTTTTCATTCTCTTAAAAAAAATCTCAGTTTCTGTTTCAAAAAAAAAAAAAAAAAAAAATTTAAGAATCAAGTTATTTAACATAGCCAAGATCCCTCCCAGTTGAACATAGAAAAAAAGGTACCAACTTGGATGCTTGGTGCAGACGAGATTGTGCAAGTACAATCCATTTTGATATTCCCATATTATAGGCTAGTTTAAATAACTTGTACAATAATTTATTGTGATCTCTTTTTCTTTATCTTTTTCTTTTTTCTTTTCTTAAAAAAAGGAAACGGAAAAAGTCAAACTAATCAAAGAAGTTCCGTGAATTTCAAGTTTAGAAAAAGGAAATGAAACTTTCTATTGATAAAATAAAATAGACTATGGTTAAAAATACAAATACCTTTTAACAGAAAAATAAACCAAAAAAATAGAATGATACTAAATTACAATGAAAAGATCTTAAAGACAAGCATAACCAAAACAAACAAATCATGGGAAGCAGAGAATTTTGAAAGGTCCGATAAATCCCAGCCAACCAAAACTCAGGAGGAAAATTAAAAAAGAAAAAATAAGAAATGCACTGCAACAAGCCAATAAACTCTAAAAGTGCCACCATGAGAAGAAAATGAGGCTCCCAAAATGAATGGGGTTACACTGTTGTTCTTTTATAACGGAAATAAGACTTTTTCGTTGAAGCAATGAAATGAGTCCAAGTACAAAGAACCAAGGGAGAAATGAACAAACATCGAAAAGATCGGCACAACAAGAACAAAATTCATTGAGCCAAAAATTTTCCAAACGAGACTTCTGACAAAGAACAAAATTAGAAACTTGAGCAACAAGGAGTTCTGAATGCGAATGAGGCTTGCAAAAGAGCTCATAATAGGACTGGTTTGCAAGCTGCCAAAGAAAGAAGCCTTCCCAAAACCAAGCCTACAAGACTTATACAACCAAACAACACCAGCTGAAACAAATGGAGAACGCTGAAGGAAGAACTCTAAAGCTCTTTAATTTTGACAAAAACAAAGGTAGCTCTAATTGGTCCATGAGTTATGACCAAGGTCGGATTCAAAACCAACAAAGTTATGGAAGCGCCAACCCAGAAGAAGATCACCAAACCCTAACATGATTCACAGAATTCAAAGATCCATCCTTTGTCATCACATGCCTTTGAAACCATTGTTCCACCAAATGAAATATTACAATCTTCAACTATTGAAATCAGATGCTGAAGAATTTCCTTCGTATCAATAGGAGTGGTGGGAAAGAAATGGGGTTAAGCTACATTTCTATGTTCTACCTTAGTTTTACTTTGTTTCTTTCCTCTTTGAGGATAATTGTATCTTCAAGCTTTAGTTTTTTTCACTTTTTCGATGAAAAGCTCTGTTTATTTTCAAACCAACAAACATCTAACAATGAGATCAACTCAAGCACACTCATACCAGTCTAACACATAAATAACTAGAGAAAATAATTTATGTACCTCCATAAAAGAATCACTTTGGAATCGAGATCCTTCTCAATTTCTCTAATCTCGTTGTTACTAGTATTTGACATTCGTTGCAATGAACCAGCATATAGCTGAATATAGCGTCTACGAAGTTGACAAAGTTGCCGTATTCGCTCCCAAGAAAACCGATAACTTATTCAGAAGCAATAGACAAAGTGTGAGTATCAATATTAGGAATTAAACTTAACAAGAATATAAAGATTGTATAGGTGCACTGACATCCAATGGATTGAATCATTCAGTCATTCAGTCTTATCCATTATTAGGGTGGGGGGATCACAGTTACAAATATTTTATCACTTTGACGTGGGGAAATTGCAGGTACAAATATAATTTCTTCATATCAAATGAAGAGAATTGATTGCAAACCGTATTATAAATTACCACATTTTCTTCTGCTGCAGGCATGCTTGAACAGCATAACGCCACCACAGATTAGGAGCAACGAAAACAGGAACCATCGGTCTCAAGTGGGAAACTTCGACATATGTCTTATACCTTGAAACAACTTCTAAAAGCTTTATCCAATCGTGGTATTGAGCCTACCAAAAGATTAATTGATGATAAAATTATTTCTTCGCAGAAAAATTTTACAATTCTTTTTTTTAAAACGGAGACAAGCCTCTTTATTTTATTTTTTTGAAAAGGAGACGGTCTCTTTATTAATATAATAATAATGAGACAAAAGCTAATAATACAAGAGAATAATACAATGAGCATGTAACCATGGATCAGAAGGTGCACCAGGGCATCTCAACTAGATTGACACCCCCATAGCACCATCATCATGTCCAAACAAGCTAAAAACCAAAACAAAGGAGAGATAAGCCTCTTTATTATTAATAATAATAATAAGAGAGACCAACGCTCAAAGTACAAGAGAGTTATACAAAAAAAAAAGGGCCAAAACAGATACAAACAATAGCTAAATCAAAATCAACAATAACAACGAGCTAAACAAAATCCTCTATCTTGGAAGCACAGATGAAATCTAGAATGTAAACTAGGTACAAAGTAATTAATTAAACCAGATGTCAAAAGGAACCCAAAGTAAGCTGACAAAATGCCCACAATAAGCTTTGAGATGAGTGAAGAGGGAACACCAAGAGAACAACGAACAGCCTTGCTGAAACTTCACGAAGATAAAACCACAAAAAGTGCTAAAAATAAAAAAATTGTTCAACCAGTTGGAAACAGTTCTTGAGCCCAACTTCTTCTTTGATTCTTGTGAGAGTACTAGTTTTGAATTAAGTGTTTTAACATTCTATACAATGTTAATTTTGTTTTAACAATATAAGAAACTTCCCTTCTTTTTTTTTTTTTGAAAATGAAACAATAATTTCTCTAAGATAATGAAAAGACATAAAGTTTCAAAGAATACATTTGTAATACAAGAGTACATGACCTAGGAATCAGTAGGTGCATCTAGACATCTCAACTAAGTTGACACCCCAAGAGACTATTATTCAAGGATACAAACTACAATGTTATTAACATCCTTATTTGGGAGGCAAGGCACATAGATTAAAAGCAATAATAAGCAAGAAAGGGAAATCATTCTAGCCACCCTATGAACTTTTGGCTTTAACCGAAAACAATAATTAAATCAATAAAACGAAAAACTTAACACCATAAATAAAAAGAATGGTAAGAAATCGAGGTAAAATTCCATAAACATGAAACATATTCTGACAAAATTAACCAAAGAAGGAAAGATCCAATACCTCCGTTATTGTCAAAGACACGTCACCTAAAACTAAGGAAGCTTTTTCATATGGAATCTCAGGATCATTTCTTTCTAGATTTCCAAGACGGTGATATTTCAAAATTCCATTAATCGGTGAAACCAAGTAATTTCGATTCACAGCCCATTTAGACCCCAATCCATGGTCAGCAGTGGGTTCGTTTATACCATCCTCAAATACCTGTTGACACTCAAACAAATTTTTCCTCAAAAGATAATAATGATAATGTTTGCCTTGACCAAACAAAATGTCAGGCTTACTGCAGAAAATAAATTAAGTCAGTATCCGTGACTATGATACATGATCATTAAAACTAGAGAGCACACCTCAATCCAATCCTTTGGACTAAGATCCTCCCACTTTTTATCCAAACTCCATGGCAAGGTATTTGAATCATGATACATGGCAAGCCGATCAAGTTGCACTAACTGTAAACAAAGGGTTCGTGCCTTAGAAAAAAACCATTACAATTGCAGCAAAAAGCCAATGAAACACTTTAGAAAAAGAAATCTAGAAAATGGAAAGATAATCAAATTCTCAAAATAGAATTTCTTTCTTCTGCAATATGTATGTAAGGGATGCACATATTTTTTTAAAGAAACGGTCTATTTTTATCCATATATTAATAAGGAGACAAAAGCTCAAAGTACAAGAAAATTATACAATAAGCAAAGGAACCAAGGATCAAGAGGTGCACCCAGATATCTCAACTAGGTTGACACCCCTTAGCACCCTCATCATATCCAAAACAAACTAAGATATAAAGATAATGTCCACAATCTACTCCAATCATATAAATTAAAATTACAAAAAGAGAAAAACACATAGAAAACTAGCTATCTAACTGAAGGAAAGACATCCGATTTAGGCTTATATCTTGTAAAGGATGCACATATAGAAAGAAAATTCATATATTTTGCACCCATGCATGCATACAAGAAAGATTAACATGACTGTCTTGCACAACTAAACACTAGCTTCATGAAAAGAGAGGTAAAGCTAACCTTGCGAAGTTTATCAAGAGCACCACTTGTATCAAACGTTTCATTCCCCTGCTCATCCATGGTAACTGCAGCAAGCTTGGCTAAAGTAACACCAGTGCAGAATGGATATCCTGGGTTGCTGCAGATCAAAGTTGTTAAAAAGAAGGGTTGAGGATATCGATCTTGCATCACAAGATCAAGATTAAGACAACTCCACTTTTGTTTAGAAATATTAAAATGTATCGTAAGGGTCACAACAGGCCAGAAGATTGTCAAAAACAGCACCCACCAACCTGACATAATCTTCATATCTGATATGTACATTGCTAATTGAAATCTTAAGGTTCCCAATTATTGTAGAAATTAGAGAACCAAGCCATGAAGTTCCACCAGGTGGCTGCAAAACAGAACAGTTGTAAACTGAACCATGGTAAACATAATAGGACAGTAAAGACTAAAGATACAACTCCATTTAATAACCTAAAAAGGATCATAACATTTCAATGTTTTCCCATCATTCCATGGCACTATACGTGCATCTACCTGAACAAGAGAGCCCGCTAGGCAACAGAAACAATATGCAAAAGCTTGGTAAGCAAACATAAACTGGACAGACATTCATGGGACAGTCAAAGAATAAACCAAATAAAATCTGAATTCCAAAACATCTTGCGATTTCTCCAAGTGTCATTTTTTAGAGGTGGACAAAGCACTTGCTACAGGAAACTGACCAAGCAGCATATCCAAAAAATGTGCATAAAATGAAAGTTCTCTTCAAGCCAACTTGGACTCGACGTGCTTAAATATACTTAACAGAGGTTGGTTACGCTAAATCAACCATGGAAAAGAACTATAGAGTTTTAACCATACATTTCCAAGCTTAGACCTTGAGATGGCTTCAAGAGTTGCAGATTCTGCTTCCTGCATGCAGTAAAGAAGACCAAGCCAAGCACCTTGTTAAAATAGTAAACACCATTTTGGGGAAATAATATTGAAGAGAAGGAATGTGCATGCAAAACCAAGAAGTTAGAGAAAAAAATCTCAATTCATCCCCGAGACTTTTTTTAGAAGGAACAATAACTGAACTCCTAATTTCCTTCTCCCTCAAACCTCTTTAGTTCTTTTAGTGAAGTCCAAGAATGATACTCTCAATCCCAACCATTAAACACCAAGACTAGAAAATTGAAGACGCAAGCTTTCCCTCCAATCCACGCATCCCCCTTTATGGTTTTGAAAATAAAATAAATTTATAATAAATAAATATATTAAAAATACTAATTTTTAAGGCAAAAGTGTCATGTGGGATCTAAGGGTAACCTTCAGAAGGTGTACTCGGACATCTCAACTAGGTTGACACCCCCTTAGCACCAAAACATCATATACCAAATAAGACTAGAAGGAACATTATATAATGAGAACGAAACCCCCACAATTACAGCAAAACTAAAAAACCATCGAAAACTAGAAAAGAAAATAGGGCAGAAACACAATGCAGAACAGTAAATGGCTGAGCCTTCTTAACACAACAAAAATTACTACTGTGAAAAGCAAAAAGAAGGCATAAAAATAAGCTCCATGGAAGTCCAGTCAGGGAACACCACATCAGAAGCAGGCCTAGGAAACTGATTGAGATAGAAAAACTGCCCAGTTGAGACAAAGGGTTGCCCAGTTCAAGCTCCTTTATATGTTCTTCAGTCTGATGATTATTTTGCTCAGCATGACAGAGTAGTGTCATTTGAGCATTAATCTATTTTCATTATATCAATGAAAAGTTTCGTTTCTTATTCCATTAAACATAGTTTGTATCTTTAAGAGGTTTCTTGTTTATAATGCATTGACAAAGTTGGCAAAGATTAACTTATCCAAATTCCAACAAAAAGGAAAAGTCAAAAGATTTAGTGTGTGTTTGGTTTAGATTATAAAGTGTTTAATTTTACCAAAAAACTATTTTGAAAAAAATGGTAGTGTTTGGCAAATTAAATTAATACATTTTTAAAAAATTCATTTATAAAATAATCTATTTTGAAGAAATCTCTAAAAACCAAATTCACATATAAACACTTATAAAAAAGTCTAACCAAACATTAAGTGTTTAAATTTTAAACTCATTTCCAAAAAAGTGTTTAAAAGGAAATGTATTATTGAAAAACATTTTCTTCTTAATTCAATCCAAACGGACCCTTAATAAAACCTTCAGTATCATGTTCGGGAAAAAAAACTATGGAGTTCACCTAATGTAAATACATTGACAGAAAACCTAACTAAAAATATAAATTAAAGATGTACACTCTGCATGATTATAGATAATTCAGCGGAAAAGAGATCACCTCAATCTGTTGAAGCTTAGCTTCAAAAAGTTTTTCCCTATCCTCTTCCTGTAAATAGTAAAACAAGCAACCCCAAAGATTAAAAGAAAGGACAATCCCTCAAAGCAAGAACAAAAAGTTTTGCTTTTCAAAAAAAAAAAAAGAAAGAAAGAAAGAAAGGACAATTCTGACAGTGAAATCCAATCGTAATGACCATTCCTCAAAGCAATAAGCATCCTACCTTCAAAGTCTGACCATCAAGAGCAGGGTGCGCAAGAACAAAAACTCGATCAATGAGAACAATAACTGGCTCCTTGCCTAAGCTTTTCCAAGGAACCTAGGTATTCACAGAGGAAAGAAAGATACCTTAAGGTTAAGAAAAATACGCAATCAGGTAGAAGAATGTGACCCATCAAAAACTATAGCTTATATCTTAACAACCAATTCAAAAAACACCTTGCAACAATGTTATCTACCTTTAATGTTATAGTGCCAACAAAACCAGCTTTGACGGTGACTGGAAGCCTAAGTGAATTGAGTGCCTCAGTCTTTAATTTCAAATCTTTGAGGACGACATCACCTATATCAAATAGAAGACAATTCAGCAGCCAAGAGATGTTTATCATTTATGAAACGAGATGATACAAAATAGCAAGAGAATTAATAGCTCATCTCACATTTACAAACACTGCAAAAAAAGATAACAAGTCAAATCGTTTCATGTGTCACGCTTAATGAAACACACGATAATACCATTTCTTTTAAAATACAAATGTGCTTGTACATTTAAAAATACATTTTTTCATGTGAATAAGAAAATTTTCTGATTACCAAGCTACGAAATATTTTCCAAATTGTAAACGTGAACTTTTTCATCATTCGTCTACTGGCAAATAACAGATAATCAATGTTTCTTACAAAAAAAATATTAAAAATAAAAAGATGGTCCAACTTTACAAAACCAAGCATGTTAGTAAGTGAAAAATTGGCCAACAAACCTTTCCAGACACTTATTCTTAAAGCTTCTAATGATAGTCCTTGGACATATTCCCCCAGATATCTTCTAAGCAAATGCAAAACCTATAAAAAAGTATCACGTCAATTGACAACAGTTAAAGCATAAGAACATCACAAATTTCATATATCTCTATTGCTAGTGAGATTTAAAACATGGATATCAAGGCATGATAACAATAAAAACTATGTCAATAACTCGGTGACTAGAACAAAGAGCTTAGATCAGACTATTCAACAATAGACAATAAAGAAAAGCAGTTCATAATTGACGTATGATTGCAAGTTTTGTAATTGTTGATGATTTTATATATATATAGAAACAACTCTTTGTGAAAAGAATGAAAAAGGTACCAAGGGCATACAAAAAAACAAGCCCAAAAAAGCCCCAGTAAAGTGTTTCTAACTAGGAGAGATATTGCCTAGAGAACGATTTTTAAAGAGAGAGAGAGAGGAAACAAAAAAAGAGGAGAAAAAAGACCAAAGCCAAAACGAAACACGGAATCTCACCAGAGATTAAACCTCACTAGGGTCCCTTTCCACACCTCGAAACACTCTATTGTTCACTCTCCCTCTAAAGATTCCACAAAACAGCACACACCCCCACAAACCAAAGAAAAGGGTCTTTCTCATTGAAAGGTGGAAACTCTTCGATCATCAACTGAACATCACTCTGGCAAGGGAGCAAAAAATCAAACTCCGACAATAATCCATTCCAGATACAACACCTCCTACCATTGTTTATCGGTTAACCTTTCCTTTTTTTCCTCCTGGATTTTGGTCCTGCCATCTCATCCTCCCAGGCATTACTTCACCTTCTATCACGTCCAATAACTTAAAAGGCAGCTGTTTTCCTACTTAACTAAGATCATAAAACAGCCAGCGACCGACCCAAATCATTAAATAGCGCTGTGTAATACTCCATAAAGACCATCCATTCTCGTCAAATGTGAAACTATAGCAGTTCAAAACTCTTGGAGCACCAATATGATCATGATCGTTGGCAAGTAATCAACTATGCAATTAAACAATGCCAAAAAAATGCCTAAAAGACAAAAGAGATCAAATAATAAGAACTCAACATTGAACACTCCAAACTCTATAATCTAAGTAGCCAAAAAAATAGAGAGAAAAAAACCCAGTTTACATTCAATATCAAACTCCACAAATGTATAATCTAATAAAGAAGAAAAAACCAATCAAAAGCCTTACGTGAGCTTCGAACATGATTGAAATGGGAATAAATCCTTATTACAACAAGATTTTTCCCCTCTCAATTCCAAATCAAGCGACGAGAAAGCGACGATTGGCGTCCGAATAGAGCCATTGAATAACAAAAGATTTATGGAAATAGTATGGACAAGAAATCGAAGCCCTTGTATGTATCACCCCCAGCGAACAAAGAGAGCAACAAGAATGATATGAAGAGGCGGTTTCCTTCCCTTCCTGTCCTTGAGAACTAAAAACTAATATGAAATTATGGACAGTTCTTGAGCTTTATACTTGCCGGTCAAACTCGACTGTAGCCGTTGATTCGAGCAATTTATATTTCCGACCGTCCAGATGTTACTGATCGATCTCTCTATTGCTTGCGAAAAAAAATGTCTTCGTTTCCCTTTCTCTTGAATTTTTGGCTTTATCACCCGAAATTTGTGTAAGCACATGAGAAGTCTTCTTGGAAGGGTAGTTTTTTGGTTCAATTTGTCATTTCTCATTTTATCTTCAAAAATAAAAATCCAATTAAATATGTCAAATAATATGTGATGATATTACAATATATATATATATATATATGTTTGTATGTATGTCCAAAGGTTTACAATACTTCATTAATTTCTAGCTTTTTTATTAATAGTCAAAAAATACATAAATATGAAAAAAAAATATAAGAAAATAGTTTGTCTTAAATAGCTTTTTCCTAACTTTTCAAAACTCATCACGAAAATAAATTTTATTCCCTATTTTGTGTTACAATTTTCTTTTTTTACAATACTTTAATTTTGACTTAAAATTCGGTGGATTGTATTTAAAATATAATTATTTATCGAATTCTTATATTCAAATATATATTGGGTTTGTTTCAAGTATATACGGTGTTGTTTGAAATATGTATAATGTCATTTTTCTCGTAAAACAATTAAAGAGAATTGACGTTTTTAAATATAGCAAAATTAATCAAAATTTATATCCCATCAAATGTTATAAGTATTTGTCATTGATAAAATCTAATATTTTGTAAATTTTTCAAACAATTTTGTCATTTAGAATAATTTTTCTATAAAAATGTCAAACTACTTACATAAATAACAATCAAACAATGATGGACTTCTGTAAATACATATTGATGATAGATTTATATTGGCTACTATCACTAATAATATGATAATGGATTTTTATTAGTTTCTTTAATTGATGGACACTCATAGACTCTATTAGTGTTTATTAGCGATACATTTATATAAATTTTTATCATTGATATTAGCGTCCATGTAGACTGTAAGAAATGTATAAAATTTTACTATAACTTATAGATAGTTTTGTCAAATTTTCTACATTCATAAAGCTCCATTAATAAATAAAATAAAATTTTAGTGGATGGCAATTTAAGTATAGATATTTGTCAACTTGTCACACATTTTTTTCATTTTGCATGTATAGTATAAAAAAAATAAAAATAAAAATAAAAGGAAGACCATCCCAAGTGAAACACCTATACACACATGATTCACATAATTATATGCACAGTTGTTGAAAATTTAAAAAAAAAATGTTAAAAGATTTATGATTTAATGCCAAATAAACAAATGTGTCTAATGACGTTTTTGTAAATAAGGTAATCTTTATCGACTTTAGGATCACCTTTTAGTGGACTTTGTGACAATTAGCTAGTTATTATAGACATAGATTAATATAGTTGAGTTACAATTGTTTGTGTTTAGGGTATAGATTAGTATAGTTTGTGTTATAATAACACGTGTTTTATATTTATATTTTAACAATAAATATATAATTCTACTTTCTCAATCTTTTAGCAAAAATTCATAATCTTTTATCATGTTCCAAATATTGATATTTCAATTGTAGTGAAACGTGTATTAAATGTATATCAAATGTACATACGTATACGTTACACCAATTATATCAAGGATACAAATTGTATATCACTTTGTTTATTCAATGTACCAAAGTGGATATTAGTAATGTATAAAATATATATTAGTAGTGTATTAAGTGTGTACTAGTGGGGTATTATATGTATAACGTGGGTTGGACTTTTTTTTAGTCATTTTAGCAAAAAATAAATATTTTATTTTTAAAAATTATTTTGACAGACACGTAAAAATTCCACAAATGGATAAACATATAAAATCTCACAAATCTCCATCTATCTCATGCGTGAAAGCCCTTTAATTTTTAAGTATCATTACAAATATACCACTATATGTGAATGAGACATACTAAGATAAATCAAGATATACTACTATACATGCTTATCACATATAAACATAAATAAGAATCTATCACGGTTTCTCATAGACCGACGACAATATTTTCCTACATTTTATAAATGTTTTAATTCATATTGTTAATTGTCCATTTGTTATTGTCGTCTCTGGTTTTGCTTGGTAGACATGGAATTACAAGACTTTAAACGAATCATTTGATATCTTTTTTTCGTTTTATATGCCCATAATTCGTTAATATGATACTTTCAATAAAAATGTACGTTGGGGACTTGAACCCACGACCAGTACATTACATTGAGAGTGTGCGGTCTACTTAGACATTCCACAACATTTTCAATAGCAATGTTGATGAAAATTATAGCTCAAGAATTAACTAATTTGTTGAAAATATATTAAAAAAAAATCTATTGAGATTTTAACGTCAATATTTGAAATAGAAAATTTGAATCTCCAACCTCATGAACTAAAGAAAATTTTAGATTAGGTTAGTAAAGATATGTTAACCAAAAGACTAAAATATTCCTCAAGTTTAAATTACGTCCTTTAAGCTATGTTCATGTCGACCGTCACAAAGACTACAACATAGGTTCAACAAAAAAATATAGTACTGGCATAATCCAACTAAGTAAGCTATTTCTATAAACCCATGTTCAATATTGCATATGTTACAACTCTCCCTTTGTCCCAAAAAATGAAACAAAACCAACTCTCCCTTTCACTGATCTCAGAAGCTTTCTAATCTACACCATAAACCCATAAATTGAAAACTGATTTCCACAGACAAACACATCATTACCAAATAAACCCTAATCACAGCATGTGGTTTCAAACTGTTTTTGCAGCTTTTCCCAAAGGCATAAAACCAATCTTGGGCTTTGGTAATGAGCCAAAATGTAATTTGATTCACAGCCAGAGTTGTAAAATCTTTCTTCATTGATATACTGTACCTCCTTCCCTCCCTTGCTGAATTGCTCTATCCATATGCCCATTGCAACATCTTCAAGCTTAAAAAGCTGAACACAGACAAAAAAATATAGTTTCAAATAAGGCACGCATAAGAAGAAGAGCTATTTTGGTTTTGCAGTGTATAGTTGCTGAGGCAGTCGTTTGTACTTTTACCTTGAGGCTTCTATTCTGGTGGCCTCGGACGATGAATTTTGCAATATCTCGTGATATGACATACCCGGGCCCATGCGCCCAAGGAGGGTATGTTGCATTTGGCCATTCCTGCATTTACACATAAAAATGTGTATATAAGATATAATGGATTTGATATATTTACTTTAAACTTTCAGATTTAGTAAGAGTTTCATTTGGTATTAGCATGTGAGAGGCCCGATATTCATATCTCCGCCTTCCTATCTTCAATAATATCAATAGCCTACTTGTAGGGTGTGACTTTCGCGCTCAGTGAAAGTTTCACACTTGAGCTTATCTATTTAAACTTTTGGGTTTAGTAAGAGCAAGAGGTCCTATTTTCAAACTCTAGTTATATCATTTCCTATAAAACATATCAATATATATGGCGATCATAATTTTTGAGTTGAGTAGTTCAACAATGTACAAACACAGAAGCTCCACGAAAAGCAAGAGTTTATCATATGAGAAATGAATCAAACGGATGAAAGATCAAGTTTTGAGTCAGGTACCTCCTCACTAATATGCCACTTGCTGTCTTTATCTCTATGGGGTGATGAATCAAAGGAAATAAGACCATAGAGTAGGCCAGTAGCTGGCCTGCTCTTTACTCCAGATAAAACTTCGTCAATTCTAACAAATGCATCATCATCTGTCTTCATGATATATTTTGCAGGAAGAATCTTGGTCTGAAAATGTCAAAATGAAAAATGATGGATTGCAGATAACTTATGCAGGGACGGTAAGAGTAACATGATGATAGTTTCAAATAACAAAAAGGTTCGAGAAGCTCGGTTGTTATATGTTTACACATACCCCAAAAATGCAAATTGCAATTGTTTTCAAAGTGATCAAGCTGTAATAATCAACAAATGGCATCAACTGAATATCACCATAAGCTTCCACTTCTCTCCAAAGCTCCAAATTTACTTGTGTGTTCTTATCCTGCAGCAGTAAATTATCCAAGATCAAGAGAATAAATACAGAAAAGAGCACATTGAAAAATACAGGAAATGGAATGAATTGTGTGCAGCAATACCTGCTTGCACCAATATCAAATCAAAGGCATATTGGAAAATGTTAGAATTAGTGGGCTTGACCCAAGGAAGGATTTACCCTAATTTCCTTTTCCTTTCTTATAATAAGTTTGTTGTCTATTTATTTTCTCCTTTGTATCTTTTATTAATATGAGTAATTAATAAGAAAGTCAGATCGTGGAGCCTCCGTACTCAGGTTTTCACGTAACTCAGTGTCTATTTTCTTTACCGCTTTTAACATAAAATAATCATAACAATCACTTCTACATATATACTAGCACCATTTATTTGTTCCCGTCCTTTTGGCTTCTCTATTAGGTTCTTTGTGAGAACTGGTCGTGACTTAAAAGTTGAAACATGTTGAACTTAGATTGTCCAGAAACTGTACATCAGACACAGTAATAAAAGTATCCAATACTGAGCTGATAATCTATGGAAGAAATCAGAATTGAGGATGCAAAGATAGCACATCTCAGTCATCAAAAACAATATATAGAAATTAGAACTCTGCAGATTATAGGCTTCAAAACGATAGTGATAAAAGAACCAAAGCCACTACATACAGACTGCACCACTTACAAAGCCTATGAAAAACCGGACTGCAACATCACCACTACGTACAGCCTCAAACTGCATCCAAGTCCTTCGCAATGCCATACGACGATTGAAATTATTTCCAGTAGAAAAAACTCCAATCAACATCACAAGTCTTCTCTTCGGGATAGGGGGAGCTCCAAGGTGCTCAGAGTTAACAATAAAATCATGATCTTCAGACGCTGGTAGGCCTTTAGCCAAGGAAGAAAGAAGATCCAAACCGCCTGTTACTTTGACTTGATTAACTGTCCATGGTTCAAGTTTCTGCAGAAGTTTCAAATCGCCTTCTATTAGTTCAACTAATGAATGAAATATATCTATCAGTACCATTAGTTCATTAGAGTGCCCAACTCATACCTTACCTCCCTATATTCGAATGAGGTTTCATGCCTTCCATTAACAGTCATATGAAAACCCTCCAAACCAATCCATAATGTTGCAGTGAACAAGTTCCCCTCGATAAATGGAAAATTGGCACTTTCATGGACTTGCCCTCCGGAAATATTGGTCAGGTTGGTATCAGCACTATCATGATTCGTACTGATATTTTCTGCTCTGGTGCTTCTGAAAACACGTTCATTACAAAGAACAAGTCCATCAACTGTCAAATTTATTTCCAAAATACATTAGCAACCAGAGGATTTTTCATACAATTTCACGTTTACACTACAAAAGACAAAGCAGAGTGTATTTAAGATCAACACATCGACATGGGATGAAGTGTTGTACTAGACCAACTCCACACAAATTCAGTCAAAACTAAAAAGCCTTCTTAACTTGATCATTTACGACATGCTACCAACTAACAAGAACACGATGGAAACTCAACCACAATCTAACGTATCATTTGAAGAAATGCAAGAACTGATAGGCAATATAGACTTGGGTGTATTTAGTTCTACGAATATTACATTTATTTGGCATATCCACCTAAACATAAAATAGGTTAATCTTAGGCCAGGAAGAAAATGGGAAACTCAAGTAAGTGGAAGTTAAATCAGCGCCAAACCCTAAAGCTAATGGGTTAAAATAAATTTAATTATATCAATACTTACAATGCTTCCTTTCACTTGTGGGCTTCAGAAATTTGTAGAAGCCCCAACAAGTAAAAATCAATACTATATAAGAAGTAATTGACATTAAAGAGAACTGGAAAGCAAAACTTCTTACTCTTATAACAAGTTAAATCACCACTAAAATCAAAAGTTTAAACTAACGGGTTACACTAAATTTAATTCTGTGAATATTTTTTTACAATGAGTATTTAGGGTCTAACGGATGTATCATATAAATATACCTTTCTGAGAGCTTGCAGACAGATGAGCTGGACATCTCTCCTCTTTTCCCCACTTTTGTTCATTAGTCCATGTATTTTGAACTATAAATGATTCATCAGACATGTTGTCCCCAGGCAAACAGACATTGTAATGCAAGATAACAGGAGGATTTGACTCTCCAGAAGCCTGGGAGCCTAAAAGTTCAATCTTGAAGCCCCCTTGCTCTCCATTAGGTATGCCAACCAGGGTAATGGAAGAATCCTCAACTAAACCACAAGGGATTTCAAGAATAATTCCCTCAGAAGGTGAAATTATGTCAGGTGAGCTTGCAGAGGAAGGGCATATTTCATGCTTCGAGTTGTTGGTATTACCAATTTTAATGGTCTTTTCTTCTTTAATAGCTGACAATAAGTCACCCCATGCTATGGACGCCTCTTTAACCCCTTGTATTGTTTCGGGTAAAAAATCAGACCTGGACAACAGGGGATGCATATGAGACCACAAAAGTAAGGCCTCTGATTCTCGCTTCGTAATATTATCTGGAGCGATTAGATCACTGAGTCCTTCAACATGTATAAGATGAGGCTGTTCAGGTTCTGATGCTCTCACTGCTTTAGATTTGAAAGACTCGCTGCTTCTACTATGAGAATCTTTGGCCGGATGATTTCTCCAAAAATCACGTGCTGACAGCTTTTTAGGCTGGGTATTCGTAAGGCTATAACGCAAAGCCAAGATTGTGGCAAGTGCCAGTATGAACGTTCCTCCATACCACTTCTTCATTTTTCTTCTCTTCTATATTTTTTATAGACACCACTTCACTTAAGAAACATCCTGCAAATTACAACAGAATGCGTAGCTCATCACTCAGAGTTATGCTTCAAATCAAAGACATTAATATTTAACTCACATCAAAAGGGTGCACTAAATTATTTTCAAATCATCAAAATCTGGACTAGCTATAAGGAAAAAAAATGAATCCTTTCAGTAAATTACAACAAGTTTTGACTGCCATGGGGCATGGGCATCATGACAAATTATCACACAAATACAAATTCATAAGCTGTGCAGAGCTTCCTTGTCCCCGAGTTATTTTCAATGGCGGCTCTTAACTCACATAATGAAGCCCTGGCTTGTGAAAATCCAATTTCACCATAAGCACTTGATCGAAGAATCACTGAGGATCTTCACAACAAATTTAAGTGCATGCAGGAAATGAGCTAAAGCCAAACAGAATCCGAGTTTTAAACATCATATATAAAAAAAATAGAAATCAAAGCTATTATAGCTATAATTTCCTTCACTTCAGGCAACGCTATAATGCGCCAGCAATCAATTAATAGAGCAAAGGATTTTAACCAAAAAATCGAACGCATATCGGAAATAAGCTAAAGCTAAACCGAAATCAAATATCTGAACACCATATATCATGAAAAAAAAAAAATCCAAAGCTATTGGGATCGTAAATATTCCACTTCAAGCACCAATTTCGGGCGCCAGCCATTCGATTAACAGAGCGAAGGATCTTAACTACAAATTCAAGTGGCATACAGGAAATGAACTAAAACTAAGCAGAATCCAAGTATTTGAAAATCGTACATCTAGAAGAAACAAAAAATCGAAGCTACCAAGCAAGAAATTCCACTACAAGTAACACAATCATCAGCAATCGATCAACAGAGAAAGCAGAGCCGTGGAGATCTACTGCAAATAATCAACTACCTTATTTCAAGCTTCCAGCAAAAAGATTCAGATATGGGATAGGTATTAGCAATGTGCAACAGCCATTCAAATTGTATCCTTCTTCTGAGCTCGAAAGTGGAATAACAGTGGAGTAGAAGAATAATTCCGGTGATCGGTAGTTGATGTTTCCCGGCGGTTAGTTGTCGGAATTTGAAGGAAGAAAAAAAAAAAAAAAAGGATGCTCTTAACGAGACATTGTGTTGACGAAACGACGACGAGTGCTGCGTTTTAGGAGCATAGAAGAATAAAAAATTAGCGCTAAAAACAAAAATAAATGGGGCATTCCGAGAATTGAACTCGGGACCTCTCGCACCCTAAGCGAGAATCATACCACTAGACCAAATGCCCTTGTTGTTCCATTAGCATAGTTTAGATATATATATCATATTAATGAAATTTTGTACCTCAAATTACATCATTTTAAATTGTATACCATTATAATTATAAATTATATGTATTTGTGTAGTTTTTTTTTATAGAATAATAAAATGACCAAAAATATTATAAATATAGTAAAATATCTCACTTTATTCATGATAGTTCGTGATTTGCTGTTTTTTCGGTAGAATTTTGCTATATTTATAAATATTTTAGTTCATAGTACTGTGTCTAAAAATAAATCATTTGTATTATTATTAAATTAAAGAATCGAACACTATTTTTTGACTTTTAGTGGTTTATCAAAATATTTACCGATATGGAAAAGTATAACGTATAGTAGTGATGAACTACTAATTAAGTATTTCACATGTCATGATATTTTTCTATATTTAAACACAATTACTTTAAACATAATTGAGATATTGCTATTAAGATAAATTTTCACACATTCAAAAAATGTTAAACTATTTACTAATATAGAAAACAAAAAAATATTAATATGTTTATATCAATTATAGAGTTTATCAATATTTAGCATAGATAACATCAATAATAACCTTTCATCGATTTATATTATTAATAAATAAGGTCGGATTTCTATCTGCCTTTATGAATGACGAACTTCTATCAATATATACTATCAATGGCTATCCATGATTGAACTTTTTTCTAAAATAATGTGAAGGTAGAAACTAATGTCAAAAATAGGGTTACGACATAACTATTAATATCAACTTTCCATTTTTTTTGTTCATTTTTTCATTTCTTTCTTTCTTTCTATATATACATGTATGTATGTATATTAAATATTAAATATTCGATCTTCGATATTCGATCTTCAATTTTTCTTATTAAAGTTACTTTTATTATTTTTAGTAAATTTATTTTTATTAAATTCCCTTTTCTTATTTTGTGTAGACTTTAAAAGATCAAAAACCATAATTATAAATAACTTATTCAATATATTATAGATATTGATTTATATTATCTAAAAATAATAATTTACTCATTTTGAAATAAAACTAATTTCTTAAAAAAAATTATCTAAACAAATTAATCATTTTACTACATATCAAAATATCCAAAAAAATAAAATATTCATCCTAGTTTGGTTTGGTTAGGTTTTTTGAATTTAATCATAACTTTTCTCTAAATTATTTCATGATTTTTGTTTATTCATTTTGTCATAAATATTAAAATTTCTCTTTCAATTACTCATATGAGCAATGTGCATTTGTGGCTTCAATTGTTCTTCTTATTATTTTTTTGGGTAAACTTCAACTTCTCTCAATTATTATTATTACTATTTTAATTTGTTTAATAACATATTTGGTTAATATATGTGTTTTTCTTTTAAAATTAGAAAATTAGAAAAAAAAATATATGTGTAATTTTGATTAATAAATAATTAAATTAAATTATGACACGTAAATTTAATAAGAAAAATTGAAAATTGAATATTGAAATATTTAATATATATATATATAAATAAAGAAAGAAAGAAAAAATTAAAAATTAAAATTGAAAAGTTGATATTAATTTTAATAAGGAAATGTATTTTTATAATTGATATATTTAATATATACATATATATAAATAATGAAAAAAAAAAAGAGTATGGGGTGCATGCATGGTATGTATATAAATAATAAAAAATTGAAGAAGGTGTGATGTGAATCATGGTGTTCCACTTCATCCGAAAGAACCAATTCCAAAATCTAAAGCATCAAATATTCAATAATCATTCACTCTCCATGTACAAGAATTGATAGGGTCGGTACACCGTGAATTTAATGTGTCACATACTGATACAAGAGACAAATGACCATTTGGAGATTTGAAAGTCAATGTTTTTTTTTTATTATTATTTATTCATTAATTATGATAGAACCTCTACAAGACTATATAATGCATTTATCATTTCATTTGTAAGCACAAGACATTTGATAAATGCAATTTGAAATCTCATTTTGAGAGTTTTCCCTTAATTTTTAATTAGTGTCATAGAATGCATGCGAGCCATTCAATTTAACATTGATCAAGTTTGATTGTAGAGTGACTCAATTTAGAACAAGATTTTCAAATATTGCTTATAGATCATCAATCTAAGAGGTAATCTAAGAGGTAATCTAATCATAACTTTCTCTTAGTTGATATAAATTGATGTTAGTTTATCATTTCAAAGGTGTTTGCTACGACGTTTGGATATTTGTATTGAGGATTAGGATTGCGGTATCAATGTGCAATATATATATAAATAATGAAAAAAAGAAAGTGTGAGATTTAAAACTATTATATATTTTATAATAGTTTTGCTCCAACTCCATTTTTTATATTAATTTCTACATTCACATTATTTAAAAAAAAAATCATTAATAATAAACTTGCATCAATTCTTATAAAAAAAAAAAATCGATAAATTTCTACCCACGTCAATAATATACCAAACTTTGCTATAAAGTTGGAATAATTTGGTATTTGGAAGACGTAATCACGTTTGTAATCTCATTTGATTACATCATCACTTGAAACGTGTCCTAATAACGTACGACACACTTTATTTCAATAAAAACAAAAATTTCACATCTTATAAGCTTCCAGCCTTCAACGACTTTCTTCCACAATCATTACTTTTCTTTTCCGATTTCGCAAAACTGCCCCTCTCTTCCAATCCAATTAGGTTAATGGGGGATTCCAAAGGCGTGGTCAAGCACATTTTGCTTGCGAAATTCAAAAATGGAATTTCAGAGGAACAGATCGACCAACTCATCAAGGGATATGCCAATCTCGTCAATCTCATTGAACCTATGAAGGCTTTCCAGTGGTAACTTTCGTTTTTTTTTTTCCCCTTATTTTCTACCAGATTCAGTAATGTTAGTGCATATTATCACGAATTATTTATCATTCCAGAAACCGCATTTTCCGATCTATCAGCTTACTGTGGTATTGTCATTAATTCGTGCATCGACAGTTGTTGAATTTTGTTTTAGCTTCTTCAATGTCTTTGCTGATGGTGTCATCTTAATTTCGAGAGCTTAATGGTTTTTATGTTAAAAGTCTAGTAGTTTTGGAGGGATAAGTCGGCTTCAAATCAGGTTTCTTTTGGACGGAGAATGAATGAAAGAAGAAAAAGGGGCCATGCTAAAGGAGAGGTCCAATCTAAAAGGAGCCAAAAAAATTAGCTTAAAAACACGAGAAAATTAGAATGGGTTCCATTTCAAGGAATAATCCTAAGTGGCAGAAGTCCAAAGAGAGGCATTGAACCTTTTCAAAGTTTTCTCCTTGAGAACATTTCTTATCATTGAAGAAATGTTACGTGATAAGCATTTTCTATTTAGCCAAATATTACGTGACGTTGGTAAATGATCTATCTACCCAATCAACAAAAATAATAAGAAAAAAAGGTTGAGCAAAATAGCAAATGTTATTTTTTGCTGTTTTTTTCTCTTGTTTTCATCTAGTATATTCTCTCATAGAGGATTTATTTATGGAGTAAATCAATTGTTCGTTCTTTTAAGATAAAAATTTATGAAGGATGACTTCCATATTAATAACAAGATTTAACGGGTTATGGTTTATATGCCATTCACCGTCCTTATAATATGCAGTGATGATGACAAAAGTATTAAACCATTTTGAAAACTGTTGTATAGTATCTTGTTTTCTTGATCTTCATTCAATCTCACCTCCAGCATTTTATAAATCAAATACAATCATGCATGTAATCTATATTGATAAGTTGATAATAAGTCCATCCACTTGAGCTAGTATTTTGGTTTCTTATACTTTCTTGGTGGGGGAAGGTGAGTACAAGATTTCTGCAGATAGATAGTATATTGATATTTTAGGGTTTAAAGAGGTAAAGAATGCTTCTCAGACAAAATTTTATGCTACTGGGACTTCACACTAGCTAAAATAATATATTTCCATAGCTTAAAAACTTCTTTGGTATTTTTAATATCTACTTACATATAATGTTAGCTTTAAAATCCATCAATGGCCTTAAGCAGTTCCTTTTCTTCTACATGACAGTGGCAAGGATGTTAGCATTGAAAATCTACACCAAGGTTTCACTCACGTCTTTGAATCTACCTTTGAGAGTACGCAGGGCATAGCAGAGTATATATCGCATCCCGCACACGTGGAATTTGCAAATAAGTTTCTTTCTTCCTTGGACAAAGTTATTGTTATCGACTACAAACCGACATTAATTTGCAACTAATTTGGAGGCTAAAAGTATGGCTGCTGTAACTGGGGAATACTGTTATACTTATCTGTCCTATGGAATAAATGTGACCCCTTTTTACAATATAAGCTTAGATGATGCTTATACTAAAAAGGTTTTGTTATTACCAGTTTATTTGTTATACTAAAATATTGTTATACTTATCTGTCCTTGTTCTGCTGCTTTCTTATGATAATCTGCACATTGCACTTAGTTTATGTAAACAATTGTTTCGGTTTCAAATGAACAAATCCTTCTTTGTGTTCTAATTTTGTGTTCTGCTGCCATACTTATTTTCCTGCACAGAAGCAAACTCGAAGGAACTTCAATGATTCAACTCTTCAACATATTCCGATTCCATGTTATTTGAAAATTGAGTATAAAAAGCACAACATTATTGTAACCAGAGTGAAATGAAAGCTGAAAAACAGCAAATGTGTATTTGAAACACTTCGAACCCTTAACTGAAGAGAGTGACAAGGAAAATAAATGACCCGAGAAAGTCATTTCAAAGCTTCAAGCTCCTTCTGATAAAAATGAAAATATGGACTAAGAAGAAAAAAAATGGAATAACACACGTTTAACTGTGTCTTATATATGAATTGGCTTGTCGTATGTTGCCATAGCAGCTTCCTTCAGTGCTTCACTCATTGTGGGATGTGCATGGCAAACACGGGCTATGTCCTCGCTTGAAGCATCATATTGTAACGCAATTGCTGCCTCATGAATCATCTCCCCTGCATTAGGCGCCATTATATGCACTCCTAATATCTTGTCTGTTTCCTTTTCAGCCAGTATTTTGACGATACCTTCAGCATTATCAATTGCCTTGGCTCGACTATTTGCCATGAATGGAAACTTCCCAACACGATAGGCAACTCCAAGCTCCTTCACCTGCTCCTCCGTCTTTCCAACAGAGGCGACCTCAGGATGTGTATATACAACCCCAGGGACCTTGTCATAGTCGACATGACCTGTCTTACCAGCTAAAAACTCCACGCAAGCAACACCGTCTTCTTCAGCCTTGTGAGCTAACATTGGCCCAGGAATTACATCCCCAATAGCATAGATTCCAGGCACATTTGTGGCAAATCTATCATTCACTAAAATCCTACCTATCTTATCTGTTTCCACTCCTAACTTCTCAAGTCCAAGTCCAGAAGTGAATGGAGTTCTACCAGCAGAAACAAGAACAACGTCAGTCTCGAGAGTGGTCTGGTCTCCACCAGCAGCTGGCTCAAGGGTCAGCTTTACGCTATCTCCAGATGTGTCAACTCCTACCACCTTAGTTTTGAGCTTGAATTTCATTCCTTGCTTCTCTAGAGAGCGTTGGAATTGCTTACGAACTTCTGCATCCATGGTGGGGACAATATCAGAAGCAAACTCAACAACAGTTACCTCCGAGCCAAGTCGTCCCCATACTGAACCCATCTCTAGGCCGATGTAACCAGCCCCAATAACCACAAGCTTTTTGGGAATTTCAGTCAAAGCTAAAGCTCCAGTAGATGAAATAATTCTCTTCTCATCGATGGTGATCCCAGGTAAGGACTTGACATCAGAACCAGTAGCAATTATAATACTCTTTCCTTTCACAACCGTGTTTTCCCCATCAATGGTGTCAACAGAAACTTCAGAAGGGGAGATTAGCTTTCCATAACCTTTCACATAGTTCACTTTATTCTTCTTAAACAAGCCTTCAATACCTCGAGTCAGATTAGCGACTGCTTTATCTTTCTGTGCCATCATGGCAGGTAAATCAACCTCAACAGAAGAAAACTTCACCCCATGGTTTGCAAATGCATGTTTAGCTTCATGATACATGTGTGAGGAATGGAGAAGAGCCTGAAATTATACAAATAAACCACAACCTATATGTTAAAGAGACTTGGACTTGCATCTAATGATCTAAATATTGAATCAGTGGTCAGCCAAACGAGTAGCCATTAATGGACAATCAACACAACATTATTGAGACATGCTATGCTAATCATATTTGATTCAACACCATTGATTTCACGGGAAAGTTCAATCAGAGAATACCGTAAGAAACAAAAAATTCAATCATTTCTTAACCAATGGTCAGGAAAAAGCTGAAACTAGAGATAATCATTTCACATTCCTAAAGAGAAGAGTTCAAAACCTAAAAATCCAACCATATTGAAGAAAAAACTGAGATTTTCAGCAAACCAGCAATTATATTAGGGCAGTTGACAAAACAGACCAAAAAAAAAAAAAAAAAAGGAAAAAAACCCACTCAAACACCCTATCTAAAAAAAATCGAAAACTTCAACAAGAACTACAAAGTGAAAAAGACGCAAGAAAAAAAAATAAAAATAAAAAAACGAAGAAACAAATCTGAGAAGCGAGGAAATGACCTTGGAGGGGATGCAACCAACATTGAGACAAGTACCACCGAGAGTCCCGCGCTTCTCGATGCAGGTGGTTTTAAGGCCAAGCTGAGCAGCCTTGATGGCGGCGACATAGCCTCCAGGGCCGCCGCCGATGACGACGACGTCATTCTCATCAGATCCCGATGAAGCGAAGCCCCTGGAGAAGGTGAGCTTGAGAACATCCACGGAGGAAGAGTGAGAGGCATTTCTGGAGAAGAAGAAGGCCTTCCGTCTAGCAAAGCTCGCCATAGCCATGGTTGATGATTTGGAGGAACTGGATGGTAAGGCTTCACCTTTGTGCTTGGGATCGCTAAGCTTTTGATTTCTGTATTTCTTCTTCAACCCCTAAATAAAATAATAATTTCGGCTATGTGTGCTTCCGACAATGGCTGCGCTGCGTAACTCTTACATTTTTTTTTTTTATCATTTTGTGATTAAACCCTTTTTGTATTTAATTAATTAATTTACTTTCTCCTTCTTTCATTTTTTTTTATAAACATTAAACTTTTAATTGATTAATATATATATATATTTCAACCAAGGTTTAAAAGGTTAAAATGTTGGTGTCTCCGAAAATATCGATATTGTGATTTTAACTTGTTTTTCATCTACATAACTAATCATGAGGATATTTATGTAAAAATTATATAAAATCGTCAAAATAAGATTAGCTCAACGCGTCTTTTCACCACACAGTTTAGAGACTTCGATCCTACATCTCTATAATTATTGTACCGTAAAAATTTAAAAATTAATTTTGATGAGTAAATAAATCTTTTATAATTGTAAAACAAATTAAAATGTCTCTTATGTGTTTTATAATTATATTAGTGACGTTTTGTTGCATACTTTTTCTACTATTTAAAAAAAATGTTTATTCATATTTTTTGGTATATCAAATTAATAAAAAAATGTGAGAATATGCACATGTTGATGAAAATTTAATAAGAATGAAGTGGAAGGATCGTTAAAATTTTAAACCCATTGCACAACATTTATATGTTTTATTTTTTATTTATCATTTTTTTATAATGACAAGTACAAAAATAGGGTTCAAATCAATTTTGATTACACACATGATTTTCGATATTTTATTTGAAAATAATTGATCTATATTTTTACTTCAACGTACAAGTATGAGAATTTGAACTTTTGACTTTATTTTTTAACCTGTAGATAACAAATTAAGAAAGTTATAGGTGAAATGAGTGTTTATAGACTTACTTTTTTTAAAAAAAAAAAAAATATCAAATACACTGTAACTTTTTTGTCAGTAATATATATTTAAACAAATATGTTATGCTCATATCAACGACACTTTTATCGTGAGTGTTAACTTTTACATAGCTGATTAAGAGATAATTATAAGAGCAACGACAAGTTACCTATATTTAATATTCTCTTTTTTTTTTTTTCAATAAAGCCCACAAATGGTAAGGAAAATAATAGATAAAAATCCCAAAATATCAAAAGATAAATGGATGGTTTGCCCATATTCCATGAGGAAAAAAACAACATTATCTTATGATATGAAGTTCACAAAGAGGGTAAGATAGTGGCCTCACATGGTTTACCATCACACAAAGGATGTTTGGTGGTGAATGGCCAATCCAAAATACAAGATGATATGGCTGAACTCATTTGCAATTCAATGGATGGTCCAACCTTCCTGGTCTTCCCATTCATATATCAATTTTAAAAACACTAACTCCACTCTTTTAAAAATAGAAATAGCACACAACCCCAATCCCTTAAGTTTTTTCTTTTCTTTCCCCTTCATTTTGAAGACTTCGACTCTTACATCGTTCATACACTTAAATATTTTTGGGTAGGGTGGAAACCGTTCGGTGGTTAAATAGAATCGAATTGAAAGTTTTAAAATGTTCATATGCGAAACAAAACCAAATCGATTTATTGGTTCTAACTGAACCGACCGAACCAAACCACATTAGTCCTTTATGCCATAATTGATTGATTTATGTAGTTTGATTTAGTTTCAAATTCGGTTTTCAAAATTGAAACTAAACCGAACCGAACTAAATTGGTATCAAAATTCTTTAAACTGAACGAACCACATTTTTGTTTTCATTAAGTTTTCAGTTCAATTCGGTTTTGTTTTGAGAAACGGTTCGATTTTTGCAGTTTGAATGACCATCCCTACTTTTGGGTCAGTTGGCGATATAGCATAAAAAATAGAGATGGTAGTTCAAATGAATTTCATCTTTGATTTCGCTTACAATTAAGAATGGGATATCAAGCAAATAACGACATAAATGGAACAGTTTTGCAATTGAGATAAGATCAAGATAGTCACTTTAGACGAACCTTCGAATTTAATACCCAATATCATATGCAAAACAACTAAGGGTGTGTTTGAATTAGTTTTCTAAGTGTTTAAAAATTGTTTATAAATAAATAGAAAGTCAATTCAAAGCTATAAATGACAAGACAAGGTGTCGATAGAGGAAAGGGCTTTTTTTTTTCCTTATTGACAAGGTTACTCCTTTCTTTGTCAAGGAGGAGTCTAAGTTCTAACTATTAAACCCAAAAAGTATTCAAACTTCAATGGTTGCAAGGAGGCTTCTAAAACTTACCAAAATCATCCTTTGAAAATGACAAGTGTTGTTTTGAAAATCAAATATGGTCCATGACAAGAAAAGAAACAAAAATTTTCAAAGTCGTTTGTGAACAGACTAACAAACAAATCTACAATTGAGAGAGGCCACCTTGTCGGTTTAGTTCGTGGTATTCTTGGGACTATATCGTTTAAAGTTTGTGTCTCTCCTTTTCGTGTCCTTTTATTTTGAACGATAGTCCCTCTTAATTTTTTCAATGAAAAGTTGTGTTTCCTTAAAATAAAAATGAATAGGAAAGAATAGAGAAAGAAAATAAACTAGCAAATGAGCTTTCATCAACCATTCAACACTAAGCTATGACAGGAAGGACGAAGTTGCGTACCCAATTACAATGGCAGAAGTTTGTATACAAAGTGAAACATTGTACAGAATACAACGGTGGGAAAGAATCTTCACTCTTCAGCTGGAGGTACATCATTCAAATCTAAACCCTCTACAGGTAACTCTGGAGTAATTGGTCCCAATATTCCATCAGTAGTCAAAGTCAAACCACTCTGTATGGTTAAGAAAACAAGTAACCATTTAATTTCAAATCCAACATATATAGATATTATGATGTAGAGAGAAATACAAGACGACAACGATTGGAAAAACTTATTCATATGATATCGTTAGTGAGGACTTGGAATGTGTTTCAATGACACTAGAGAGACTTTCATGTGAGTGACTACTTCTATAAGCACTTTCAACCATCGTTAAAAACAACTGTTTCTTTTAAGCGCACTTTAAAATGATTTTGATGGTACTCCACATGGAAAAGTATTCTTAATTAGTTAGAAACATTTCTAATTTCTAATAAAAAAGACATACGGTTAGTCCAAAATTTATACCCAATACACTTTTAAACCATAGGAATGTCCAACACTATCCTACGAGAATTCTCATAAACCATTGTATATCAACACAAAAAATATATGAACATCCAACACAATACCCTACTGAGCATTGATGTAGATTGTTTATCAAGTTGGTTAATAGAGAGAGTTTAAGCTAAAGCAGGATGGTGAGCCAATATAAAGAATACATCCTCAGTCACAAAGCCAGTACTATACTGTAAAACCATGTACTCAATTATACTACCACAAAGTGAATGACTGGATGTACTTTCCACTTTATGGTTTAGAACTCCGGCATGTACCATTTAATTGCATTTATCATTACTTTTTCTTTATTCTCAAGGTACAGTTTAGAAATCTAAAGGATAGATGGCTGTACAGTACCTCAGGCTGAAACCTAAGCATGTCTGCACGTGCCAATGCCTCTGCCTGGGCTATTCTTTGCCTGAACGTTTGTGCCATCTCCTCAGCCTGCAGATGGAAAAAAGATCAAAGTTACAATTATATCTCTTGCTATTTTGCTTCTTCCTCCTTTTTTCACTATTTGATAGGAAATGAACTCTGTAATAAAAAACAAGAATCTAGAAAAAAGAGATATAACCCCAACTGAAAGTACATGAGGTTACATATAGGCCTTCAAGTAATGATTGCAAATATTCCTAGCAACTATCAAGTGCGCTCTAACAATAGACTTCTCGAAACAAAGGATCAGAAACTCTAAGATCACTTTCTATTTTCAAAATATTTACTACTGTCCATATCCAAATTTACCAGTAGAGCAGAGGTTTTAAGCATTAATCCCTCCACATGACTCTAGATTTTAGGTCAGATGGGTTGTCCTATGAGATTAGTTGAGGGGCGTGTAAACTGGCCCGAACACTTACAAATATAAATAAAAAAACATTCAAGGGATAACCACCAAAAGTCTATAAGAAAGAGTTTGATATAATTGTAGTTTTAAAAATCTGAAAACAAAAAAAGAGACATGCTAAGGTGAAGGTGAAATAACAATTAGTCAGCAGTTTCTGCTACTCTAGCAAGCACAAAACCTTGGCCATATTAAAATTTGCACTTTAACTAGTGAAATGAAATTGTAGCATTGTAGCTGAAAGACCAAAGCACGTTAGCCTGTGCAAGTAAATCCACGTCCAACAAGAAAAAGCAGCATCAGTACAAAAATAACAGAAATAGATAACTCTAGCTAGCAAAGAGGATACCTTCTCAAAAACAAGCTTTGGATTGCGAATCATGTCCCCAGGAGTGGGCTCTAACTTCTTGGTAGAGAGACTAACTCGGCCTCTCTCACGATCATGGCTCAATATCATGACCTATGCCAAAAGAGCTCATTGTAAAACTTTAAATCAAGAGAGTAAGAAGCACCTTAAAATCACTTGAAAGGCATTAAATTACCTTGAGAGAGTCCCCAGGCTGAAGAACTGTTGCAATATCCGATATCCGGTCATGACTGATTTGACTAACATGAAGAAGACCATTGATTCCACCAATATCAATGAATGCACCATAAGGTTTAAGGCTTTGAACCGTCCCGGTGACCACTGATCCAATTCCAAGTTGTGCCTGGCTGTCAGCCATGGCCTTACGGTTACTAAGGACAAGCCTTGATTGTTCCTCATCAACCTCCACAAACTTTAGAGGAAGCTCCTTGTTGAGAAGCTCTTCAGCAGTTGATTTCTGAAACATTGCAGGGATAAAAAGACAAAACAGGCATGGCGTTAATCAGCAGTATATAATTAACATCAACAAAACTACAATAGTACCAATGTATCCAATTGATAATTGTGGGGGAATGAAGTGGAAAATCAGCATGACCTTTGCAAATAACACCACGTACAACCAACCATTCATTGATTAACAATTGTGAGAAACTAATAAGCTTTACTCCAGCAGTAACTATAGTCTATTATATATTATATATAAATAAAACCAGGAGAACTCTCAAAATGTGAGTGTCCTCAATAGCTACGAGAAAATACCGTTGATATCTGTGAGAAAGGGACAAACCCTCTTAGGCCTTCCACAACTGCCACAACTCCACCTTTGTTAGCATCGACCACCTGAACATTGAACACAGAAGAAATGGCCACATATGAATTGTTAAGTACTAATACAATATAAAATTTACAATAACCTAGCACCTATTCTTTTTTTAATATTTAGTGGTGACTTAATATGGCATTGCGAAATGCCGTTTTCTAGTCTTAATTCGTAATCACTTGTTGAGCCTTGCACAAATGTCCTACTCTACAAATTAAATTTATAATAAATCATAACCTTAAGCCTTTGGGTCTAGTGGTTATATAAAATGAATGACCTATGGAAAAAAAACACGAGTATGACAAAAGCACAACAAATGATAACAAACATAGAACAACATTTACAAGAAATCATAACCTTAAGCCTTTGGGTCTAGTGGTTATTTAAAATGAATGACCTATGGAAGAAAAAACACGAGTATGAAAAAAGCACAACAAGTGATAAATGGCATAGAACAACCATCCCCCTCTCGGTAAATGATGCTGCAAATGCTATAACACATCCTAGTTTCCTATTACCCAACTAGACAACGATCTCACACCCACACTTCAGACGACATATACAAACAAAAGCACCACAAATTGGAGTAGAAATACGCACCTTACCCTTGAGAACAACGTCCTCTGCTTGAAGCTGTCTGCACCTCTCCCAAGCCAGGTCATATTGAATGGATCTCAAGCTCAAAATCAAGCTATCATCAGATTCATTCTCACCAATAATAACAAACTCCTCTCTCAAGCCAGGAAATACTCCTGCTTCTTCTACATGTTTTATTCTGTGAATGCAAGCCTCTTGCAATGGCAAATATGCAGATGACTTGGCAGTAATGTCAACAAGTGCTCCATTATTATCCGTACAAAACACAGTACCTTTCACCTGAAAAGAGACACTGCATAAATTACAACCCAATCTCCTTCAAATGCACCTCAAGTATCTCATTGCTGTTACTTTCGAATTCCCATAACAACAAATTAGCAAAACATTCAACGTTACAGAATCCAAAACCCAGTGTAATTAACAAGAAAAATCATCAAACTATCCAGTATAGTCAACTAAACGCCCCCACAAAAATACACAATTGAAAATTAAAAAAAAAAAGGATAACCCAGAAATAACCTTAGTTCCCAATTCAGAATCGAAGTCGTATTTTTCAAGAGCGGCATGGAAGTCCTCGAGAGTGAAAGATATGCCTTCTACAGGGGCATTACGGCAACGTTCATAAGCCTCCTCAAAGACCTCCTTGAGCTTGAAACGCTCCCTGGTCTGAGGACTGGGAATAGGGCCCGAAATGACTGCAGCTTGAACAGGAATCGAACGGGACTTGTTCAGCAAATGCTTAGAAGAAAATGGCTTGGAGAGACGCGATGAAGAAAGAGGAGCACATCGCAACCCAGTAAATTGCTGAGCCATGGAAGCCATCTCCCTTTCTTCCGACAGTTGATGTGGTGTTTGGGTTGGATAAGGTAGTGAAGATAGCTTTTCGCAAATATATAATCGACTCACTCTTTCTATTATTGTATTTTACTATCATCGAATTCAATATACTATTAACCTTTTATCTCCCCAAACATTTCCATCCATAATATCTTTCACCTTTTTAGATGAAAAACATCAAACATTTTATTTTAAAACATACAACCCCATAGATATACAAATATATGTGTTTCTTAATTCAAATTTATTATTAAATTTTTTGTATTTTTTCAAAAATATTTACATCCAATTTTCACCTTTTCAATGTTTTTTAAGCTTTAATTATCTACGTTGATCAAACATAATTTTTCTTTCATCCATTTATACCAGTGTCTCTGGACTAATTATTTTACAATGTTTAAGAGTTAAAATTCAAGGATATTAAATTTCAGGTAGACGATCGTTATGAATTCAACTTGTGACCTATTTAACTATTGTCAAATATCATGTAATTTATTTATTACTATATCAACTCATGATAGAACGAAGTTCTAATTTTATTGTTTGAAAAAAAAAAAAAAACTCAACTAGTCAAGATATTGTCATCTACTCTTACATATTATAGTCATATTTTAAAGTTTAAATTTAGTTTTTGTGATAATAGGTTAATTTATATCTGTGAAAATTCAAGTTCACACCTACAAGATTAATTTACATTTTGTTTCCTCTTTCCAAATTCAACAATCAATTCAAAGCTTTATTCAAAATAAAATCTAAAATTTTGGTATAGTTTGAAAATATTTTAATTTATTTTTATTAAGTTGGGTGGTTTTTTTTTTTTTTTTGTTATGGTTGAATATTTTTCGTAATTTGGTGTAAAAAAGTCGGTTAAATTGAATCAAATATTTATTTAGAAAAGGGAAACAAACATGAAGAGAAGTCAGAGAATATGGTGAGACCGTGATAGAAAAGGGGAAGTTGATCCGTTTGTTACATTTCGAAGGGTTTGGGAGCGTCTTCTTCCTTTCCTCAAAACCCTAGTTTCTTCTTTCAACTCTTTTAACTTCTATAATGGCGCATCTGGGTGGTGGTGCCGAAGCACACGCTCGCTTTAAGCAATACGAGTACCGAGCCAACTCCAGTTTGGTTCTCACCACTGACTCTCGCCCTCGCGACACCCATGAACCCACAGGCGAGCCCGAGTCTCTTTATGGAAAAATCGATCCCAAAAGCTTTGGCGACAGGGCTTACAGAGGTAGACCTCCGGAATTGGATGAGAAACTCAAGAAATCCAAGAGGAAGAAGAAAGAGCTCGACCCCATTGCGGAGCCGCAGCCTAGTAGGCAAGGCAAGCGCCGTCGACTTCAGGAAGAAAGTGTTCTTACTTCTACTGAAGAAGGTGTTTACATGCCCAAGACTAAGGAGACTAGGGCTGCTTATGAGGCTATGCTTAGTGTCATTCAACAGCAATTGGGTGGGCAACCGTTGAGTATAGTGAGTGGTGCCGCGGATGAGATTTTGGCGGTTTTGAAAAATGATTCGTTCAAGAACCCCGACAAGAAAAAGGAAATTGAGAAATTGTTGAATCCTATTCCAAACAATGTATTCGATCAGTTGGTATCCATTGGGAGGCTTATTACGGATTATCAAGATGGGAATGATGCTACTGGGCCTGCCACTGCTAATGGGGACGGTGCTCTTGATGACGATATAGGTGTTGCTGTTGAATTCGAGGAGAATGAGGAGGAGGAAGAGAGCGATCTTGACATGGTTCAGGAGGATGAAGAAGATGAGGATGATGTGGCAGAGCCTAATGGTTCTGGGGCTATGCAGATGGATGGGGGAATTGATGACGATGATTTGCAGGAAAATGATGGAGGTATGAACCTGAATGTCCAGGATATTGATGCTTACTGGCTCCAGAGGAAAATCTCTCAGGCTTACGAGCAACAAATTGATCCACAGCAATGTCAGAAGCTTGCAGAAGAGGTACTGAAGATACTGGCTGAAGGTGACGACCGAGAAATTGAGACTAAGTTGTTGGTGCACCTCCAGTTTGAAAAATTCAGCCTTGTAAAATTTCTTCTACGGAATCGGTTGAAGGTTGTATGGTGCACCCGTTTGGCTAGATCTGAAGACCAAGAAGAGAGAAAAAAAATCGAGGAGGAAATGATGCATCTGGGTCCAGATTTAGCTGCAATTCTTGAGCAGCTGCATGCTACTAGAGCGACAGCAAAAGAACGACAAAAGAATTTAGAGAAGAGTATTAGAGAAGAGGCTCGTCGATTGAAGGATGAGAGCGGAGGGGATGCGGAAAGGGGAAGGAGGGAGCCCGTTGAGAGAGATATGGACAACGGGGGGTTGACTGGACAGAGCCAATTGCTTGATCTTGACAGTATTGCATTTCAACAAGGTAGTCTTTTGATGGCAAACAACAAGTGTGTACTTCCTGATGGATCATACAGACATCTGGGTAAGGGTTATGAAGAGATTCATGTACCTAAACTGAATGCGAAGCCTTTTGGTAGCGATGAAAAATTTGTTAAAATTGCTTCCATGCCAGATTGGGCACAACCAGCTTTTAAGGGAATGACTCAGTTAAATAGGGTGCAGAGTAAAGTCTACGAGACTGCCCTTTTTAAAGCCGACAATGTTCTTTTGTGTGCTCCCACTGGTGCCGGAAAAACCAACGTTGCAGTCCTTACTATACTACAGCAGATTGCTCTACACACAAATCCAGATGGTTCGTACAACCACAATGATTATAAGATTGTATATGTTGCACCTATGAAAGCCCTTGTTGCTGAAGTTGTTGGCAATCTATCTAATCGCTTGCAGGACTATGGTGTCAAAGTACGGGAACTTAGTGGAGATCAAACATTGACTCGTCAACAGATTGATGAGACTCAAATTATTGTGACAACTCCAGAGAAGTGGGATATCATTACTAGGAAGTCAGGTGACCGCACATACACACAACTTGTAAAGCTTTTGATTATTGATGAGATTCATCTTCTTCATGATAACAGAGGTCCCGTGCTTGAAAGCATTGTTGCCAGAACTGTGAGGCAAATTGAGACCACTAAGGAGCATATCCGCCTGGTGGGATTATCAGCCACACTCCCTAATTATGAAGATGTAGCATTATTTTTGCGAGTTGATCCAAAGAAAGGTCTGTTCCATTTTGACAATAGCTATAGACCAGTCGCACTCTATCAACAGTACATTGGAATAACGGTGAAGAAGCCATTGCAGAGGTTCCAATTGATGAACGATCTCTGTTATGAGAAGGTAATGTCGTTTGCAGGAAAGCATCAGGTTCTTATCTTTGTCCATTCAAGGAAAGAAACATCCAAAACAGCTCGTGCTATACGAGATGCTGCTCTTGCCAATGATACACTTAGCAGATTCTTGAAGGAGGATAGTGCTAGCCGTGAGATTCTTCACACTCATACTGATTTAGTTAAAAGTAATGAGCTCAAAGACCTTCTACCCTATGGTTTTGCAATTCATCATGCTGGGATGACAAGGGTTGATCGCCAACTTGTTGAGGATCTTTTTGCTGATGGTCATATTCAAGTTTTGGTTTCAACGGCTACTCTTGCTTGGGGTGTGAATCTGCCAGCTCATTGTGTTATTATCAAGGGAACCCAAATTTACAATCCAGAGAAAGGAGCATGGACTGAGTTGAGTCCTCTAGATGTTATGCAGATGCTCGGTCGTGCAGGAAGACCACAATTTGATTCTGAGGGAACGGGAATAATCATCACGGGACATAGTGAGTTACAGTATTATCTTTCACTAATGAACCAACAGCTACCAATTGAAAGTCAGTTTGTGTCCAAATTGGCCGATCAATTAAACGCAGAAATTGTTCTTGGAACGGTTCAAAATGCAAGAGAAGCGTCTAATTGGCTGGGATATACTTACTTGTATGTTCGTATGCTAAGGAATCCCACCCTCTATGGACTAGCAGCTGATGCTCCTACAAGGGATATAACATTGGAAGAGAGGAGAGCTGATTTGGTATGTTCAAAATACTTCATTTTTGTCGTCTTGAAAATGTCTAATATTGATTTTTTTGCTGGATTGCATGTTATTTGTAGAATGTTCATTGTTTCCATGTGTTTGGGATCTTAGGTCTTAGGTCTTAGGTGCCATACGATTAAAATTCAACACTTCAGAAAATCATATTAACAAATATGATAGGTGGTAATTATCATTTCAGAAATATTTTCTTACTTGTAGAAAGAAACAACACTTCAATTTAAGTCAATTTAAGATCAAAACAAGATTAAAAAGAAAAGTGGCTATACAACATGCTAGGCGGTGACTATAGTGACTGTGATCTGTACTCTAGAATGAAAAGAAAATAGGAATATATGAACAATGAAGATGTAAATGGATCGTGAATAGTTTTTATGATATGCTTCAGTCCGCAGAATGAATCATTTGATTCTCCAAGCCACTCGGTCACAATGGATCAAATAATTTCCCCATTCCTCAACCTAATGCCCAAAGGAGATGCTTGAGTAGAGGACCTATAACCCACAAAAAAAAACCTCTACCAACTATATATACTAAGATGTTAGTAGCCGTATGAATTATCATCTTCAATAGTCAAATAGGGTAGAAGATGAAAGTTGGCATTATAAATTGATATATGTGGTAAACTGTTTCATTTATTAGAAATAGATCAGTAATGACGAGGAAGTTTATTATGAAAAGAACCAATAGAAACTATTGAAGTGGTTTTGTGTAAGCTCTCATGGGTTGGAGCTATTGCCTCTTCTAGCTTATATCAAATTACTGTGAAGTTTCACGCTCTGGGCCAAAAAAAGAAAAAAAAGAGTTCGTTTCTTTTAAAAATAATGGGTGGTGCTATACTGAACTCGTGGTAAGAAAATCAATGAGAGGTTCTACTTTGTAGGAAAGTAAAAGGAAATAGACAATATTTAAAGGGAAAACTACCTAGAGGCTGGAGACGCTTTGAAATATTCGTTAAAAATTTCCTTCTATTCCTCTCTGACTTGAGTCAACAAGTTTCGTATTTCCTTGTGCAGAAAACTGTCCAGAATAATGCATGTTGCCTTACACTTGCGTTTGAAAAACAGCTTGTGGGATACATATTGATTGTGTTGCTGATAAATATGATTCTTATTTAATATAGTAGTTTTGTATGATGATACTTCCGTTTTTCTTATTATGAGGATACTTCATGTTTGCAGATTCATTCAGCTGCTACAATTTTAGATAAAAATAATCTTGTGAAGTATGACCGGAAAAGTGGATATTTCCAAGTTACGGACTTGGGTCGCATTGCTAGCTACTACTATATAACACATGGAACAATATCCACTTACAATGAGCATTTGAAGCCAATGATGGGGGATATTGAACTATGTCGTTTGTTCTCATTGAGTGAAGAATTTAAATATGTAACGGTGCGACAAGATGAAAAAATGGAATTAGCAAAGCTGCTGGAACGTGTTCCAATTCCTATCAAGGAAAGCTTGGAGGAACCCAGTGCCAAGATCAATGTTTTGCTGCAAGCGTATATATCTCAGTTAAAGTTGGAAGGGCTGTCACTGACATCTGACATGGTGTTCATAACTCAGGTCTGTTCAGTTGGCTTTTATTCAGTAAATTTATACAAATTGAATTATCACACTTCAATCTTAAAGCTTATTCTTTGTTATTAATGGTAATTTAGAACTCATCTTGTGGACTCTTGCAAGCTTTGTTCTTTTTGAAACTTCTTTTATTGTCTGTACTAATTTTGTTTGTCCTATACTAAGGCCTATGTTAATTTGGTTTTCATTGAATTAATATAACTTCCTTCATGAAATTAGAGTGCTGGACGGCTTATGCGGGCTCTTTTTGAGATTGTTCTGAAACGAGGATGGGCACAACTTGCTGAGAAGGCCTTGAACTTGTGCAAGATGGTGAGTAAAAGAATGTGGAGTGTCCAGACACCTCTACGGCAATTCCATGGTATCTCCAATGATATTCTTATGAAGCTTGAGAAGAAGGATTTGGCTTGGGAACGGTATTATGATCTCTCATCGCAGGAGCTAGGTGAGCTTATACGTGCCCCCAAAATGGGTAGAACTCTACATAAGTTCATCCATCAATTCCCTAAATTAAATCTGGCGGCACATGTTCAGCCAATTACACGTACAGTTCTGAGAGTTGAGCTTACAATAACACCAGACTTCCAATGGGAGGACAAGGTTCATGGATATGTAGAGTCGTTTTGGGTACTTGTGGAGGATAATGATGGTGAATTTATACATCATCATGAGCATTTCTTGTTGAAGAAGCAGTACATTGATGAGGATCACACTTTGAATTTCACGGTGCCAATATGTGAACCACTACCCCCACAGTATTTCATACGTGTTGTGTCAGATAGATGGCTAGGGTCACAAACTATTTTGCCGGTCTCTTTTAGGCACCTCATTCTGCCAGAAAAGTTCCCCCCACCAACGGAGTTGTTAGACTTGCAACCTCTTCCTGTGACTGCATTAAGAAATCCATCTTATGAAGCTCTGTATCAGGATTTCAAGCATTTCAATCCTGTTCAGACTCAAGTCTTTACCGTACTGTATAACACAGACGACAATGTTCTAGTTGCTGCACCAACTGGAAGTGGAAAAACTATATGTGCAGAGTTTGCTGTATTAAGGAATTATCAGAAAGGACAGGACAACGTATTACGTGCTGTGTACATTGCCCCTATTGAATCTCTTGCCAAAGAACGTTACAGGGATTGGGATAAGAAGTTTGGAAAGGGACTTGGAATCCGTGTTGTTGAGTTAACAGGGGAAACGGCTACAGATTTGAAGCTTCTCGAGAGAGGTCAAATAATCATTAGTACCCCTGAAAAATGGGATGCTTTATCTCGGCGTTGGAAACAACGAAAGTATGTTCAACAGGTCAGTCTTTTTATTATTGATGAACTTCACTTGATTGGAGGTCAAGGTGGTCCTGTATTGGAGGTGATTGTGTCGAGGATGAGATATATTGCTAGTCAGATTGAGAACAAGATTCGAATCGTGGCTCTTTCTACTTCTCTTGCAAATGCAAAAGATATTGGGGATTGGATAGGGGCTACTTCTCATGGTCTCTTCAATTTTCCGCCTGGTGTTCGCCCCGTTCCTTTGGAGATTCATATTCAGGGGGTGGATATAGCTAATTTTGAAGCCAGAATGCAGGCAATGACGAAACCAACATACACTGCTATTGTTCAGCATGCAAAGAATGGAAAGCCTGCTATTGTCTTTGTTCCCACGAGAAAGCATGTCAGACTGACAGCGGTGGATATAATGACGTACTCAAGTGCAGATAATGGAGAGAAATTGCCATTTTTGTTGAGATCTCTTGAAGACATTGAGCCCTTTGTTGACAAGATCAACGATGAGATGCTGAAAGCCATTTTACGTCATGGAGTTGGCTATTTGCACGAGGGATTGTCTAGCTTGGATCAAGAAGTTGTGACGCAACTGTTTGAAGCAGGGTGGATTCAAGTTTGTGTTATAAGCAGCTCGATGTGTTGGGGTGTTCCATTGTCAGCCCATTTGGTAGTAGTTATGGGAACACAGTATTATGATGGAAGAGAAAATGCTCACACTGATTATCCTGTTACTGATTTGATGCAGATGATGGGCCATGCTAGTCGACCACTACTTGATAATTCTGGGAAATGTGTCATTCTCTGCCATGCACCCCGTAAAGAATACTACAAGAAGTTCTTATATGAAGCTTTCCCTGTTGAAAGCCACCTACACCATTTTCTCCATGATAATATAAATGCAGAAATTGTTGCTGGAATTATTGAGAACAAGCAAGATGCTGTTGATTATATTACGTGGACTCTTATGTACAGAAGGCTTACTCAGAATCCCAATTATTATAATCTTCAAGGTGTCAGTCATAGGCATCTTTCTGACCACCTTTCTGAGCTTGTTGAGAACACGTTGAGTGACTTAGAAGCAAGCAAGTGCATCAGCATTGAGGATGACATGGACTTGTCTCCATCTAATCTTGGTATGATAGCATCGTATTATTACATTAGTTACACTACTATTGAGCGTTTCAGCTCTTCTTTAACTGCTAAAACCAAGATGAAGGGTCTTTTGGAGATTCTGGCTTCAGCTTCTGAGTATGCATTGCTTCCAATACGACCGGGTGAAGAAGAGTTGATTCGTAGATTGATTAATCATCAGCGATTTTCATTCGAAAATCCGAAATGCACAGACCCACATGTCAAAGCAAATGCTTTGCTGCAGGCTCATTTCTCAAGGCAATCTGTTGGTGGTAACTTGGCATTGGATCAACGAGAGGTAGTCATTTCAGCCAGTAGGTTGCTGCAGGCAATTGTGGATGTCATTTCAAGCAATGGTTGGCTGAGTCTTGCCCTTCTGGCAATGGAAGTCAGTCAAATGGTAACCCAAGGCTTGTGGGAGCGGGATTCCATGCTTCTTCAGCTACCACATTTCACAAAGGAGCTAGCCAAGAGATGCCAAGAGAACTCTGGAAAGAACATAGAGACAATATTTGACCTGGTGGAAATGGAGGATAATGAAAGGCATGAACTACTTCAGATGTCCGATTCGCAGTTGCTGGATATTGCACGCTTTTGCAATCGGTTCCCAAATATTGATATGGCATATGAGGTACTAGATGGTGAGAATGTTGCAGCAGGAGAGAACGTAACACTGCAGGTTACACTTGAGCGGGATCTTGACGGGAGGACCGAGGTTGGGCCTGTGGATGCTTTAAGGTATCCTAAAGCCAAAGAAGAAGGCTGGTGGCTTGTTGTCGGCGACACAAAGAGTAACCAGCTACTAGCGATTAAAAGAGTATCTCTTCAAAGGAAGGCAAAGGTCAAGCTTGATTTCACTGCACCTGCAGATACCGGAAAGAAATCGTACACCCTTTATTTCATGTGTGATTCGTACTTGGGCTGCGACCAGGAATATAGTTTCACAGTGGATGTTAAAGATGCAGCTGCATTTGATGAAGAGGAGTAGCTGGGTACTTTAACTCTTAAACTCTTTTGCGCCTATGAATTGATACACACTGGTGGCTCTCTTAATGTGTTCATTATTCTTTCAGGAAATTGTTGGAGGCTATCCATGAGCGCGAAGCTGACGATGCCCTGCAGCCATGGCTTGAGTGAGTGGATAAGTAATTCTTCTAGTTTCCTCGTGTAACTTTCTCATGTTGAAGATGTTCTGATGCATTTGATGAAGAGAAGAGTAGATGGTATCTTAAATTTGTATACTGATAGCAAGTATTTATGAATGTGTGCGCCACTGCATTAGAATAGAACCCAACTTTATTATTATGGGTAGTCTCTGTTTTTATGTGACTAACATGTTGTTAATGATATAAATCTTCAACCTTGAGGCACTCCATACCCGAGCCTGATTCTGATTCATTCAACAAGGTATCTCGATAATATTTGTATAGGTTTTAGATATAGAATGGCCTATGATACACACTGGTGGCTTTCTCTTAATGTGTTAATTATTTTTTCAGTAAATTGATCGAGGCTGACGAGTACAAAGGCAATGATCTCCTGCAGCCATGGCTTGAATGAGTGGCTGTGTAATTCATCTATTTTTCATATATAACTTCAAAATCTTCATTTGAATATACTGAGTTCATTTCAGAAATTAGTCAGGAGTGATTCTAAAATTACTTCTATAAATTTCAGAAGCACCCCTAAGATCCTTTTGTATGATAGTTGCATTTGAAGTGTAAAATTAAATGTCAGAATTGATTTCAAGTTAAAAAGTGTTTTAAAGCAATTCTAAACATAATAGATGTACTTTTAGCTATTTCAAAATTACTTTCAAATTACGTTACAAACATTACTTTGTTGAGTTATGTTTTAGATTAACATTTTCATAATCTCTTATTTGTATGGGAAAGGCAAACTACATTTCCTAGACAAATTTTGTTTTATTTTTTTTTAATTAAAAGTTGTAAATATAAGAATTAGGTTCTAATAATAGTAATATTTTTAAGATACAGAAATCTTGTTAAGTTCTAGTTAATAGTAGATAGACTATAGGAGTCACAACGAGGCTACATTTAGGTAAACTATGATTTTCTATTATTACATATTAGTACTTTTGGGCCAATGAGTTTAGTTGTTCAACATAGACTACTGTCTTCTATGTCCAATGCTCTGTTTTTGGCCCTGGGCCCTTCAAAATAATGGACCTCATTCATTGAACCTTTGCATTTTGTTTGATTTCTAGAACTATATTTTAATTTTGTTTACGACATGGAACATTTAAAAAAAAAAACTATTTAGGGGATTTTTTTTTTGCTATATTTGGTTAATAGGTTCAATATTTTGCTATACATTTGGTTAAGTACACAAACCATCATGAGAAGTATTTGAAATAAATGGATAAAGTATTCATATAAGATATTATTGGGTAGCGTGGTATGAGACAACTAATGAGCAAGATTGATTGATTATAGATTACATGATTTGATGGAGTTGGAGCTTGATCATGAACTAAAACCCAAATTATAGCAAGAAGACAAATGAAATGCATTAGGAAAAGGAAAAAGCGGATGAGAGACATTAAAAAGACAAAGAAGAAACATGTTTAAAAGATGGTTCAAAATTTCATGATGGTAAGTTTGGCAACAACAACACAAAGTTAAACAAACAATATTTTGCTTGAGGCAGCCATTGTTAAAAGAACCATACACACAATTTTAACATAAACTATTGTGAATTGTTAATGAAGAAGCCCTAAAAAGGGGAAACAAAGGGACAATATTCAAATTGGAAATGTGTTTTGTTCTTTCCAAAGTTGAATCGGATGGGCAGACAGACAATGTTTTGGCATTATGACAAAAAGTAATAATAATTAATAATTAATTAATGACTAAGAGTTAAAATAAATAATTATGAAACTTATGATATTGTGTGTTCATATTTAGCATTAATTATTAATATTATTAGGGTTTAGCCGACGATGAAACAAACTTTGCGGCACCACGAGGATTAAAGCGTTGAAAATATCCAATATTTTTTTACAATTTTTAAGTGAAGTTTTGTTTTGGTTTTTTTGTGTTCTTATCTAAATGTCTTAAAACTACTTTTTCATTTTAATTATGGAATTATTCTAAGAATCATATGAACGCTTCTTTTATAAGTGCTTTTGGTATATTAAAAAAACGACTAAATGAAAATAGTTTTTGAAAAATTCTAAAACTACTTGGAAATAAAGCAAATTATCAGTGAGATAGAATATCATATCGATTTGATAGTAGTTTATCGTAGAAAAATTGAAATATTTTTTAATATGTTGTAAATATATTGATTCATTTTGCTATAATTGAAAATAGTTCATTTTAAAATGGGTAAGAATTTGAACTGTTACATACCTAACACAATTTTATAAAGTCAAAAGTTAAAAACTAATGAACTATAAAAGGTATTGTTTTATGTATATAATTTAGTTCATTTTACTACATTTAAAAGCATTCATTTTTTTTATGATTAAACGAAAACATATATTTAGTAGTTGAGTTACACGTATGTTAACAAAAGTAATCCGAGTAGTTTTTTTTCTTAATTATAACATTTAAAATGTTTTGGGATGGTTAAAAGTAATCCACTGATTTATACTTATTATTTATAAACACAAGTTAAAATTAACCATTATCTTTGATTCTTCTTTTCTTCTTTCTTTTTTTAATGAAAATTTGATGGATTGATTTCATATTAAACGATATACAAATATTGAAGAAAATTTTATCAATAAGAATTTGAGTGTGAGAGAAACTTTACATCTCCATTATTAATTATTATTATTATTTTGTTGTAGAATAAGAAAATATCGAATGTGAAAGGAATCAATAATAACAAAAGGGAATTAAAAGAATTATTATTAATGAAAGTTTAACCATTCATTATTATTTTGGAATTAATTATTCAAGTTTTTTTTTAGAATTTGTTCATATTAATTACTCCAATAAAAATTGAATATTGGATATCTAATAATCAAGTTGAAGAAAAAAGATGTTTAGGTTTGAAAATATTGGACACATTTCTAGAGAAAAAAAAATAATATTAACAAAAAGGTTTGTGTTGAAATTTAGTTGAAATGTTGAATTTTTATCCTTAATTTCACTGTTCCCACTCTAATTAACAAACTTAACTTTATGAAAAAATTTAAAATTATTGTCTATTTTTGTTGATTTATTAAACAATAATCAAGTAGATTGACAAATGACAATCATTAAACATTAAGTTTAAATAAGTTAATATTTAAACTATAATCTTTGACTAATTGTAACAAGATGTAATTTCAAGGATAAGAGCCAAATTTATAACATTAAAAAAAATTGTAAATATATCAAAATTTATATTAAGTAAAGTTAAGATATACTAATATAATATTTTAAAAATGGTTATATATACTGATATTTTAAATTTAATTGCTATATTTACGACGACCATTTTAGTTAATTTATTTATTTTTTCAATCTTTAAACTTAAGTGTCTTTATTTATCTTATTATAATAATTCAATTGAGAGATTTTTTTTTTTTTGTTTCTTGATTTGAAAAATGTGTCTAATAGTTAAAATGGTTATATATATACTCTTCCTTGTATATAATTTGAGGATTCTGTGTAAATTAAGGGTCCGTTGGGTAACGTTCTCGTTCCCTGTTTCTTGTTTTTGTTTTCATTTTTTAAGAAATGGAGGTGTTTGGTAACGTTTTCTGTTTCTCGTTCTAAAAAAAGTAGAAACGTTTCTAATTTTATAAGGAATTATTGGGGAAAAAAAAAGTAGTTTCTCCCGTTCCTGTTTCTCATTTATTTCTATTGATTTCTTTTTTATTTTTCTCAATTATTTCCATTGGTTTCCTTTTCCTTTTTCTCAACTTTTTTTATTGATTTCCTTTACTTTTTCTTTTTTTATTGGTTTCCTTTTCCATTTTTTCAATTCTGTTTCTATTTCATTTTCCTCTCGTGATTTCCTTTTTTTTACTCTTATTTCCATCTTCTTCCTCAAATAACCACTCTCCATGTGGTTTTCTTTTTCTTCCTCTTATTTCTATCGTCTTTTTCAAATACCTATCTTCTTTCTCTTTCTCTCATCGTGTTCTCCGTCATCGTCTTCCTCTTCGCTGGATCTGAGTTTTTCTCTTCCTTCACGTGAATTATGTTTTCGCTGTGGGTTTTTGCCAGATCTGTGTTTTAGCCGTGGATTTTTGTTTTCCTTTTTGCCGTGGGTTTCGGTCCTCCTCTTCGTCGTGGGTTTTCGTCTTCCTCTCGTCGCCTCTGTCCTTCATATCCCAATCTTCATCTCGTTCTCTATAAGATTACAAGAAGACCTCCTATCTAAATTTGATAGTTTTTTTTTTTTTTATGTTTAATGGAGGACATTTATTTTTGTTTGATGTTTAATTGATTTAAATGTGAATAAATAAAAAATAAATCTCAAAGAAAATCACAAAACAATAAACAGTTACCAAACAAATTTTCTGTTTCGGTTTCTTTTTTTGTTTTTGTTTCTTTTTTTCAAGAAACAAGAAAACAGAAACAGTTATCACATACATTCTCATTTCTTGTTCTAAAAAAAGAAGGAATTGAAAACTGGAACCATGGAACAAGGAACATGAACGTTACCAAAGGGGCTCTAAATAGTTTAGGTTTAAAAATTTTGATTAGACTTTTAGAGTTGAACAATATTTAATAGTGATAATGAAAATAATATTGACGTGATTCACTCAAATACATAAAATTTGGACAATGTTTGTCAATTTTTCTTATCTTCTCAAACATTTTCGTTCCAATTTTAAACTACCTTTTTATTTATCTACTTTTTAAGGATTTTAACTCATTTGGGTAATCTAAATAAACCTACTTTCAAAAAATAAAAAATAAAATAATAATAATAATGGTTTTTTTTAAAAAAATTTTATTTTTTTTTTTTTTTTTTATTAAAAAAAATTTTTTATATTTTTTTTTTTTTTTTTTTTTTTTTTTTTTTTTAATATTTTGTTTAGTTTTTCTTTTTTACTATGGGAGTATTAATAAAAGCGTGTGTTTTTTTAAAAAAAATTTAAATGCAAGCTTGTATGAAATCAAAGTTGTTATTTTTTCTTAAAAAAGAAAGAAAGAAAGAAAGAAGTGAAGTTATAAATTATATTGATGAATTTTAATTGGAAATAAACTAGAAAACTAAGACTAGAGATTTGTGTAATGGAAGAATTAATGATGGGTTGATAGAGGCATTTTTTAGACATTATACCTGAAATGAGATGTTTTTATATTTGTTTATCAAATTTAAACTAAAATTTACCGGATACTATTTTACTTCTTTTTAACAATTGATTATTCATTTTATAATAATGTGAAGATAAAATGTAGAAGAGATTCTTAATTTTTTTTAAAAAAATTAAATATATTTATAAGATTATATGGATAGATATGCTTTAATCCATTTTATTTCTAAAAGCAAAATCATAATGTGAATGCATAAAAGGTATATGATATTTAACGTAAAATTATAAAATTTTCCATTTGAGTTACAACGAACTTGGCGAAATATATTAGGATGTTATAAGAAATGTTATCCAGTGATCTTAGAATTAAAGGTGAAAATGAGTTAGGTGATAAAGAAAAATTGCATAATCAAAGAACTTAGACAACTTATATGATCATTGCATCATCTTTTATAGAAATGTTGTATGATCGTCTCTCATCTATTTATAGCATTGTCAAATGTGGCAATTTCAAATTAAAGTTATTGTTGTAACTTCACCAAATTTATTTTATATACTTCTTTCAACCAAACAACAAACCATAGTAATTATTATTACTAGAAAAATTGTTTTAAGCGGTAAAAATATTAAAAATTAGCAAAATTTTTATATTATAACGATCATACACTTCTATCAATATATATTATTGATAGAACCTTAAATTTTGTTATATTTAACTTTTCTAATAGATGATATATGTCTTGATAGTTAAGTTGTGTAAAATGAAACTATTTACAAAATATAGCTATAAAAACTCAAATGAACTATAGAGAATTTGGTGATTTTCTATAGTTTGTCGATAATTTCAATTTCTTTGCCATATTTAAAAATGCAAAATAGAGGGCGAAAATAGGAGGGAGATTCTCTAGGATGGCAAATATGTTCACTATATTTTTTTAAGTTTTTCAAAATTTATGTAATTTTAGAATTTTTTAAATATATAAAATGAATAATTTTTTAGACATTTTTAAATAACAAAATAAATTAAAATATTTACAAGCTATTGCAAAATTTTGGACTCTATCACTATATAGAATTTCCTATATGTTGTAAATATTTTGTAAAATTTGTTATTTTTAAAAATTTCTCTAATATTTTTTGGACACATGATTGTAAAGAGGAAGAGAAATAATAATAATGGTTATAATAAAATTAATGTATTTAATTCATAAAATATAGAAAAAATACAATTAATTAGGTAAAAATAGAAAAATATAAAAGGAATTTTTTTAAAAATAGTAGATTTTATAAAATATTTACAACCTATAACAATTAATATTTATTAATATGTTATAGTGATAGAATCTAAAATTTTGTTATAGCTTGTAAATATTTTAATTTATTTTACTATTTTTAAAAATACCTGAAAATAAAAAATAAAGTATAAAATTAAAAACTAAATATTAATCGACAAATTTACCTAAGCGGCTAAGCCAAAATTGAAATAAACAATAAATGAAAAATTGAAGTTTTAATCGGATAATAAATGAAATTATCCACAAAAATATACTATCAATCAAGCTATTTTGATCTTAATTAATGGTTACCATCTTATAATAACATACTTTTTTATAGTGGAATTACAAATATTATACTTACAAATTAAACTTTGAAAATGATGAAATGAAAAATTAAGGTTTAATATGAAATATACACAATAATTTATTATAATTTTGAAAATATTAAACCATAATTCAACATTTATGAATGTATGTTGAATATATATATATGTATGTATGTATGTAGATATGTATGTATGTATGCATATATGTATGTATATATGTATGTATGTATATGTATGTATAAGTATGTATGTATGTATATATGTATGTATATGTATGTATATATGTATGTATATATATGTATGTATGTATATGTATGTAGATATATATGTATATATATGTGTATATATATATGTATATATATGTGTATATATATATGTATATATATGTGTATATATATATGTATATATATGTGTATATATATATGTATGTTTGTATGTATATATATGTGTATATATGTATGTATATATATATGTATATATATATATATATGTATGTATGTATATGTATGTATGTATATGTATATATATGTATGTATATGTATGTGTATGTATGTATGTATATGTATGTATGTATGTATATGTATGTATGTGTGTATGTGTGTATGTATATGTATGTATGTGTGTATGTATCTATATATATGTGTGTGGTTTTTTCATAATAATAAAAAAATACTAACTATTAACATGTTTTGGCAAAAAGAAATCATAGAACAAAATTTTAATAGTTTGTTTATTTTGTCATTTTTTGAATTATATAAGAGAAACTGTCAAAAATAAAAATATTAACAAAATATTTATATTAGGTGATTTAATTAAAAGCTACTAATAGTTTGTTTTCTTTTCTCTATTTTTGAAAAACCTCTATTTTAAATACCATTAATATATTCATATTCATCTTAAATGGAAACTATTCTCTAAGTTGGAAAAAATACTAGATTTTCCACTAAATTTGAATGTTAAAAAAAAAATTGGATCACAACATTTTAGGTTATAAACTTGTAAAAATAATAAAAAAAATAGTATACTATATGACAATGTAAAATAATTTTATATTCAACATAATCTCTAGTGTGCAAAACTAATTATTTTTTTATAGTTTTCTTATATTAGTTGTGAAACATATGTAATGACAACGAAATCATATAGTTCTACTAATTTTTTTTTATAATACTTATTATATATTTAATATAAAGTAACCTAAAAAAACACGTGTTTTAATCTATTAATTATTATTTTCATTTAATTTAATCTTTCTCTAAAACTTTGGATCTCAAAAAAGTACCTTTGAAGTAGGTAAATATATATATATATTCTTGTACATATGTATCTTATTAATTCAATCATTCATTCAAAGTGTGTAACCACTTCTACTCTCTATAAATACGTACAATTGAAACACTACCATTTGATATAAAAGTAAAATGAAATTTGTGAATTCGGAGATCTAAAACCACACATACAAATTAATAAAAACATATTGAATTAATGACTTAAATTAGATCAAATTTCTTGAAAAAGTCAGAATTTAAATAGGAATTGAAATATTTATTAAAAAAGAAAACTCCAAATGTGCTCTATGGTCTTATGCCCCACTTTAACAAAAGACAAACGCGGTTTTCGTGTTTAACAAAGGAAATGGTAAAATTGAAATTTCCATTTACTTTTGTTTGCATTCTTTTTTTCTTTAATTTTATTTTATTCATTCAATGTGTATTATTTTATAATTAATTAACTTAATTATTACCTAAATCCTTAAATTCATATGTTCATTTTTCTTTTCCAATTTCATTATCATTTTTAATCATATGTCATTGCATTTTAACAACATCAACTTGTTTCTTTTTTCTAGAAAGAAATATTCAAAACATTGGTATTAAGTTAAAACTTGATGTATTCCAATCCTATGTGATAATTGAGTTATTATATCATATTTACACTTTAAATAACTTTTCTTTTTCGAGGTTTAGTTTTTCTTTAACTTAGAAAGTTGTTCATACTTAGCTATAAGAAAATTGAAAGCATATTATATAATATATCAATTTAAAATAAAGATAATGTATCCTTTTTGACTTAATATATCGTTTTAGTCACATATTTTAGCGTTTGTTTATTTTTAGTCTATGTATGTTTACTAAATCTTAAAATTTTCATTTCTCAAAGTTATTTTTAACTAATAATAATAACAATAATAATTTTTATGGAATAAATTACAATATGTGGATTTTTTTGGGGTAAAATTTATAGTAAAAATATCAATAGATAACATAAAGAAAATTACTAAAACATAACCATTTAAAGTACGGATCAAAATAGTATTTTAATTTTTTTAAAGTTTAATTTAAAGAAAATTACTTTAGAACAATATTTCATGATTTATCTAACGATTTTAGGATTTTTTTGAGGAGTAACAACTCAATCTATAATTTATATATGTGTGGTTATTTAGTCAATGGGTAAACCACAAAACTTACAAATTAAAATAATTATTCGAACATTCTTAGTTCGTTCATTATAAGATGACAAGCTAATTAATCATCGATTTTTAAAATAATAAAAGTTATTTAAATTACATTAAGTTATGTTTGAATTCACATATTCCATTCATGAATAGATATTTACAATCATTTGGGCAATTAGAATTCAAACTCTAAAAACCCATTGACTTTTAGGTTCATTTAACAAAAGAATAGGCAGCCCTAGGGTTTGAAAATAGAGGAGTTTAAGGCCCTAAAATGATCATTTAAAGGACCCTTTTGGTCACAGAAATGGAATAATTTACAAAATTTACATTCATTTTTCAAACCCAATTGATAATGAAGTTAGTGGGTTGTGATATAATCCATTATCTAAACGTAACATCTCCTTAATCAAACTATTTGGATTATTATTATGAGGGTAAAAATGACAATTTCATGTCTAAACTTCAAAACAATATTAAATAATAAAACTTACGACAAAATTTGTAAAAATGATACCGACTCTAACATCGTTTAACTAATTATTTATTTAGACATAAGGTTTGAGATTCGAATTCCTACTAAATGAAAATATGTAAATTAGAATTAAAAAGAAAACATAATAAATAGTGAAATTTTTAGATATAACACAATGAACAAAAATATTTATAAAATATAACAAAATTTTATATTCTATCAATGATACACATTAAATGACATATTCTATCAAGTGTCTATCATTGCCACACTGATAGATATTGATAGAAGTCAACACTAATAGAATCTAAAATTTTATTATATTTTGTAAATATTTTCAATACGATAATTTTCATATAAATATTTAATATTTTAACCGTATTTTATTTAAGATATTTTAGGTATTTTCTTGAAAATATCTAAGATTTTTAGTAAAAAGTTATTTGAGTCTAAATCATTGATTGATTAATAATTATATTAGTTAAAATCTACCCTAAGTGTTGGATAAATTTTTTAATATTTATAAATATATTATAAACTAGCTTGGCATAACTTGGTAAATAAATTTTTATATTTAATATATATTGAACTTAAAGTTGGTACTTTTCTAGTAATACTTTTTAATAATTATATAATGTCTTTTTAGTAATTGCATTTTTTTAAAATTAAGCCTTCTTCAAGGACAGAATAAATAAGCTTTGGTAAATGTTAGTCAAAATTATGATAGTAAATGGCAATTATTTAAAGTACAGTTATTTATGATAGTAATTAATATTTATAGTTTTAGAAAATTATTTTAAAGTATAAAACTATAATTATGATAAAATATTACCCATTTATTTGTGATAAATTGTTATCATGTTATTTTACTATAGTAGGAAAATTTGAACCTGAAATCTTATATTCATATGTATCTATAGGTATTAGTTGAGCTAAGCTCGTGTTGATACATCTCTTAAATGTTATTACTTATTAGATAAATTGTTGCAGTATTTAAACTTTTGTTTTCTTAAACGTATAAACTATTCTCAATAAAGAAATTAATGATGGGTGTATCGTTCTTTTTTCTTTCTATAAGATAATAGTAATAAAAAATTTCAAAATATTTATAAAATATAACCAAAATTTATATTTCATTTGCTCAATAGATTCTAAAATTTTAATATATATTGTCAATATATTTTACTATATTTGAAAATGCAAATAATAATAATAATTGCAATATTGATAGCAATTACCAAATACTCTCTTATTTTAGTTACGAAATAATAATAATAATAATAGCAATTATCAATCACAACAATTGTTTTGTTTCTCAATCTTAAGTACAAATTATGAAAGAAATTAATAATATAATATCAATTAATAGATATGCAAAACTTTTTAATTTTTTATTTAGATATTATTATACCTTACAAAGAAAATTAAATTTAAACTATGTTCAAATTGTTTTTCTAATTTAATATAACTCAATTTCAATATGTACTATTTACTTTACAACTACAAATTTTACTTTATCTTTTCAAAATTTTAAAATATATGTTCGGTGTTAAAACGAGTTTAGTTTAACGATAATTGACATAACATCCAATCATAGAGGTGGGATATTCAAATTCTCCAACTCTCAATTGTTATATAGATCAAACAATGTGAATTTTGAAAAACCACAATACTCATGTTTATGTTGTATTTGATGGAACGATCACTTGCACAAATGACATTTAAGCAAAAAAAAAAATGTATATATAATATAATATATCTCACAAAGATAAAAGACTTAAATTAGTAAACAGACTTAAAATCTTCGCGTATTAGGTTCGTTTTTCTAAAATTTTTAAATTAAAAATTACCACTATAGTTACTATTAATGATAACTTTGTATTTAAGAAATCCGTTATCCATTGTTATCATTATACAACTATTTTTTAATATAAAATACGTTCATCGATAAACAATTTGTAGCAGTTAGTTTCACGATGTATGAATACAGTGTTAATTCATAAATCTACTATCTATCCAAATAATTAAAAAAAAAAAAACATGCATAAAAATATTTAATACTAACTATGTTTTCACTCTTTCTTTCTTGAATTAAAAAGATATAAAGATTAAAAAAAGAAAATGAGAATGGTGGAGGTGCCAGTGAATGTGGACTTCATGTTAAATGCTTTCTCCTTTCAACAATTCACTTTTTTTTATATATATATTTTTCATCACTTTCCCAAATAAAATTCCTTTTTTCTTTTTTTATTTTTCCTTTCTCTATCTCTCTCTTCTCTCATATTAATTATTTTTCTTTCTCACACGTCATCACGGCCGTCATCATCACTATGCCAACTTGGCTTCTACTAAGGTTTAATTATACTCAATTAATTTCTATTCCTTCTACTACGTTTACTTCATTATTCCAATATTGTTAATTATTCTCTCTCTCTCTCTCTATTTCATATTTATATATATAAAGAGAGAAATGAAACCAAAATCTACTTCCTCCTTTGATGGTTTACGACCACATCATTAACACCTAAAGATAAAAAGTTTTTTTTTATAAAAAAAAACAAAACCTAATAAACAACTAACCAAATCGAAAAATCCAAAGTATTGATAGAAAGTATTGATTTTCTAACGAGGGACATATGCAAATATAACAACCAGACCTAAAGTATTAGTAGATATATCACGATGCAAAAGGATTTTCGAATATAACAAATTTTAGGTCGTTAAACTTGTGATCTACCAATGATAGATTATGTTCTTGTTGGTAAAAGTTGAATTCATCACTAAACTATTTTATTATATTTGCAATTATTTTAAAATGTTGCTTGAGTACACATTAGAAGTAGAAAGATTTGAACCAATGACTTTTTGGATTTCAATACATGTAAATGATAGTTGAGCTAAGCTCTCGTTACATTGTATTTTATTATTTTAATGATAAAATCCACTGGTTGTTCGAATCAATATTTTTCATAGGAGTAGTAGTTCATATATTTTATAAAGAGTTTGAGTCTCTCAATTTTTTTGATGTGAGATTCTCAACATGCCTCTTCAAGATGGTGTCTCTTTAGAGTTCACCAATTTTGATCAAATTTTAACTTTTTTATTGGACCGAATATCCGTTTTGATAATCAGGGGTTTTATCTCAAAACCAATTAGTAATGAAAAATGTAATACATTACATCTCAAACATTTTCTAATTTCACACAACACATATATACTTGACAGCATATATAGAATTATCCATGCATTCTTGAACAGAACAATCTTTAATTTAGGGTTTCTTTTTCTCTAATTTGTATAATATAAAAAAGAAATAAATAAATGATATTTAAATTAACTTAATATTTATAATTGGAATCGATCAACCAACGGACACCATTTAGAGATTTCAACTTGCAATAATAATAATAATAGAAAACCCTAATAATATGGATTTTGTTCAAATACGGTGGACGTGACCGGGACACATCATGCTGCCACATCAGCATCCACCTGGCATGATATTGGCAAAATGTTTAATCTAATAATATTGGTTAAACTGGATTAATTAATGAAAAAAAATTACATTGACTCCTTTCGTTATTTATAAAAAAAAATATTTAAAATTTATACGTCTTCTATAAATTAAATTAATATATCACTTTAGAATATGAGTGAAAAATGTACATGCCAACTCTGAGAAAAAAAAAACAAATCAAATACTAAATTAAAATTATATTAGAACATTTCAAATACTACAAAAGTATGAAAATTTTCTATACTCTGCACAATAAATAATTTAATGGTATGTTAAGTAATCGATGATGTGTTAACGTAGCTAGATGTTTTTTCAAATTATAGTGATGGTAGAAAATTTTATAGTTTGTACTTAGGTACACGTCAATAGGTTATTCCATTGTGAGTAATCCTACGAAGAGACCGAAAATGATGGAGCTTTTGGACAGTGGCATTTGGTGACATGTCTCCAATACAAAAACAAAAGCTTCTTGTTTGATCAAACTATTTAACGAAAAAAAGGTAAAAACAACGCACAACTTCGTAAAAGAATTAAATCAATGAACTATAAGAGTAGGTTAGCTATCTAATTTGTGATTGTTTAAATTTTAAAACAATAGTTTATAAATTTTAACGTGTAATAATTTAATTCGTTTCATGCAATTTAAATTTTTGTGTGTGGTTTAGTAAAAACACAACGTTAGAGTTTGATAGAGGTTATGAATTTAAAATTTTATTGTGTCTATATCTTTTGAGGTTCTTTAACTACTTTGTTCAACACCCTGTGTGGATATATATTTGTATTTTTCATAGTCAAATACTGATTATGCTAAAAAACTGAGTTTATGCTAATGTAAAACTTAGTTTGTATTTCAGATAAATTTTTCGTAAAACAAAGAACCATTGATCCTTCCCTTAAGTCTTATCTAACCCAACTTCTCTCTCCTTCTTCGTAACATATGGTTAGTTCAATATAGGCGCTCTCACCACAAATCACCACCATAACTATACTTTAAGATTTACCATTTCTTTTTTCGAACACCAAAAATTTATAGATATGAATAAGTTGAACGTATGATCTTAATATTTTAATACTACTATTTAGATCCACAATACTTCTTTTTATCTAAATAGTAAGTAGGATTATGTTATTAAATTTATGAACTAAATCATAGGTTTATGATTAGCATATTAAAACATTCCTAAGGCAGAAAAAAAATGAAATCTTAAATAAAATTTTAATTTCTATTTAGTCATCACTACTCTATTTTAGTATTTTTGTTATTTTTATAATATTTTCTTCCCTTAAATTTCAAACCTTTGACTTTAATTTCTAAAAGTTTGTTTTTTTTTAAAAAAAAAAATCATTGGCCATTATTACCTTTTTTTCTTTTTAATATATCATTGAATAGAAACATAAGATCATTACATATTTTTATTTTTTAACCAAATGAACATAAATCCAACTCAAATTTAAAAATATGTAATATAGCAATAGGTTGTTAATAGTAAAATTTGTAAATGAATTTAGATCTCGGTTAAATTGTTAACTAAAAGAAAATCAATTTAACAATGATTTTTTTTTATTACGAGACATATTCAAATATAGCAAAAACAAAAAAAAAATATTTACAAAATATGAAAAAATCTATCGAATTCTCCAACACATTTTATTTATTTTGTTACATTTTGTAAATAGTTTTAATTTTTTTATATCCATAAGAATTTTCCTTTTATTATCAACCTTTTTTACCAATAATTCTATAACCTACATCAAGTTACAACTACCTAAACCAAATATATATGTTACAAATTCCTTTTTTTTCTTCCAAATTTACCTATAACAATTTGTTGGGTGATCATTGATCGGTTTAGTTCTTTGAAACAATTTTTAAAATTTCTCAATTTAGAAACTTTTCATAACCGACTCCAATCGATCGACTTCGGTTTGGTCTATTTCTTCAATTGTTCAATCTATCATGTTCACTCTTACTGACAACTACATTAAATAAATTTGAACAAAACAATCAAATTTTCTTTAAGAAAAGAAAATCAAACAGTCATTATCAAATCAAAGAGAATAAAGACCACATTTCTAAGACCATAGTAGAATTGAATCTTAAATTAAAATATCATAAGTAGAGGATGTGTATATATATATATATGTAGAGTTAGAAAGCAACATAGTTACGTATACTTTTATCCCAATACGATTAATTTATATAATCTTAATGATTAGTTTAGGGTTTTATGAGGGTATAATGGTCAAGAAATGCGAAAAGTGAGAATTAAAATATTATATTAAAAAAGGACGCATGCGTTGAAGGTCAAAAGTGGAATGAAGAAGCAAATTAAAAAAAAGAGATTAATAATAGATTTTAAGTTGAAGAAAAGAATGACGTGTTTGGGTCAAAGACGCTTCAGATAAATTCTTGGAACAAATATTAATCACAATTAGTTTTCCTTTTTGCCCTTTCCCAAACACACCGTCCTTTGACTAAGTCAAACTTATTTACCCTGAAAACTCGGCTTTACCTTTGAGAAGTATTTTCAAAATTCCAATTCAATCCTTTTTTTTTCTTTTTTTCTTTTTTTCTTTTTAAGTGCTCTCCACATTTTAATCTTATCTTTAACTTCATAGGGCTTAGGAATATCTTAGCTTATATGTTGATTTGCTTCTATGTGTTTGTACCCTTCTTTTAATTTAGGGTGTTTTTAAAAGATAAATTAACGGTTAATGATGACACCTCTTTTTTTTATATTACAAATATTATAAATATGACAAATAATTAGTGATATAAGAGAGTTATTAGATGGCTATCAGAAGATTATCAACTTTTAAATTTGTCACTTTTACAATTTAAAGAATGTAGTGATATGGATCCTATTATCATAATTTTATTTATTATTCTTGCAAGTGTCCCATTTTAAAATATTTCCGTTCTCGTTTCTATCATAATTTTATTTTGAAATAATATTATTGAAATGCGTTAATAAGAGCTAGCACTGAAATTTCTATCGATTTAAGTTTTCGTTTATGATGTGGCGTTTGTTTCTATGAGTTAGTTGTGTTGGTTGAGAAGTTGAAACTTGAGTGGAGTTTAAAAGACTATTTTGGCTTAAATGTAAAAAATAACACGTATATATTTCAGAGTGATGACTATCCGATCACTATAACTTAATATATAAAATATCATTACCGTTTTAATTCTTTGTTCTATAACTTTCCACAAATATTTATTGTCATCAATATTTCTATTTACATTGACATTTTAAATCGTGATAAGTGCAAGTGTAGAGAACTTAATGAGTGTACTATTTATTTATAAAAGGTTGAATTAATTTTGAAATAGAAGGTATATAATTAAAAGGGTGGATTTTATATATGATGTTATTATGAATATAATTAATTAGAATTTTGTTGTAGTTCCCTTTGAGGGAGTAGGAGAATGATAAAAGTTGATATTATGGTGCTAACAATTCTTCTAGATTTTCTTCTCTCTACCTAACTTTTTCTTCTTACACGCAATCATATTTGTGCTTCATTAATTAATTTTATAAAATATCTCAAGAAGGATTAAAAGTTTTATAATTAAATGATACCATGGATATAATAATGATTATTTTTTGTAGATATTATTATATGGTCTTTGTTTCGGATCGAATATATTCTTGGATTAGGAAATAGTAATTCATAGTTAATATGGTATTTACTTATATGTTTATATGATGATACATCTTGAAAATGACATTGCTTTCATTGCCTATCCATTTTATTATTATTTTAAAGCATACTCCTAATGGCATTTTATCAAATTAATTATTATAATCTCATACAAACTCAGTTTTGGTTTTGTTCACACTTGGGTTAGGGTTCAACTTTCCCTACGTTATTTAATATTTGTATTACATGAGATTATTTTAAAATATGTATCATAAAGAAAAATTATTGAAAATATTTACAAAATATATAGAAAAATAGAAAATATGGATAGACATTAATAGATTTTTACAATTATTTATCAATGTACTGATAAGTTTTGTTATATTTAAAAATATATTTATTAAAAAATACGTTAATTGGTAAGCATATTTTATCTCTCTACCTAAGAAATTCATTAAAATTTAACAAAATAATTTTATGAACTATGTTGGATACAAAATTTAAAATAACATAACAACTTATACCGTATAATTGTTCCATTAAATATATTTTAACCTTAAAAAATGAAAATTTTAAAAAATAGAACCTTTCCCAAATATATATAATTATAGTAGAAATCAAATATAGAACAAAGGTTTGAGCACGTGACCATCATACCCATAGAATATTGAGATTTTGTATATATTCTCTTTATTTTTGTAAAAAATAAAGAAGAAAAAAGAAAAAGAAAAAGGGATTTATTTTATTTAGAATTTTGTTAATAATATATTGAAAGAGAAGCCGACGTCATTTGGATACTCCACTCCACTCCACAGGCATTTGAAAAATTAATATATGTACACCACAACCATTTGTATTTATTAAATGATAAATTAACTTTCATTCCATTTAATAACCTAAATTATATGTAGAGTATAGGGTTAATTAATTAAATCTCGTAATTAAACACTACAAAGGGTAGAATTTAGAAGCTACTAACAAAAAAGTTTATTAGCCTCCTACTATCTATCAATCTATACTCTATCATCTATCATCTATGTGTGGAATTTCGAGTACAACAAATGATATTTAAGACACTTTTTTAATTCTTTTTTTTTAATATATATATAGAATTTGTGATATTTTTATGTCATTAGTGAATCCAACAAAAAAGAAGAAGTTATAATTTAGTTGAAAATTAATGAAAATATTTCATTAATGAATAGTTCAAATCCAACTTTTATATTTTCAACTGTTTTTTTCTTACAACTATTTAGTTTATTAATGGTAAGCTTTCCATTTTTGTCATTACTATGTGAAATAATTGTTGATGGTTACATTGTTTGAATGTGACCTCTACAAATATAGCAAAACGGTTAATTATATTTATAAATGTATATAACAAAATTTTACTTTCTATAAGTTATAGACCGTGGTATATGATAGACATTGATAATATGTGTCTATCATGGTTTATATCAATCACTAGTAATGATAAACTATCGATCACTTAGATATATTAATTAATTAATTGTAATTATCGACGAATTAAGTGATCTTATTATTATCACATTAATAATTATTATTCATATCATCTACGATCTTAATAAAGCAAATCACTATCTATGTTAATAATAATTTGCTAGGTTGGATTGGCTTAATTTCATTAACACATGTAAGAATGATTTTAAAAATAGTTTATATCACTTTTGTTTGGTTTAAAATCAATTTTAAACAAGTATTAGAAAGAAAAGAATGTTTTAAAGGAATTTTAAAATTATTAAAAATCACTTTAAATTTATTTGGCCAAAAGAAAAAAAAATGTTTTTTTTTTAAAATTATTTACTCTTGATAAAAAATTGTTTATTTTGAGTGGTTGCAAGTTAAAAGAACTTGACAACTTTTATACAAACGAAAAGGTCAAGTTGTGCATTATCAAAGTGAGCTTAATTCTAACAATAATTATATTGACATAATCTTTTTAGAGATTAAAATTTTGATTTTCATGCCCATATTTTATTTTAGTAAAATAATGATAATGAATAAATTAAAAACGATAACTAAAATGAGATGGATTGGTATTCCTTTATTCGTGTGAGATGTTGTTAACAAAGTTATGGAAACACGATAATTTTTTTTTAAAAGATTCATTGTTTTTGTGAGAAAATTTGAAAATAAATATATCTCTACATTAATTTACCTACCGATGTCGTAATTACCAACATATACTAATTGATTTCATATATGTGTAACAAAATTTAGATTCTAACATAAAGTCTAATTAACAATGATAGACTATATTTATGGTATCAACTAATTAGATAGAGCATATCACTAATGAATTTTGTTATATTTGTAATTTTTTTAAAAAATGTTGCTATACGATCTCAAAAGTGCTAATCAATGCAAGTTTTCCAATAAAATTTAATAACAAATAAAGTTCAAAATATCAATTAAGTTTGAAAAGGATTTAAATGGCAAAAAAATTTAATTGTTTATTGATCAAATACCAAAATTCGAATAAAAAATTTTGTAATTAATTTTTTTTTTTTTGTCAATGATAGAACATTTGACAAAGTATTTACCCTTTATAAAAAAATTAAGTATAATATATTTTATTTTTTAGTAATTTTATTCTATCGTGAATGTAAATAGTTTGTCAATTTTTTTATATTTCTGAAAATGGCCCTAAAAAAATAATAAGCTTAAGTTTATTTTAATACTAAGCCCAGTTTGATTGTAAATATAAATTTACTACAAATGCATACTTCCTAAAGCCTATATTTATGAGTTTAAATTGAAAACAATAGTCATCAATAACTTAATTCAACTGACATTTGTTTATACCAAAATGAAGAGTTTGTAATTTAAATCCATTTCCAATCTCTTCTTAATTATTATTATTTGGTTTATAAACCGATGTGTCACCTAACAAACTTTTCAATACATTCACGTGTCTAAATCCAAATTTTGTCCAAACTCATTTTCTAGTAAGAATGTATTGAAAAAATCGAATCAACAAAATTAATTGTCCATAAGATTATCTAAAAAAATTCAAGCATTAAACTCTCTTGCTTTTTTTTCTTCTTCTTGAAGTTAATAACTCTTTTAACACAATATTATTTTGAAGTATGTTTTAAAAATGTTTTAAATTCATAACCATATTTATTAGCTAATATAATGAAGGTTATTATTGATAACAATAATTAATTAGTATATAAATTTGGAAAACATAAAAGTAATGAATAATTAAATAAACAATGGATAATATTTTTTTAATTGAGGAATACTTATTCATAGCAACAAAATTAAAACTATTTAAGCAAACAAAACATAAAGGGATTTTTACAAAAATAGCAAAAAAAATTATGATAATAGAACATATGTCACAACATTTTCTAAATTTACAAAATTAGCAAATTTAAAAGTGATGACCATCTAATAGCTATATGATTACCGTCGATAGCTCTCTGATAACTTATGATTACCGTCGAATAGCCGTCTGATGTCACTAATTTTACCGTATTCGCAATATGCAAAAAAATTGGTGTCATGAAGAGTTTTTTTCTAAATATTTTGGTCATTTGATGCAATTTCCCAAACTTAAATGGACTATATTTTTGTACATAATTTTAATTTCTTTGCTATACTTAAAATTACCATTTTTGTTTTGTTTTTAATTTAAGATATTTGTATACAAAATTCTATAGATATTCGTTCTCACCTCCACACTCTTTGTTAAATACTCAAGAAATTCATTTTCGTGAATAATTAATTGTGTTCCATAAAATTACTATGGGAAGAAATTGGGGAAACATGTGTGAAATATTTAATTTTTAAAACAATACTCGATGATTCCATAATACCATAGTAGCACGATTTTTTTTTTTTTTGTTGATAATGGATCATAACATTTTGCTATATTTTTAAATATTTTTTTTTGTTCAAATATGCTATGTATATAACAAGATCAAAATACTATTTTAATTCTTTTTTAACACAAATTAAAGATTATTTAACCACATTGACTTCTTGTTTTTTTTTTATATAACTTTTTCTTCTTCTTTTCGTTGCCTATTTCGCATCCTAATTATAAAATTAAAAGAGAAAATACACTTACATATCTATTAGGAGCATTGAAATACGTTGAGAAAAAAACAAGTTTGGTGTTTTATTTTGGTCTATGTATTTTTAAATATTTATTTTAATCTTAACATTCGAATTTAATAAATTTAGATCGGTAAAACTTTTTAAGTGTTTTAATTAGTTCACGACCTTTTAAAATACAAGTGTTTTGATCCATACTTTTATTTATTACTTTTTTAAATAAATAAAAAATTTACTAACATAGGTTTAAATATGCATACTAGCCAAGTTAATATTTTAAGTTAAAGACAAACTATTTATCAAGTAGATATTAGATGAAAGACCACATATAATAATGACTATAATCATCTTTTCAAACAAGAGTTAATTGCCTTAAATAGATATTTTAAAAGTATATATATATATATATTTTTTTAAAAAAAATCTAAATGAAACTCTAGAATAAAAGTTTAAATATTTAAGACTAAAATAAAATAAACTTAAAATTTAAACATTAAAATAGAATTTTTGAAGATTTAAAACTGTTCATAGTATATATCACTATTTTTAAAAAAAGAATAAAGTGTATTAACACATTTTCACCTCTTAATTTTCTTTTATCTTATCTACTTCTGACCAAGCTTCGTAAATGAAAAGAATTTTTTTTTTTTTTTTTAGAATTTGACTATTTTTTATTTAAAAACTAAAAACTAAAATTACTAGCTTAAAATTTTAATAATGAAGATAATATTTAAATAATGAAATTTATATAGAAATGGGTACCATAAAAAGAAAAAAAAGAATTGAGATAGGAAGAGGGGAAGGAGGTTAGTGTATAGGGAGAAAAAGAAAACCAAGAAAAGCCAATGAGCCGTAGAATTGCTCAAACCTTGCCCACAACTCCCTATACTTAGTCTTATAGAGCCAAGAGTTGATCAACTATTTATTATTTATTTTTTTTCTATTATAATTCCTCTTATTTATATTATTATCCATATAAATATTCTTAAGTAGCCATATGGTTCTTTTTAGAGTTAAGTTATAGGATTTTTTTTTTTTGAATTTTTCAACACTATATAGTTTTTTTAACGTATGATTTTCATGCGTAAATGTGGTAGAAGGAAGAAACGTGTACACGGCTATTAGTACACTAACTTAACAACTTTGAAATAAGAAAAAATATTGTTTACTCTTTACACTCGACTTAGGGATGGTATTTAATATCAACGATGGCGTTTTAAGTTATCGTACATAAGGACTCTTCTAGATGAGTAGGGGTTTAATTGCATGCCTTGATGAATGGTTTTGTTAGTCATTTTGGAGGTATGGATGACACTATTTGTAAGTGTTGTAGTTCTTCTGGTTGTATTTAAGGTTTATCATTATTATTATTTGACTTCTTGATGTTAGGTTTGAGTATTTTACAAGATTGGGTTTGAGTTGTAGTTTTTCTTCTTATTTTCTTTATTGTTCCCACGAGGGTATTTGTGTAATTTTCCAGTGAAAACTTTTTTGTTTGATTGAATTTGTGTACTTTTATGAGTTGCTCCATTGGTAGGGTTTTAATTTGGTTGAGATGGAACTACTTTAACTGCTTATCATTTAAACTTTATGATTTAATTCGATGAAACTAAAAGTTTGAGATTTAAATTAGCTCGTTCAGATATACTTAAGTGAAAAAAGATTACATTCTGAAACATAAATTTACAAGTTGAAGAAAAACCATTAAATAAGAAAATATCAAATAAATCTATTTGATGTCAAAATAAGTATAGCTCAATAAAACATGTATATATACATTTTTTGAGGTCAGAAATTTAAATTTTGCATCCTTAATGAGACGAATTAAATTAATTTTAAAAAATAATATGTGCAATGGGTGAATCGAACATCCAACATTAAGACTGTTATACAAATTTTATACTAACGAATTAACCTAAACATATAAAAACTCAAAAGATATGTTTGATGTGTATTTATATTTTGGGGCTTTTGCAAAAATAGCAAAGAAATTTATGATAATAAAGTCAATGTCACATTTTCTAAATTTGCAAAAGTAGCAAATTTAAAATTGATAACCATCTGACAGTCTTTCGATAGCTATCTGATACTCGTTTGATAACCGTCTGATATCATTAATTACTTGTCATAGTTGTCATATTCACAATATACAAAAAAAAAAAAAAAAGTACTATAAGTGGTTTTTTTTTTTTTTTTTTTTTTTTTGTTTGCTGATGCAATTTTTCTTATATTTTTGCCTATACATGTGAACTCTTTCTCTAGTCTACATACATTATGTTTATATATATACACATGTATAAAGTCAAATTGTATGGGTTAAAATTGAAAATTTTTTAAATCTATCAAATGAAAATTTATAGACTTTATAAAGTAAAGTTAAGTTCTAAAGCTATCATATACATAACAATTCAAAAGTTATAATATGTATCTTTTAACATAAAAGCTTTGAATCCATCCAATGAACTTGAACTACTTAACATTACATAGTTCACACAAAAGCTAGTTTGATTAGGAGTTGTTAATAGGGATGGATATATGAAGATATTTAAATAATCAAAGTTACAATCCCAAATTAAAATTGTAAAGAAATAAACTAAAGAAAGCACAATTTTCAAAACAAAGCTAAAAATAGTCAAAATGTACAACTCGAGAGAGGGAAAACAAGAGTAGCCATTAACTAATATTAATAATGGAGTTTAAGTGGTAATTAAGTGATTAATTAATTAAACTCCCTTATTGCGGCTTCATCCCCCCTTTAATTTTTCCCTTTCTCTCACTTTAACCCCATCATCTTTTCCTATCTATAAAACCACCCCACTTTCTTTCTTGTCCTCTCCGTAGCCCTCTTTTCCCCCTTCCCTCTCTCTCTCTCTCTAACAAAAAACCTCACTTCAATCTCGCCGCTGCTTCCCGGGAAATGGACGGAAATAAAGACAGAATGTTCGATTCCGGTACCTTACATGGAGGCGAAGACGACGCCGACCTCAGACGAGGACCCTGGACGGTGGAAGAAGATATTATTCTAATCAATTACATCCATAATCACGGCGACGGCCGCTGGAATTCCCTTGCTCGTTGTGCCGGTAACCGATTATTCCTCCTCTGTTTTTTGAGTTTTTATCACTCGCTTCCTCACATTGGAATATGTACTTTAATCGGTAATTAATTTGATTTTACAGGTCTTAAACGTACTGGAAAAAGCTGCCGGTTAAGGTGGTTGAACTATCTCCGACCGGATGTCCGCCGAGGAAACATTACACTTGAAGAACAGCTCTTAATCCTTGAACTTCATTCCCGTTGGGGAAATCGGTACGTCAAATTTCTTTTCCTTTCGATGGCGAAATGTGTGTTTATATGTATAGCAAAATAAACTTAATTACGAATATGGGAATCAGTAGAAGATTTTTTTTATTGGATTCTTTTTATAGATGGTCGAAAATTGCACAACAATTACCGGGACGAACGGATAACGAGATAAAGAACTATTGGAGAACTCGGGTTCAGAAGCACGCAAAACAGCTGAAATGCGACGTTAACTCTAAACAATTCAAGGACACCATGCGATATCTATGGATGCCGCGTCTCGTCGAACGGATTCAGGCAGCCGCCGTGTCCTCCGTCGCTTCCACCGCCGTTGACGGCAGTAGATCGTACGGATCAGTGACTCCGACGCAGCCAGCGTTGATGATGAACGGTGGGAGTGATTTCGTCAGTACTCCACAGGTAACTCCAAGTTACACGTCGGAGAATTCTAGCTCCGGTGGCGGTGGTGGCTCGTCCGACGGGACGCAGGTTTCATCCGTGTCGGAGTTGACGGATTGCTACAATAATTTTAGTTGTTTCCCGTCGGGTTACGGCCAGGATGCGGGAGCAGCGGCGGCGTTGCAGAGTCCGGCGGGTGGATTCTTTAACGAGGGGACATTGGATTTTCAGGCGATGGAGCAGAGTAGTTGCGAGTGGATGGCGGGGGACGGTGGTGTTGAGACGTCGGAGAGCTTGTGGAATGGTGCCGGCGACGGAGCTGATTACTTATGGTTTTTGCAGCAGCAATTGAATTAAGATCATCAAAAAGAGTAATTAAAAGGAGAAAATATACATAAATTGTAGAGCTGAAGAACATGATCTGAAAAAAACAAAAAAATAGAAGAATTATAGGAATTTAACAAGAACAGGGTCCAATTTTTTGGATTGTTCTTCTTCTTTGTTTTTTTGTTTTTTTTTTTTCCTTAAAGAAGTGTTTCTTTAAATTTCCAATTATTGGGGGCTTGGGGGAATTTGTATAATTGAATCTTGAGGGTTTTTTTCTCTCTTTTTAAATTTGTTATTTCTATATCATCAAGGGAGTGGTAGGCTGCTAGGCTTTAGGTAGCTCTACTTCTTCATTCCCACTTTCCTTATCTTTTAAAGAATTTATTTATGGTTCCCATCACAAATTCCTTGAGTTTTCTTAATTATATTTTGGATTATATCATCTATAAAAGTCTTTAAATAAATGGGATTTTGTTTTAAATATAATTTTTTTTAGAAATACTTATAAATATGGATTGTTATTCAATATAGCAAAATAATTTTATTATATTTTTAAAATAATTTTAACAATTTTGTTATTTGAAATAATTTATTTACGAATATAATAAAATTTTATTTTTTATTACTGATAAATCGTGATGGATTTAGATATAAATCTAGGGCTTAAGGTTTAGATATAAATCTATCATTGTCGGTCACTAGAGTTCTTAGCTTCATTTTACTAATATAATAAAAAAAAATCTTTATCAACATTCACCCATCAAAATTTGAAATGTATTCACATGGTTTATGTTATGGCATACAAATTATTGTTTAATTTAATACAATTTGAACAAAAATTAATCTTCTGATTTGTGAAAGTATAAGAACTTGATTTAGACACATCTAGAATGACAAGAGCTAGAGTAGAATAAAGTTTAAAATTACATATATCATAACAACATTTTAACTATTTATTTCGTTCTTAAATTACTGAACTTAAGAGAGAGAAAACTCACACAATGTACTATATTAATTGTATCACGAGAGTCGACTAACAATCACATTCAAAGACAATTGGTATCCCAAAATAAATTATTCATCCTCCTCATGCTAACACATAAGGAAAGAAAATTATTTATGACCTAATAATAACTTTCATTTTTTTCATCTCTTGTATACATATGATATGATATGATATGGTGAAGTAATTTAAAATTGATATGGGTTGATTTGACACTATACAACAAATAATGAATGAAAAATGCTTACCCACACAATATAAGTACAAAACATATGACATAAACAAATGAATGAACAATACTTAATCTAGTGGATGAGTGGATCCCACTTATGCTTTTGTATCATTTAGAGCAAACTATGAATAATTGAGACATGAAAATTAATACATCTTTATAAAATAATAATAATAATAAAAAAAAAAATCATAATGAATATAACTCAACTAATAAAGTTATATATTAGAAGGTCTAAGATTCAAATCCCACACGTTTATACTAAACTAAAAAATGTGTATTTAAAAGTTGTAGATAGAAGTGAGCATTGATCGGTTGGAGTTGATTTTCTAACAAAACCGACTATGAATAAGTACAAAACAGACATCGACTTAAGCAACAAAAGAAAAGAAAAAGGATGGAATCCCTTTTACAAAGAAGGTTACATATGTAATTTAATCACATTTAAAATGTAAATGTTTTGATAATGGGAAGTATATATTGTGTAAGTAGATAATGTTGAATTAAAATAATGAAAGACGTGAATAATTGGTTCCACTTTTAAATATTTAAACAATAATTTTGTTTGGAGTTTAGAAGCTCAAACCATAATCTTAATTTTATAATTAAGATATTGATGTCCACAGGGATTGAACCAAACCAAAAAGAAAAAGAAAAAAAGTTTTCCCAAATGTTCTAGATTTTGCAAAAAGGCCCCTCATTGAACTGACGTGGCACTCCCTCATTCATCCGTTTTTCAATTTTTGAAATTTTTTTAATAAACACATTATATTATATTATTGGGCCAATTTTTTCAAAAGTTAAAACATGTTCTTATCATGTTTAATGAATGCCACCTATGTACTATATGTCCCCTTTGTTTCATTTTTTTATATGCAATTTGCTACCTCAAAGTTGCACTCTTATTACTACTTGTGTTCACATTGTTAACCTTATAAATTATCATTTTTTCTTTCTATATATCCCCACCTTCATTATATATATATGTGTATAATGATATGCTTTACTATAAGTTTTGTTTTATATGTAATAATCACCTTTTCTTTTCATCACCGATTTGATGTGTGAATGAAAAGGGTAAAAGTGTCATTTTTCTATGTTCTTCATGAGTAATAAGTTTTGCCTTAAACAAAGTTGGAATATCTTTTAAATTGTGGAAGATGTAAAGAAGAAGGCGATGTGAAAAGTGTTTTTTTTTTTTTTTACACGTGTTGTTGATAAATATGTCCTATATTGATTATTACGTAGGACTATTTTTTTTTAATCTTGTAATAAAAAAACTTTAAACTAGCTAAAATAAATATAGGGTCTTTTTTTTTGTTATAGATTTGAATTACACAATCGCACGAATCACTTAAATCGTTACAAAATATATATATCATTAACTTGCATTAATATACATTTGAGAAAGAAAAAAAAACTACACCCTTTGAAATCAATCAATAAAAAATTTTCAAAAGAAAAACAAAGTTTTTTCTTTTTTCTTTTACTTTCTTTTCCACAAATTAAATTTTAACCTAAAAAATTTATTATATTTAATCAATCCTCACCTTAAATAAACTGTACTAAGATTTCGAGTTGACATTAAAAATTATTGTTACAAATTTTATGACGTAATTAGAATAAAAAGATAGTCAAATTATTTGATTCGTGATGAATTATAATATAAATAAATAGAGAATCAAATTATTGAGAGTCTTAAAAACATTATTTTGCTTGTTAATTAAACAAAACTAAGAAAGTACCAAAATAAACAAAATAGTTTAAACACAAGAAAATTACGAGAGGAAATACAAAGGAAAATAAAAAAAATGTAATTTGGAAAAAAAAAACACGAAAACACATAAAAGAAAGGAAAAGAAAGAAAAGGTGTGGGCACGTGCGAAAGGGAAGGTCGAAACGTGATGAAATGGAAGAAGTAAATAAAGAAAAGTGGGGAGCGGGGGGGTGATTGGTTATGGCGGCGGGGTATCTTCCGTAAGCCACGTGGTTTCAAACCAACCCATTTTCACGGTGGTCCTAATATTCTAATCTCTTCATCAACTGCCACGTGTATACAAAGACACACTTGACATTTTTAAAAATTTTAAAAATTTTAAAAATTTTAAAAATGGGGGCTTCCTCAATACAAGCACTGACAGCCGCAACCCCCCCCCGTATTCTTCTCCACCTATGACGTGTAATTTCTTTTGTATATTTAAAACTATAACACATTAATCATTTTTCTAAAGAAAACATTATTTTTTGAAACTTGTTCTAAACTTTATACTTTAAAGAAAACATTCCCATTCCATCCATGTAAGAATTCGTGTTCAGATATGAGTTACTTTTTAATAAGGGGTTTTTTTCTTTCTTTCAATAAAACAAATTATTTTGAAAAATGAGAATAGTGTGAAATAAAAAGGAAAAAAAAAGAATGAGGGAGGAAAAGTGACAACTGGAGTCCAACGCTTTATTAAGAAGCAGACGTGGCAAATGGTGTAAGCACACGTGGGGTCGAGATTCATAGTTTTAAATTTCGTACGGGACCGTCTTAAAAAAAAAAAAAAAAGAAGAACTGACTTGTCAGTCAAGTAGTCGTTGGGACCTTGGGGGCCCCTCCCTGAAGGATCCAAACCCCTTTGTGGTGTCCCCATCCATCCATCCACTATCTCACGTGTCTTATCTTTAAACTCTCATTTCTCCATTTTTTCCATTTTCTCTTTTATTCTCTCCTCCCTTACTTTCCTTCTATTTACCATTTTGCCTCTCCTTCTTCAAATTCTCATCAACGATCCAGGGACTCAGGTTGGGGTCGACCATGGGGAATGCTTTCTCCCTCCTCATTCCTCTTTACTTCATCATATTCAACTTTTTCCCCCAATTTCTCATCTAATTGCAAATACCCACTCGGTTCTAAGACATCCATCTCTACTCCCTTCAAATTCAACCTTTTAACTTTGAGTTTGATAGTATAACCGTTATTCCAAACAAGATATATGTAATAGACTATATCTACCTTTGTTCTATATCTCAACTTATATAGATAGGATATATGTGATGATCAAAAGTGAAGTGATTTGAATCTTACCCATATACTAAATAAAAATATATTATGCTTCTTTTTGTTTATGGATTTCTTTCGATTGTTCGTGTGATAAATTTTTATTTTATTTTTCTTTTCTCTTTTCTATTTAATTAAACTGGGGTGCGTAAAAATAAACCAAAAAATATTTGGGTACGTTTTGAGAAAAAATTTATGAATAGCAAAAAAAAAAAAAAATTGAAACTATTGACAAAATATAACAATTCTTTTTTTATTTATTAAGAATTGTATAGATTTTGCTATATGTTATAAATAGTTTTAATTTTTTCACTATATTTAAAAAAGCTCATACAATTAAAGTACTGATTTTAAGATAGAATTAGTTGGTCACATCACTTGGGACTATTACTATATAAGTCTATGTGTGATCATTTTGTTTTTTGTTTGTCTTTTAAAAAAATATCATTCAATAGAGATATTGTCAAGTCAACCTATGTTATTTCTTTTATTTAGCCAATAAAAAACTTTGGTCACATTTTCAACGTTTGACTCTTCATCACCTTTTTCGCTCTTCAAAATATATTCATATAATTGTGAATCCATTCATCTCAATCGTTACACTACCATCTATAAAAATAAAAAAAAGACATATATCAAACTTTTTTTAAAAAAAGTGGAGACTTGGTTATAGGGTTAGACCCTTAAATAGGGACTTGTTAAAGATTCCACTTTGAAGAAAAAAAATATAGATCTAATAGGGTAATATTTATAATATACATATATTGACTACTTTTTTCAATCCAAAAGGCGATAATGAACCAAACATATATATGTTAAGGATGTTTCTAAACGTAACGTGTGTTATTAAGTCAAAGACGGTTTAAAACGACACGTGTTATACACTCAAAAGAGAGTTGACATCCACAAGCTGGTAAAATGAAAAGAGATTTGGAAAATACACGGAGAAGTTAGAGATGTGGAAAAGAGAGAGAGATATATATGTAAAGAAGTAAAGGAAAGGAAAAATGGGGAAGAAAGTAGATGAAGAGACGGCATATTTGTGGGCTTTGGACTTCCGTGGAAGGCTTTCCATTGAAAACGATATGTGTGTGTGTATATATATATATAAAAGTTAGAAACAATTAAAAGAAAGAGGATGAAAAATAATTATAAAAAGAATTGAAGAATTAATGAAAATGGTAATTAATGGGAGTTTGTGAGCTATCAGTTTCAGAAAGGTGTGCATCAATGGCGGCCACACACAACCAAAGTTGAATATTTCGTTTATGGCTAATGGCTGCAAAACAATACAACAACAAAAAGTTGACGCTTGTTTTTCCCTTATTTGTTCCTTTCTATAGGTAATATATTGTTAGAGTTTAAATCATACACATTATGTTTTCTTTTACTTTTGGAAAATATACATCTTTCTCGACGTTTAATTTTTATAGGGTTTTAAAACGTTACGTAATTACTTTTTAAGGCGGATTGGATTACATGTGGAGTTAAAGAATCGAATTTCTAACTTCGGAGTTGATAATTCAAGCATTATGCATGCTGAACCATCCTCTTTTTTGTTTAGTATTGAACTTTTGAGTTTTGTCTATCTATATATTTCAAGATTTACAGTTTGAGCCTTAATTTTTTTATTAGACACTCATTTTCAAATATATAATCATAATGTCTATTAATTAATTAAAACTAATTATGAAGTAAAATTTAAAATGTAATTGGTTGTGAAAAACTTTAAAACTTAAATTATATTAATTACAATAGGGCAGGAATGGCGGCAAAATTTTCCTTCCATTGTATACCTAATTATTTTGAGTGAGACTAACTATTTCAAGAAAATTATGGTTTCTAGCTTTTTGTTAAACAAACTAGATTTTCTTTCTGATTTAGATTTCTCAAATTTTCTAATGTTTTTACCAACTACGACCATGAACTTTAAACAAAATATTTGATAGTTTAAGGAATCAAGAGACGTAAATACATATAAATAGAATTATTCAGAAACGATAAGTATGTATAAATCAACTTCGTATATGTATATATGTATGAAATTTGTTCGAAACTTTTGACGTTAAAGTCGATAGTACATAGGGTTTATAGTAATGGAGGTAGGCTAATGTTGACTTTTATAAATAAACACATACGTCGTAAGTAATTATAAATATTAGGGTTTTGTTATTGTGTATATATATATATATATAGATAGATATGTATTAGTGCTCCTCCTCATGTATTGTTGCCTTTATACTATCCTTTGTACAGTGAGTCAACCGTCAATGCTTATCCTTTCTTTTTCTTTTATTTTCTTTATTTAACCTTTTTTTTTTCTTTCATTGTGACTAAGACGACTCCGCCATTCATATAGAATAATATAATATTTACATTTGTGTTCATAAAAAAACCAATGAGGAATCCACACACGATATCTTCCATCCTCCTATATACCTATAAAATTGACACCAAAAAAAAGTTGTTCACTTTTATTCCATTCATTCATCTTCTAGTTGTTTACAATTTTAAATTCAATTTAGTTTAAAGACAAAGACTATATATTGATGTCAATTTAATGATGCATCATGTACACATACACCTACATTATAATATTACTTCAAATTTAGTCTTAAAATGTATACTTGGGTGAGCACCGCACTTGAAAAATCGATCCGAACTATTGAAATCGATTATACTGACATTCAATGGTCGGTTTTATTAAAAACACGGTTGGTGGTTGGTTTAATTAAAAAGGTTTTGAAAAACCAACCGAAACCGACCCGCTGAACATTGTTGTCGGTTTTTCTTAGTATATAAACCGACTATGGTAGGTTTTTGGGAGTCTCGATTTTTGTACAAAACCGATCCCGTCCGATTGGTGATCACCCTTTTGTATCCATATGTTTTATTAGAGTGTGTATAAGTAAAAGAAAATAAGAAAGAACTCTTTTTTAACTCATACAAAGAGAAAATATTTTGGTTTTTCGATCGATCAATAATAATAACACTATTGTATTTTCTACGATTAACTATTTATCGTCTCAAAAGTTTAAGTTGATGAGTTAATTAAGGTCAAATTTAAATATATCAACGCTTTATCAATTTTTCTTACTCGTGATTATCACGTGACTATGGTTTTAATAATTATTAATTGGCTTGACTTTTAGGGTATATGGTAAATTTAGTTATAACAAGAGGTTCACTTATTTGGAAAATGTTCCATTCAATAAACATGACACGCATAACGCAATAAAAATGAAAAAAGAAAAACGATTGAGATTCGTTACGATAAGTCGTCGAAAGCAAGAGAATAAAACTAACAACCCCTTTTTTGTACTTACGTAAACAAAGAAAAACAAAAAGGAGTTGTAGAAAACAAAATTTATTAAGTTTATTTGGAAGTTCCTTGTTTGGTTGCATTGATTTCGGGTGGCTAATTTACTTGATGTTAGGCATTGGGTGGATTGTGATGGCCACAACCATTATTATTATCATTATTATTGTTGTTGAGTTTGTTTGACAAACAATCCCTCCAATATTTGGTGTCCAAAAAAGAGAAAATAAACATATGACCATACATATCTATATCTATCAACATCAAACACTTCTTCCTTCCTCTCCTCTCGTTTCATAAGTACATTTTTCTCATTCTTATATTTTATGTTAAGTTCTTGATATTGCAAGAGAAATAAGGGAGGTGTTTGGCCGATTGGGTAGAGTTTAATAAGTTTATAGTTAATTTATTGGAGTTAGTAAGTTTATGTTTGAGTTGTAGAGTCGTAATTAAGATGATTATTTTTCATAATTTTGAAAAGTAGATTGAAAAGGAAAGATGCAATTACACGATAAATGTGATAAATAGAGATAGAGAGTAAAATGTTAGATTTAATTTTTAGATAAATCTGGAAAGTAGAGAAAGAAATGAAGATGAATTTTCTCGATAAATAAACTTTAATAGAGTTCACTATTGAGGTTGAAGTTGTGTGTACGAAGTTGGTTTGCCAAACGATCCCTAAATTTTGTTCCACCAAGTTTATGTCAACATTTTTTTTTTGTCAACAAAATCATTAGGGAAAAAAGTTTTTGTCTCTAAATTTTAATTAATATGTGTGTTTGGTCTCTGAGTTGTGAGAATAGACATTTTTAGTCTCCAAGTTTACAAGAATAGATTTATTTGGTCCTTGAGTTTTACAAATGTATCTTTAAAGTCCCCGAGTTTTTTAAATTATGTTTAAAAGACCACTCGAATAACTTTATACTTTTATTATAAATAATTATATTTTATTTAAAATTATAAAAACAACTTCTAAAAATCGTATACTCTCTAAAACTATATTTTGAAATTTAAATAAAATATAATTATTTTCAATAACTCAAATATAGAATACTTTTAAAATCTGATAAACCTATTTTCTAATTTTCCGAGACTAAAAAAATACATTTTGAAAACTTGTGGACAAAATAAATCTATGGTTGTAGTTCCATTTTTTCATGACTATATTATCGATTTAACACTACCATAGTAAATGCACTATAATTTGAGTTGTGCTTAATTCTCAAAGATCGTTGATCCATGAATTATTTGGATATAAGTCACAAATTAACTTAATCGTTTATGGTATCTAATAAATTTTGAAACTTTGAAATTAATCCCTAATAAGTAAGCAACACATATTCAAATTTTATTTATGAGTTAATTTATTATTATATATAAATCTAAACTCCACACATTTATTTTTGTGTCGAGTAGATGAATAATTGCAAAAGATAAAGCTTGAAATATGGTTTATTTTGATTTAATATAACTAAAAAGGAGAAAGGAGAAGGAAAGAAAGAAAAGGAAGGGGGCATTGTTGGTTGGGTGAGTAGAGCACCCGTTTACTTGTTGTTGGATCATCAAACACGAAACACGGGTCAACCCGCTTTTTCTTCTTATTATTTTAGTTTAAACTTTAATTATTGGACTCTAAAATATTGAGAGAAAATGATTTGATTTTGGAATAAGTGGAGAGTCCCATTTTTCTTTATACTTTCTTATTCTTTCTTACAACCAAAGCCGAAAAATACACAGCACATCACAATAACCTAAACCCATTCCACATTTATTTCTATTTCTAACTTTCTAATTTTTCTTTCCTTTTTTCTTTCCTTTTTTAAGAAAATGTTTATTTCGTTTTAAATATGATGGTTATTCATGTTTATGTGATTCAACTACTGGCATGTTCGCCAATGATAACTCATAGCATTGGATACATGGTTTCATATGTATGCTCTAACTCACGTCAAAAGAATATACTATTATCTTCTGTAACTACTTTGTCATGCGTAATTGTAATTGATCAAAGGGATTCATCTACTGTAATGTGTCAGGCTCAAGATACATGACTACGATTTGGAATTTGGATTTAACACACCTCTTACTCCTACATTCTCTGGAAGTTGAATATGTTGTCCTTGTCTGTTTTTAGTTGCTTTTTAAAGTGGAAGTTGTTCCTATAAAACAACACATCTCAACACGCTAACAAGGGTTCTTTTAATGTACTTTGTCATCGTTCTCATGCATCTTAGGAAAACTCCTGGGGGTGTTTGATGCGCAGGTTCAAAATAAAATGCCTAAAAACTAAATGACTGTAGTCTTATTTGATGGGGTTTTGATGCTTTAAAATTACGGATGTCTGTGTTTGGGTGCAGGAATTGAGGGTAGGAATTGATAATCTGGATTTCTAATGCTTGTATTTGGGGTGTTGGTTTTGAATTCCTAAATTTAGCATATCTGTTTTTTTTTTTTTTTTTTTTTTTGTCAATTATACAATCTAAGTTTATCATGTATAAAATATTTAATTGATTTTTTTAAATATTTTGTGCGTATAATTCAATTTCTTGATTTATTGATTTTCATGACAATAATGTAAAAAAAAAAAAATTAATATTCAATAACAATATATTTTATTACAGTTACATTAACATGAATTGTCTAAATAGAAATGTTACAAATTATTCACAAAATATAACAAGTTATGTAATTAGATGAAGTTTACAAAAGTTTTAGTTAAGCAAAACATTAAAAAGTGTCTAATAGATAGGTTTCAAAACAAGCATATAACAAAAGGGTCATGTAAAAGCAAAAGCAAGAAGAGTTACATTTAGTGATAGTTATGGTTGCGTTTCTATGATGCACATGTAATGTAATATTTAAACCGCTTTTATAAAAAAAATTTAAATAATTTTTTTTAAAAAAAAACACTTTTCTCTTAAATTAATCCAAATAAGTCTTAAGTCTTCTAGTTAGAGTTACCAAAGAAAAAAAAAATGAAAAACGTATATTTAAATACTATTTTGTACGCTGGGTATAACATAAAATTATGGATAATCGTGTGTTTTAAAATGTAATTATGAGTCAAATATATTCAAAATTTTAAGATTTAGCCATTTATTTTCTTCAAGTTTTACTAGGAACGAGAATTTATATTTTTCCTATGCAAAAAATGATAGAAGAAAGATGAAAAGAAAAGTTCTGATATGTTTATTTATTTTTATTATTTGAACAAAAATGCACCATTTTCTATTTTTTATTTGGGTAATAAAAAATATTTTATTTTACATATGCAAAAAAAAAAATATATATTTATTCATTCAAAACAATAAGAAATTACACTAACTATTTTGACTAAAAAATATATTATTTAATACATCATCAAATTATAACAAAAATTTTAATCTTTTTTAATCAAACCAACTCAAATTATTTCAATCTTTAATTTATTTGACTTGTCATCTAAAAATTATAGTATTAATTTTTAAATGGAAATGAGAACTAAAATTAATTTTTTTTAAAAAAAAAACCATCAATTTACCCCCACATGTTAAGCCCATGGTTTAAACCATGGGCCAAACATGAGATTGACATCAAAAGGAAAAGTACATTTTGTTGGTATATATATAAATTATTTTAAGTTTTTTTTGAACCATACTTTCATATCATTAAGAACCACCCTAGATAGGAATCATCCTCATTAAGATGTAATCTAGATTCATTCATGTCTCTCATAAACTCAAGAGGTTACATCCGTGGAGGAACACATACTTGCATGTAACCTCTCTAACTTGACAAAATTAAATTTTGAAACCACTACAAAATGAGATGGAAAGATTCTTGCTTCATATCCTTTTTTATATACATAGTATCGAATCATTTGTAGGCAAGAAGTAAAGACTTTTGTAGGCTAACTTCTTTTAGTTGTATTATAAAAGGACAGATCCAAATATATCAATCATAATCAAAGATATAATACAATGCAAAATAATTTGTATATATGATAAAATTTAAATCCAACTTTTGAAGTCTATTAGTGATAGAATATATAAGTGATATGTATGACAAATGATCGATGGTAAAAAGCCTATTATTAATAGATTTTGTTACCTTTCAAAAATGTTAATAAATTTGATTGTTATACCTAAAACTTGCTACTTAGTGCACTTACCCTATTGTAAATCTAAAGCCTATAATTGAACGGGCCGAAAGGTATACCTAATTGGGCCTAAACCATTCCAAAAACAGGCCGATTAAAGATGACAAGTAGGTTCGGACTAGCCCAACCAATTAAAATTATTTTTTTCTAAAAAGGCCCAATTCAAGCACGTGGGTGACGTGTAGACTTCGAATTAATATCCTGCACGCAACTCCACGAAACACGATCCAGTTGCTGATTGGTCCGGTCAATCTGATGAGTGACAAACTAATCAGAATATGCCACGTTGTATGCACACCCAAAGCAATGCTGTGTCGAACCGTAGGTGGTTTGGGACGGACTTTAAACAAAAAAAAAATAATAATAATAATTTAAAAAATGTAAGGTGGGGCCCAGTACTCGATTTTCTCACATTTTTTTTTCATTTACTAATTTCCACGTCACTGACGGACGACCGACGAATCTTATCCAGCTTCAATTTAGTAATGGTGATATGACTATTATACCCTCCACTTCCCACGCCATTTTTGACCTAACAAATCTGTGAGTTTGGTTTGAAGATTGAAAAACTGAATAGCAGTTAGATGACTTTATCAGTATATCCATCATATGATCATTAGAAGGTATAAAATGAACAATTAATTGATTTTGAGCCCTATGTTCTCTGATGAAGTTGTCAAGTATATTAGGGTTTGAGAGACTTAAAAGGTGTAAGGTTACAAGTTTGGGAGAAAGGAGTTGAAATCGGTGGTGTGGGTATGAGGTGTAATTTGTGGAAGGACTCATGAGATGTGGCTTTATGCACAAGACGGGTATCAATACTTGTGGTCTTGAGTCCATGTGAGGTAGGTAGATGAAGACAACATTAACAAGAAAATAACTAAAATGAGCTTATCTATGATACCATAAAAGCTTGAGTAAGCAAATTGATTTGTGATAACCTTCCAAATAATATTGTTTTTTTTTATGCAAGAAAATGTAACATGTAACATGTCTCTAAAACTAGTAGTAAAAATGTGAATAGACAAATTATCAACCATGTGAATTAAATTTATGATTTATTAAAATTTTAAAAACTAAAATTAGATAAAGAATTACAAAGCAGAAATACAAAAATGATGTAAGATTTTCAAATAACAATTTTTCTTATTGACGGGATTCAGTTTAAAAAATTGGATAGAAAAAAAAAAAGATATTGGATAAATATGAAAGAAGTTTATAATTTCTTTGATGGAAAATAGTTTATGATGTTATCTATTTAAAGTTTGATATTTTCAAAGAGATCCCTATCATCACATTACAAATGTCTCATTTTCTTCCAATCACCTTTTATCCTTTCTATAAAATATCTTGTTTTTATAAAATTACATATAAATCTTCTTTTTGGTTTTTATGGCTATTTTATTTGGATATATAAAACACCCTAACATTATTTTTCAAGTCATTATATTAACATCAAATCAAATTCAAAATTTTAGTTGTCTGTTCAATCTTTAATTCATATTTATAAATAGTTTCTTAAAATTGAAAATTTAAAGGGTAGTTATAAAATCAACGCTAATATTCAAGAATTCAAAGATAACATCGTGCTCATTTTTTTCGACTCTTTTTAAAGCTCTAGCAATTTGTTGATCTTAGAGTCGAAACGTATTTCATTATCATTTAATCCATTAACTAGAGAGTTCAAATAAAGGCTTGTCTTAAGCCTTTGTTGATTGTATTCACGCGATCTCTACCTTATAGAATCTATCAAAAGTAATTTTGTCATACACTGAGATTTCGATTTCCAGATATTTGGTTTGAAGACAACGCTCCAAGAAAGTCACGCTTTACAAGTACTAAAAAAAAGGTTTAAATAAAAATTAATGTAAATGAGAAAAAAAGAAACTTGTAGAGTACCCCTTCGTTTTTCGTTATAAATTTTTGTGAGCAAACTTAATTTAAAGGTAACATGAAGGGGGTACTATTGTAATTTCAGGATTAATTCAGCTTTAAGGCTTTAAGGCGCGTTGAATATGAAGGGTATTAAAGTAATTTCAGTTTACCTCTTCCCTCCACCAGCATCTATAAAAGGCGCTGCTATTCCCGTGTGGTTTCTTCCGTGTTCATTGGGATTTCTCGAAATTCGAAAACGCTTTCTCTTTCGTTCAGACAAATTTCAATCCGATCCTTCATTAATTTGTAAGTAAAAGTTCTGATTCATCTTTCAGTTCTTTAAATTCAATCTTTTCATCTGTAAATTCGTCTAAGAATAGGTTGGGTACTCTGTTTTTTTCGATTTTTAGAACTAACAGAGGTGTATTTAAGTATTCTAAACCCTAATTTTCTCCCCATTTTTAGCTGATTATTATTATTAAGCTGAATCTAAAGAAGTTTTTTATAAGCATGCATACTTGTAGTTCTTTGGGAATTTCCACCATGAAACCTTGTAGGATTCTTATTGGCTTCAAATCATCGTCGATGTTTGGAACAATCGCATCGCCCAAGCTAAAGTATAAGAGGATCGGTAGATTTTCAAAATTAGAGCCAAATGGGTGTAAAATTACAGGGTCTGTACAGGTTGTTGATAATTTAAGTAGGAGATGTTTTTGTTTTTCTAATGGTTATCGGTTGTATAAAGGTAGTAATGATAGAAATAGATGTTTGATTGCAAATGTAGCTTCGGATTTTAGAAATCAGTCGACATCGGCCGAGTCTTATGTCAAACAGAAGAGTTTTGACACAATCTATATCAATGGAGGGTTTAAGGTTAAGCCATTGGAGATTGAGAGTATTGAGACGGGTCATGGTATTGTTAAAGAAGATAAAAAGGTGTCTGAGGTTGAGGGATTAGGTAGTTTGAAGGGTTCTAATTACTCTAGAGTTGAGAGAGAGGCGTCCAAGATTGAAAAGGAGGCATGGGACTTGCTTCGAAACTCTGTTGTGTTCTATTGTGGACATCCTGTTGGAACTGTTGCTGCTAATGATCCAGCTGATGCTCAGCCACTGAATTACGACCAGGTCTTTGTTCGTGATTTTGTACCATCGGCCTTGGCCTTCTTGTTAAATGGAGAAGAGGAGATTGTCAAGAACTTCCTCCTTCACACCTTGCAATTGCAGGTATATTCCTACATGTCGAGCTTTCTGTTTATGTCAATAATGGTCCCTATCTTTTATATGGATACCTGATCTCCTTAATTTGATGTGATTAATAAGTGAATTTAGCTAATTATTAGATGCATCTTCTTTAGCATGACATGATTTGTATCTACTGTACCTCAACGTCTAAATATCCTGAAGTGGAACCGAACTAAAATTTTGAGAAAACTTTTATTTAGAAGTCCTAATGATCCTGTTTCATTTCTAATTATAACTCATGAGTACTACAATTCCTCGTCCTTTGAATTGAAATCAGCTGTTTCTGTTAATGGTTAGAGTTGGGAGAAAACTGTCGACTGTTACAGCCCTGGACAAGGGTTGATGCCAGCAAGTTTCAAAGTCAGAAGCCAACCTCTTGATGGTAGCGATGGAGCTTTCGAAGAAGTTCTTGATCCTGATTTCGGTGAATCTGCCATTGGTCGGGTTGCACCAGTCGATTCTGGTAACATAATTTTGTTTTGTTTTGTTTTTTCCTTTTTCATTTCTGCAATGGATTCATTTAAATGTTTTCTTCCACAAATATGCAACTTTATGCATGTCATAGAGCTTTAAACTTTGTTACTGTGTATGCCTACTTCCAGGGTTGTGGTGGATTATTTTGTTAAGAGCTTATGGAAAGATCACAGGAGATTACACATTGCAGGAACGAGTCGATGTACAGACAAGCATAAGATTGATCCTTAATCTTTGCTTGACAAATGGGTTTGACATGTTTCCTACTCTGTTGGTCAGTGATGGTTCCTGCATGATTGATAGACGAATGGGCATTCATGGACACCCACTTGAAATTCAAGTATGAGCAATAAGCCCTTTGTAGTTTTGCATCATTAGTTCAAGAGCATTTACAAGCAATGCGTTATGGTTGAAGAGCATTTGGAGGCAATTGTCTGATGTAGTTAATTCATTTTGCAGGCATTGTTCTATTCGGCCTTACGCTGCTCCAGAGAGATGCTGATTGTCAACGATTCAACTAAGAATTTGGTGGTTGAACTCAACAATAGGCTTAGTGCACTCTCCTTCCATATCCGAGAATATTACTGGGTTGATAAGAACAAAATCAACGAAATTTATCGTTACAAAACAGAGGAATATTCTTCTGATGCTGTAAATAAGTTCAATATATATCCTGAACAAATTCCTAGTTGGCTGGTTGACTGGATCCCTGAGGAGGGCGGTTACTTTATGGGCAATCTACAGCCTGCGCACATGGACTTCAGATTTTTTACGCTCGGGAATCTTTGGTCCATTGTGTCATCACTTGGGACTCCAAAACAAAACGAGGGCATTCTAAACTTGATTGAAGCCAAATGGGATGATCTTGTGGCTAACATGCCTCTCAAGATATGCTTCCCAGCTATGGAGTACGAGGAATGGCGCATAATAACTGGCAGTGACCCTAAGAACACGTGAGTATCTTTCGATTCTAGAAGTAGAGACAAAAAATGTTTATAACCATGTACTTAGCATTTCCTTTGTTTTTCCTATTGGCAGTCCTTGGTCATATCATAATGGAGGTTCTTGGCCAACACTCTTGTGGCAGGTGAGGGACTTCTTATTTAAAATTTCCAATCTTTTACCTCAAAACTCTTAACAGAAGCTTGATTGCTAACCATTTTCTGTGGGGATATTTACAGTTCACACTTGCTTGCATCAAGATGGGGAGGCCAGAGCTTGCAAGGAATGCCATTGCAGTCGCTGAGCAAAAGCTTTCAGTTGATCGTTGGCCTGAGTACTACGATATGCGCAGTGCAAGATTAATAGGGAAGCAATCACGACTCTTCCAAACATGGACCATCGCCGGTTTCTTGACATCGAAGCTGCTTTTGGAGAATCCAGAGAAGGCGTCTCTGTTGTTCTGGGAGGAGGATTACGACATTCTTCAGAACTGCATTTGTGCACTCAGCAAAGGCAATGGAAACAAGTGCTCTCGCCATCGCCAGCATCCGAAACCAATTAATCCTAACCATTAAACTAATGAATGTTTCTTTGCTTCTAACAGATGATTCTTTGGAGGGGCATTTTTTTCTTCTTCCTCTGATTCTCTGTCTGTGTATAGAAAAATACAATTCTAAAGGCTCAAAGTTTTTGAAGAGTCTCTAATATTCCTTGTGGGAATTGGTAATGTATGATTATTGCCCACTTCATTTATATGTAATTCAAAATCTACTTTTAATCTTCTATTCCAATGCATTTAAACGTTCTCTCCTATGAAAGACATATATGTATTCAAACGTTGGGATACGTTTTATTTTATATTCTATTAATGATAGACATAAATTGATGTCAATAAATTTCTAATAGTGTTTATCGGTGACATTGATATAACTTGATGAATTTCTATCTTCTATGCTTGACTCAAACAAAAATTTTGTTATATTTTGTAAGTATCTTGAGTAGTTTTTCCAATTTACAATAGTTATCCAAAACCAAATTGGAATGTTGAAGCGACCGGTGGGACGATCACCGAGGAACACACCTTAACAATACAGCTACATTTTATTATTCTTTTAAAAAACAGTGTTAGGTTTCCCATAATTAGTAAGAAAAAACGAACACAAAGTTTTAATATGAAAAATGAAAATATTAAAATTTAATATGCAAGAAAAAATAGTTAACTTGACAAATGTGACCTTTCCTATTATTATTATAATTTCATTTTTAAAATAAAAAAAGAATAGAAAAATATTTCATAATATGGTTTTCATAATGAGCACCAGTGTAGTGCAATGTCTTTTCTAATATAGTTGTTTAAATTAAATATTAGAAAGTAAATGAAAACATAACACTTAAAATTATTTATTTAAAAGAAATTATGAATGATTACCTAAAATGGTTGAATAATGTGTGGAGTAAAGGTTTAGAAAAGATTCACATATTGCTCATGTTGGTGTGCATTGCAGTATGAGTTTTTGTCCACTAAGTACATTTTTAGGTTATATTTAAACATTACACGAAACAATGCATTATTACAAATATGTATTTATAATGTTTGATTACACAAAATATTTTTAAAACTATTTTTTCTTTCTAAATTTTCTCCTTCAAAGAAAACGGTGAAAATCAAAATCGCAAGTGATGCGTAAAATGTCTAAGAAAGTTGTTTATTTAAAACTACGAACATGTTTAAAGTATTTTTAGAAGATAATAATTATTTGCACATTTTAAAGTGTATTGTTTTTAAGTATAATTAGATTTGTATCTCTAATAAGATATAAATGAAATATAAAATTATTCAAAAAAACAACAAAAACTATATCAAATTCTATACATCAGTACTCATCACAGCTAATTTAAATAAACGATGTTGCAAATAAATTTTTTTTAAGGAAAAAAATACCATATAAATATAAAAGAAAACAAAAACTTTATAGTGATAAAATATTATAATTGTTAGAATCTAAAATTTTGCTATAACTTGTAAATATTTTAATTTATTTTACTATTTTTAAAGATGTTCCTACTATAAATAATAAATATTTAAATAATTTTAAAAAGTACATAATTTTTTATTAATTTGTCTAAATATTTGTTTGAAAGAGAATATATATATTTCTTGATAAATCCTATAATAATATAGGGGTAGTTTGGTAAATAGCTGCATCGTTCTTCCTGTCCTTTTCAAGTCTCATTCCATATGGATTGCGTGTCCACAGAACAATATTTTCATTTTTCTTAAAAAAAATCCAAATTCATTCATTTTAAAATTTGTAAATCTCGACATCAAAATTTTTAAATACGAGTCAATTTTAAATTTTCAGTCGATTTCGAATATAAAACTTTAAAAGCTTATTTGATATAATTATATGTTTCACATATGGTTTATTCACAAGCTTTTAGTTTAAAATTAAATTAGCCTAGATGTATACTTTTTTAAAAAAAGAATAGTAGTGATAATAAAGAAAACGCACCCCCCCCTTTTCTGCATTAGATAATCATCGTTTTTTCTCTCTTCAATTATGCTTCACATGCATTCTATTTCTATCAAAATGTGTGTGTGTGTATATATATATCTATAAGATAAATTTCGTTATTTAAATTAATAACAACTATAGTAATTATAATAGATAATAATGGTAGAAATAATAATTAGGTGTTATAATAATATTTTTAAAAATTTATAAATATAACTAAGTCGATAAGTGATATTTTCTATTGATGTATCACTCCTAATTTCTATTGTTCATAGACTTTTTTAAGATATGTTGTTGTGTATATTAATATTATAAATTTAATTTCTATATTTGCAAATTCTTTAAATAACTAATTAAGTTATGTTTTTATTGATATTGTTATTAAAAGAGAAATTAATTCTCGAGCCAATCTACATGAAAGTTGAGGTTATAATCATTAATCGATGAGTTACGATTAATTTAAACTAATATAGCTTAACTAAACAAAGAAGTAGCGATTTGGTAATGTAGATTAAAACCAATTGTCTTTATTCTTTTTGAAGGAAAAGAAAAAAAAATGGAAAACCAAATTGTTACAAAAAAAAAAAAAAAAAAAAAGTATTTTATAATCCAAGAATTTATTAATCACACAGTTAAATTCAATTTATAAAAAACAAATGGTTAAGAATTTATTCTAATAGTTAACAATTAAAATAATTAAATTTTAGTTCTTATAGTTTAGTAAATAAAAAAAACTATTTCTTGTAATTATAATTTATGAAAGCAAATAACAAATTTTGGAAGTTTGAAAATCATAAAGGGAAAGAGGTAGGGACAAAAATGCGAAATTGAACCAATTTTTTGTGTCATTTTTGTAATTTAGAGACCTAAAAAGGTCATAATTGTAATTTAAGAGAGTGAATTTATATATAAAAAGAAACAAAAATCGGATTTCGTCCCGCAGATATCTTGTGGTCAATTTATTGGTCTGTAGACGGAGAGATGAGCCAGAGATGGTACGCCCCAAGTTTCCGGTGGCCGGAATTCAGTTTGTGGCTGCGGCCTGCGTCGTTCGGTTGGCCGGATTTCAGTTTCTCAAACTTCAGCATCGAGTGGAACTCTCCCAACATCAGGTGGTTTAATTTTTCAATTCTCGATGATCTCTTATGGACCTTCATCGCTCTTCTCGAATCCCTAGTTCTTCTTACAATGTTGTGCTGTTTCTTCTTGTGCTGTGGATTCACTCTCTGATTTTCTCAATTACCCATTTAGTATGTTGTGTATATATATATATGTATATTCCTTTTCATCGATTTCAAAATCTTAGCAATTAGTTATATCCTCTGTAGTTTTACTGTTTTGCGTCAAGTGTAATTTGATGGTTTCGTTCTTCATCTTTCATCGATTTGTGGCCGGAATCCCTAACTAGAATTGGAAAGCCTCGGATAATTGAATCGATGTGAACAGCTGTGAAATTCTTCAGTGTTATTGTTGTGAATGACTTCGTTGTGTTCTTAATTCAATCAAAGATGTTTTCTTCCCTTTTTGATTTGCTGTTCATCAAATTGTTTGTGGGAAAAGAATGTTAGAGAAATTACGAAGAAAATATATTCGAAAGTCTTGTCTGTATGAGAAAATATCTTAAATGGAATCTCTCTTTTCAAAATGATTCAAAAGTCTTTTAGAAAGAAAAAAAAAAACTTCAAATCCTATTTTGTTCGAACCATTAAAAATGGTTCTATTTTAGTCTTTTATCCATAAAATGTTAGTTAACTCTTTAATATAAATATGAAGGAGTTTGTATATTTTGGGTTCTAGATGTGTTGATCTAAATGTACGTTGAAATAAAATGTTAACAATCAACGTGTCAACGAAAAAAAATCTTCTTTCGAGTTTTCGATTATGGTTAGCGGCTTTGCCATCTTTTTCAAAATTGAAGTTGTAGATTTTTTAGCGGAGTTGATTTATTTAGCTACCTAATCAACTAAAATATTAATAACAAGGACTCGAGTACGTACTTTTAAAACGTTTTGAGACAAATAAATATATTTTAAAGTTTGGGGATGAAAATAGAACAATATTCAAAGGTGAATGACTAAAATAGGATTTAAATTTAAAAAATATTTTAAAAGAACTAAGACTAACGATAATTAGAAGAAGATAGCAAATTCCTCCAATAAGTCATCAAAAATTTTTATTATCCAATAATTTGTTTTCAATCGAATTCTTATCGATTTTAATGTTCTTTTGGTTAGGGAAATCTTGATATGTGGTTTATAATTTTGACGATGACTTCTCCTTCATCTCTCTCACTACTTTTCTATAATCGAGATATTAATATATTAATGGATTCAATAGATTATGACATTTTATATAATTCACATTAATGATTTCATTACTCGAACACATGTTTCATAATATCTATATGCATATTTAACTTTGATTTGATTTCCCTCTCTAGAGTAAATGACTTAGAATGAAAAAGAATGTAATTCCTATCAGAAAATGAATGACAAAATGACTAATTAATTGTATCCAAATCTTCATTGTTAAAAAAAAGAGGTATTGAAAAACTTACAATCTTTAAGAATGCCTTTTTGAATTTTGAGAGACTTTTAGGTTTCATTAACTTCCCTTTTAATTAATGAAAGACAGACTTTTGGTTTAGTGATCTATTTTTGTTAGTTTTATACTTTTAGTTGAATGGTTTATTCAATTTAGGTCTTTTTTCAAAAAAAAAAAGTTGTAATGATCTAGTCTTAATAAATAATAATTCAATACATGTACTCCATAATTTATAGCAATTTTGTTATAAACACGTAATGATTTAGTCTTTTATTGTAAAAAAAACTATAATTAAGATTTAATAAAAAAAATATTAAACTGCTATAAATTTAAAATTACAAGAACAAAATTATTTCTTCTTTTTTAAAAAAAAATCAAATTTTTAATCATTAATTTTTAAATTTTCATTGGGTCCATTGATTCAACTTCTTGAACAAAAACTGAGCCACTTTGAGCTCTAACTATGAAATACATTTATGTTTGGAGTTGCATCGTAATTAATATTGTAATTGAGTTTAAACTTCAGATAAATTTATAAGAATCCTATCATGAAGGTTTCAATGACAACAAATTTTCTAGTTATTCGTGCAATTTACACGTGTAATTAATTGTGGTATCACATGAGTTTTAATTGGAACTTTCAAAATTTGGAGGTGATCGATTAAATTGAAGACGTTTAATGGTGCGATGATGATTATACCAACCCTTTCATAGGTCAAACTTATGTCATTTTTCCAAAAATTGTTATATTCACCCAAATGTTAAAGGTGAATATAATAAATTTACGTACAATAATTGATTCATATGATCTTGTTTAATCCTTCATCCCTCAATTATCGAACTTAAAGAAAATCCTGTAGTTTAAATTTTGTAATGATTTCATTTCATAATTTTAGTACATAACAAAGATTTAGTCCACAATTGAGATTAGAACTATAACCCACAATATCAAAGGAAAGGTTGTGAACATCTTTTTCTTCAATGCCTAAACCCTCTAATAACTACACGATAAAAATGATTACACAAAATAAACATTGAACTAAAGGTCGTCTGATTCCAGAATGAAGGCACGACAAATAATGATAAAAAGAAACATTAAGCTAAAAATTAAAATTATTGGTTGTTTTCATTCCACAATAATAAGGCTGGCTCATTTTTCCAAAGTTACACATTCCTTTATTTATTGGCAAAGAATAGGAGAATTGATGATTAGAGTGTTATGAGCTGAATAATTGGGGTATGAAGAAATGTCACACACAATTCTAAAACCAAATTTTGGAAAAATTAATTATTATTACCTCCTTCTGGCCTTGGGGAAGAAACCCTCCAAACAAAACCTCCCGAAGAGGATTTTGATTTTACTAAAACTGGAAGATGGCAGCTCCGCTCGATGGCTTGGAAGCAAACACGTAGAGACCGAGGTCATCCTTGTTGATGACCCCTCGTTCGATTCTCGATTTGTAGAAGTTTTCCTGGTGTGAGAATCAAAATGGGCAGAAGTTATAAACTAGATCCCAACACGACGAAGAAAGACATTGACTTTCCAGTCTCAGAAAACTAACCTTGAGATTAAGAATGAACTGGGGAACAATGGCTTCTTTTACAAGAGCGACTGCACAGCCACCCCATCCTGCTCCAGTTAGCCTGGCTCCGAGAGCGTCATTGTCCCGGCATATCTTTACAAGTTCCTCCAACTCGGGACAGCTGGGAAAACAAATAAGAAGATGGTAGTCACTAACTAATCTGATTACTATCAAACAATGTTGATCAACAGAATGCAGGCAGCACGGATGTTCATTGATTGAACTTTTGAAGAAAATATACACTTGAGGAAGTTACGGAAGGATTTATAAACATGCATAAACCAAAATAAATTGTGCTCTTATCAATCAAGTTCACAAATAGAATAAAGTCGTAATTGCTCGAATTTATTAAAATTGTGAAAATGGTACGTACCTGCATTCATAAAGAACGCTACAGCTGTAGTGGCTATCATTCATAAGATCACCGAGCTTCTTTAGCTTGTCTTCCTCACTGCCAAAAGAAAATGCCTTCAACATTAAAAATGAGGAAAACGAAGAATAATTTTCCTCTATCCCGACATACCATGTTTATCCATAACTGAATTTTTTGTAAATTCACATTGGTGGAAAACAAGGACGATGCATCTAAATTTCTCCCATTGAGAATCTCACATAGGAAAAGTCAAAAGATCTCATACTCTTTATAAGACAAATGGGTTAGTCTTCTCAATGTCAATTGGTTGTTAGATAACACCCATGTCATCTAATAACTCAAGTGAAAATCACGTAAATGTACTGTGAACAATAAGAGGCTGTTGGATAATTCTACAAACCATCACCTTAAACTTGATGAAACTGCATCCTTGAAAGCATACACTCGTCTGGCTTCAGAGTACACGTGGGACGCTCGCTGAAAACAACCACCAATTATGTTATAGAGAGAGATAGAGAGTATCAAGACATGGGACCATAGACATCAACTGGCATGCCTACACTAACTAGAGAGAGAGAGTTAAAAAGACGGGACCATTGAGAGCAGTAAACTTGCGGACAATAGCTTGAGAGAGATAAAAAGAAGAGATCAATCAGTATCCCTACCCTAGCTGGAAAGGGAAGGGTAGATTTAGGACCAGAAGTAAAGTTAGAGAAACACGTAAGTGGCGCAGATTATAAAGAGATGAGAAATGGTAGCAAGTCAAATATAATATACCTGATACAACTTGAAATGCTTGGCAGCTTTCAAAACATCCAATGAAGTAGGAGAGTTGCCTAAAACGGATGGCAGATTGTCCACAGTGATTTGTTCGATTTCTTCAGCTGTATAGGGTTCCTCCTTCAACAGTTCCTTTAGTAGATAGAGACAGAGCAATAAGAAAATACAGATAACTTAATAAAGGTAAAAAAGAAGGTTCATAAGCCCATAACACCATGCCCCTGGGAATAGGAACGGATACCTCATTCCCATGCTGGAAAGACAATTGGCACCTGATGCCTACGGGGCCACAGGCATTCACAAAACCCAATCTCTTCATGGGTATCCTATACCCCAAAAATGGGATATTTTGTGAAATCTTATCCCATGGTCGTCAAAACAGACTTAAAAGTGCATGCACAAACCTCAAAAGGGAACATCCAAAGATAAGAGCATGCACATAACATCATCCACGTAACTATAATCTCCATACAACAATAAATATTTGTTTGCCCCCTTTCAACAAAAACTGATAACCTTTGTTGGAGTGAAAAATCAACAAAAGAATACCTTGACAGCAAGCACAGGATCTGAAGAGTTACGCTCCTTAGCAAATGAAAGACACAGCCCTTCCACATCAGATAAAGTCTTCACATTTTTTATCGCTTCTTCTGGTTTCATCCCAAGCTTTATGCCTAGAACAATCTGAAGAAGGAAAATGGATATAATGAATAACTCATTTCCTTAGACGTTGGAATAATTTAAAGATAAAGGTTAATTGTTCACATTGTAAAGAACCAAACAAATTATACAACTCAAAATAAAAAGACAGCTAGTGTCCTATATTAACAATAGATGAAAATACATCATGTTGAGAAGAAAGTAGAACTTACAGAAGCAAGTCGGCATTCAACAACTCTGTTATTATAATTTGTGGCAGCAGTAACTGCTTTCTGTGATTCAGCTAGAGAATGGGCTATAACAAAAGACCCACCATCAGGAAGTTGCACATCAGTAGCACAAATAGGGTTGAAGTCAATCAGCTCTGCAAACCCAGATTTGGCCATGACAGAGATCGCCTGCAAGGATAATAGGACAATGTTTACAATCACTGGAACACAATTGAAGCTAGAAAGATACTCATATTGACATAGAATTGAAAGGTAGTCATAAATCACTATCTAAATAATTGAACAAAATAGATCTATTCACACCACAGGTTTTTCAATTAAGTGATTTTAGTTAGAATCTATCTTTAGCCCTTGCAATAAAAATAATATAAAAGAAAACCCACAAGTACCACAAGCCATTTAATGGGGAAAACGTTGGGCACTTCAGTTTGTATAATTGTTCCCAATGACCATGATTAGGTGGCTAGCAAGATTAAAGTTATTATATAATTATTAAGAAACACAAGATTTCGAAAAAAAGACAACTTCTATTATTCTCGTTTAAAAAATTACTAAGGAATGGCGAGAGTGTAATTAAAGAAAAGGAAATTTTAAACTAGAGTTCCCAAACATGTTCCTCCCTCCTTTTCAAAAGAATAGAATAGATATTAGTATTTAAGAACAACTTTTACACGAACTCTTTATTGCTCTATTTCTTCATGTTAAGTCTATTGAATGGGAAGTAAAATTTAATTTACCTGATCCATTCCACCAGATTGTGTACCAATGTGTCGTTCACAATCACAGGTAAGTTGGGCAATCTCTTTCTGCAACCACAAGGAAATTTTTGTTAGATTACTTAGAATTAAGCTAACTAAAATATGAAATAATTGAGCGTCATTATTTGATGTGGCGACAACCAACTTCACCAAATCAAATCAAGTTGAATCACACTAGTAGTAAGATGGCCAAGTTGTTCTTCATTTAACCAAAAAAAGACAATGAACATGCAGTGATGTTCAGACAGTGGGCCATGACAGCACCTAGATTTATTTCAATGGCCCCAACAATTCACTTTATAAGTTCAAGTATTAAGCCATCAAGTCAGTCCACTGGAATTGAATCCAGATTTTGAACTAAAACATAAGGGATCCGGAATCTACCACCATATATTGCCTCCTACTTTAAGTTCATGTATTAATAACAAATGAATTCGTGCAAGAATACATCTACCACATTCAAAGTCAAAACTTTGATTTTTCTTCAAGATGGAATAACCTGTTAGTAACCAGTTGCATAATGCAAGTATCTGTAGGTTCATAGTCCAATGACTTATAAAAACCAAACAAGTTACCTCCCTTGATCTGTGGACCAAATCTGAGATACTAATTAACAACCAATCATTGGGGAAGATCAAGTCTCACCACAAAAATAAATAAACAATTATAACAGTCGGGGATTTTCAATGCCTACCAGAATATGTGGGCTGGGATTTGTGATACCATTGAACAATTTACAATCTCAATATATGTAAATCATCAAGTCAAAATCCAAGACAGTCTTAGACCCAGTAATGCACAGTAATCAGAGCATGGGGGTAAGGTGTTACACCTTGGGAAAGTTGGCACCAAGAGCAGCCATGATAGCAATGGTAGAAGAGCAAACAAATGCAGCAGAGCTCGATAATCCAGATCCTGAATGAAAATAAAATATTTATCACGTGACTAATATTTGCTGCAACAAAATATCGAGCTATTGATTTCAGATGTTTTTACAATTCTACTAAAATTTCTAACCTCCAAAGATAAAATAGCAAGCAAACTTCTATACTGTAGTAACTAACAGCCCATCATTGCCATTTTGTATGAAAAGGTATACAAAACAAAACCTGTAGGCACTGTTCCATCAACAAGAACGTCAAGTCCAACTGGCATGCCGACATCCTGTCCTTTTGATTTAGCAAACTCGTAATAGCCTTTGTACCTAAAAGGTGAACACCTTTAGAATCTGAGGGGATTGATACTGATGTTGATGTTGGTTAAGAAAATTGCATAGGAAATAGATAATTAAAAAAGAAAAGGGCAGATTATACACCTCTCATGCTAAGATCATTACATTTTAAACATTATATTTGATCGTGCTAATGTTAGCACTGTCTTGAAAATACTAATTAGGATAAAAATGAAACCTGAAACATAAATATCTTGCATTTGTATTATCTAGAAACAAGGTGCAAATCTAGTGATAAAATCAGAAAACAAATAATGTTTACTCACCCGCAGAGGAAATAATGTCCCCATTTGTGATTCTTCAAGTCAACTTCCTACAATACAAAATGAACAAGAGCGATTACAAACACAGGTGAAGTTGGGAATATTTTGTGGTTCCAACTGGCAAGAATGATTGCATTATAATTTTTCTTTTTCAGACAGTCATTTATGCAAATAGTATAAAATAAATATGTATCTTTACAAATTTAGCAAGAAGTTTAGAATTGTTCAAGACATTTTATAATCTAACACTAACATGATTTCAAATATAATATAAAATAAAGCACCGATGGTAATCCTTAACATTTTCTAAAATACATATACAGTTTAGACTAAGCAAGACCTTCATGTTAAAAAAAGGGAGAAAGAAGCCAACACATCCACAGATCAGCGATAGCAACGTCGAAGCATAAAATATCTATATGAAACTAAGCTGTACAAATCCAAGATGGCAGAGGAAACGTAGGAAGAAGAGCCACTAGCAGATTAAAACGATGGCGCGTGAATTTTACCAAGCAATTAGGCTGATTCATACCTGATCAGGATCAGCAGGATAAGTACATATCGAGTATTTATCATTAACATTAGCAATTTTGAGAAGATGATTCCCCTCTCCGGCGTCATGCTTCCTAATTGCCACGATCGTATCCTGCCGAATAGCCATCGGCAACACCGAATATCCTTCATAGTCAATATGCTCTCCAATCAAGTTCACTCTCCCTACACTCAGCCGTTTCATCCAAAACGAATTTCAAATTACAACGAGACTATAATATAAGAAATCAAACAAAACGAAGAACAAACAGCACAGAGAAACCGAACAAAGACAGAAAATACAAAAAAAAAAAAAAAAAAAAAAAAAAAAAAAAAAAACAGCAACCTGGTGAACGAGCAAATACATCAGGAGGATGACCGAAGACTTGGAGAAACTTAGCCTTGAGATGATCAAATCGAAGGCGAGCTTCTTCAAGTTGAGATCCATCGCCGTAAACAGGGTCGAGTGAAGAGAAAACAGGGATCGGAAGGTCCTCGTGCTTCGCCATTACTTCTTAGTCCTTTGAGTACAGAAATGGGAGAGTAAGATCAATATAGAATCCAAATTCAAGAAGAAATGAAGAATGAAACTGATACAAAAGCTTTTCTCCGATCTTCAATTCTGCCTAAGATTTCGGCTAACCCTTAAACAAATCCACAAGAAAGAGAGAGAGTTTATAACTTTATATTATTATTTGTTGATTTAATTATTTAATTATTGTTATTATTTTGGAGTGAGAGAGTATTCGGTGAGAAGGAAATATTCAGTAAATATTCATAGCCAAAGCCTAAGATTAAAGCATCAGTCACTGTGTGATTTCATGTTTCGTTTTAAAAAGTTTTTTTCTTTTTTCTTTTTCCAATTTTAATTTCCTTTCATGATTTGATCGACACAAAGCACGAGAGGTGCACGTGCGTATGAGGACAAAAATGCCACGTCAGATGACAAATAAGAAAAAAACGAAAAAGTATGAAAAATATAGCTTTGGTTTGTGGATTCCATTTTATTTGACTCTCTCCTTTTTCATTTATTATTTAACTTTTTCTCAATACTTAAATAAGGATCATTTTTAGTGATTTTTTTTTTTTAATTTTAAACAAATTTAAAAGGTGGAAAGTAATTTAATCATGTCAAATATCTTGTAAGAAGGTTTTGGCAAATTGTGAAAACCGTTCTTAAAATATGATAGGAATTACAATTGCATTTTAAAACTTTTCATGATAACTATTATTGATATTATCATCACAACAAAACAACATAAAATCATATATTTATTATAGACAAATTTATTTATCATTGAGTTTTGTGAGTAATTGTTTCCTATAATATAACATATCACATTTTTTCTAGGAGGAAAATTTTGTACAAAATTTTTTAAAATTGAGAGATTTTCTTTATGAAGAAGACGAATTATTATGAAAAAAAATTTCCCTTTTACTTAAATAAAAAATGACCTTATTTATAGATTTATACTTTCAAAACTCAAACACACGGCTATAAGTAAATTTGTTTTTAAACTTTTAAAAATATTAAAATTATACCTTCAAATTTAGTTAAAAAAACAAAAAAGATGTTTCAAAGTTTTAGATATAACTAAAACCAAACTTGATTTCACTTTTTCTAGAAGAAAAAAAAATAGTTGGATTTTTAAAATTTTTGTTTCATTTATTTATTTATATTTTATTTTGTGTGTGTGTGTGTGAGAGAGAGAGAGAGAAACAAGGAATCGAATTTTGATTATTGTAAAGAGCTGTCCGCTTGGGTCCAAAAGCGTTAAAACGCAAATTGGCAAAAGAATCCAAAATTTCCTTTTTATTTTTCCTTTTGACATTTAACACTTTTTCGTATAAAAATGAAATAGTTTGAAAGAAAAATATATATTTGGAAAAGTAGTTAGGCAAGTGGTGGTATCGAAACTCTTTGTAAAAACATTTGTATTTTATTTCTCTCGTGAATACTTAACTTTCAAACAAAAGCCAACACAAAATTGGAAGGAAAATATTTATTTTAATTTCTTTACTTTACTTTTTTTTTTAATTCAAATATTTACAAGTTATAGCAAAATTTTAGATTTTATCAATAATATAAACTAATTGACTCTACTACTGTTTATTAATATCACTAATCATATCAATGTCTATCAAAGTCTATTATTGATATAATATGAAATTTTGTTATATGTTATAAATATTTTGTCAAATTTAATTTATTATTTTTTATAATTCTTTTTTTTTCTTTTTTCTTTTATAGTTATTATATTTTTTAAATTAAATTTATGGTAAATAGAAGCAATCTTAGTTAGATTAAAAAAAATAAAACAAATTTCTAAACTTCTTTGTGAGCCCGTGCTTGGTTAGCCCATGTGTATCTGATCTTCTGGATCCAATTATAAGGACATAAGTCTTATTTAGCATTTTTGCTAAATTAAACTTTCTTTTTATTCAATTGAACTTATGACGAAATAAATAATATTTAATCGAACCAAAATAATTAACTTTATCCAACGGTTAAAATGAAAACAATAGCGTCATCGAGATTAACCCATTTATAGTTTAACTTTCAATTTGTGACACATGTCAACTTTTAATTAATCCCAAATTCAATTTTTGTATTTTCGTCCTTAATCGACGTGGCAATTTGTGATTGGTCCCAAATTTTTTGGTACCAAATAGATAAATAAAAAATATATAAAAGATATAAAAGATATATAATGAACGTATGAATTTATAGGATCATCTAATTTGTTTACTGGATAAATGGAAAAAAAATTATAGTAGATAAAATGTTGCAAAATACAATTAACAAATTAGAGAGTTCATACATAGCATTTATCTAAAACTCCAAAATTATATTCGTAAATAACCATAAATAAATAAATATGCTAAATATGAATTCAATTACAAAATCCTTTTACTTGATCATATAATAGATTCAAATAATTCCAATAAAATAACCATTCGATTAAATATTTTATATATTACATATCCATTGTCAAAGTATTTATATCCATAACTCCACTAACCTAAATCATATAATAACTCTATTCAAATATTAATATAGAATTACAAACTTTACTTAAAATATTATTTTGATTTTTGTACTTTGAAGTCCATCCTTTCATATGTTTAATTTTAGTACAAAGTTTAAATTTAGTATATCAAGTTAATTTTTTATTAAAATTGATTAAATAATCACAATAATTTTGAATAAAAAAATCCTACATGTGAATATATTTTTTAAATTTAAAGTGAAAATGCTAATAAAGAAAAAAAAAGTAAAGAAAAAATTGCAACAAACTAGTAATATGGACTAAATTTAAAATTATTTGAAAGTACATGGACTAAAATTTAACATTTAAAAGTACAAAAACTAGAATTGAAAAAAACTCTAAAACACGGGAACCAAAATAATATTTTAACCCACAAATAATTATACTAATATTGATGTTTAATCAAATTTATATGGGTGTTTGGAAAACCGGAAATTGGAATACACTGTAATATAATCCAAAATTCATGTTTGGATTAAGGATTTGGAGTCCGAATTATAATACTAAACTTATTTCGTTTCAATAGTTTTCAAATAAACTTTATTTTTCATTGTTTTCACTTTTTATGATTTTACTTTTGTTCGGCCCTCAATTCGACACGTATTCCGATTACATTGATTTTGAGTAATTTTGATTATATTCTTGCTCTTCAAACACACTATAAATGAATACATCTCACACTTTATATAATCAAATATATAATTTACAGTAATTAAATTACTAGAATTTGTTCAACACTAAATGAATTAAATTTAGTTTATAATATAGTCCTAAAAGCATATGCTTTTTCTTAAAAACAAGGTATATAATTGTTTGAAATTACACGTATGGTTATTATTGTACTTTGTTCTCATACACTAATATTGCAAAACAAAAGTAATTGCTCACTATAAATTTAGGTATCTCCATAAAAGTAATATACGAGCATCTAAATGTAATGTCGAGAATCAAATTAGATATGTCAAAATTATTTAGATTTTGTCAAAATAAAATGGATCTAATTAGAGTTGTGTCGATCATGACTCCTCCTCCACTTTCTTTCTCTCTCTCTTATCTTAATTTTGATCATAGCATCTGACAACCTAACAAATCAATGAACACGTAGTATTACAACAAAGGTATCAATTTAAAAGTAATTTTGGGTTGCATATATATACACCACATTTTGAATCCCATTAATTTTCATATGATCTTCTTTATCTTCATTATTCTTAACCTTATCTTCTTCTTTTTTCTCTTTCATACCTTTAATCTTTTGCCTCTATTATTTTATAACAAAAGGGGATAGAAGTTGGTTAAAATGACAAAAACATCCTAGAGGAGAGATTGTTTATGTATATATAGTGTTATTTTCCATGCTAGAATTTGTCTTACCTAATGAATTTAAAATAATTGTACTAAAAAAATTAAACAAATACGTATAGGTTGGTCATTTTCAAATATAGCATAAATAACCAAATTAATATTTATAAAATTTTAGATTCTATTAGTGTAGTGATGAACACTATTGATTGAAGTCAATCAATATCTATCGGTGTTTACAATTGATTGCTATATTTTCTTTAAAATGTTTTCAACATTTTGCCAACTTTCATGTTTGGATTCACTCAAATATTTTTTTTAATGCAAAGATGATAGTGTAACGACATCCATGTAACCACACAACATTGGTAGAGATAACCACACAACATTGGTAGAGAGGACTTTCTTCCCATATTTTTTCTATACAATTGAAAGATTTATTTGATGACCCGGCCACCCGATTTCTTAGATGTTTAACAATAAATGGATGAGGTAGCGTATAGAAAATTTTCCATACTATCGTAGTAGTACCATAAATTTCCTCATGTTTTTTTTTTTTTTTAATTAAGCTTGAGGACTAGGATAAATAATAATGCATTTGGTTTTATAAATTTGGTGAAAGGAAAGAGGAGAATCATAGGGTTTGTTTTAGAGAAACTAAAAGTACACAAATGGATTAGGGAATTTGTTTAATTTTAAAGGTATTTAAACTATAGAGATGAACAAAGTTGCCATTGAATGCAAAAAACAAATGAGAAATTAGAATGAGAGAGAGAGAGAGAGAATTATGGGAAAGAATAAAAAATAATATAAAAATTTTATTAAATTAATTAATTTTTCAAATCAGTAAGTCAGTCGTTCGAACTGTTTAGAATTATTTTTCATACTTTAGAAAACTTTAGAAATCAAATCGACATCAACTTCAAATTTCACACATAAAGAATATATTTTATTCTAGTCTAAATACTCTGATTAATTCGTAAAGGTAAAAGTAATTTAATTATAACACATAGATAAGGTTGGGATGGCTAATCTTTGACAACGGAATTTTGATGTGGCTCCACGCTGTAATATGAGGCACATGTGTGGGAGAATATGCATCATATACCCTAAAGAAAATAAACTCATATGACCCTCTTTAAATATTCACCAATTTTCTCAATTCTCCCACCTCGGATTTTGTACTCTTCTAGAGATTCTTATCGATATTTTTTTGATGTTCACACTATTATTAGGTCAACTTATGGTAGTCATTGTATTATGACATTCTTATGAAAACACTTTTAAACAAAATGAGAATTATCAAACAATATGACATAGTAGACAAACTATTTACACTTTATAGAAAAATCAGAGGTAATGAATTTTTATCTTTTAATGATTTTTCATTCTTGAAAAAATCCCTTAAAAAATGTAACAAAATATATAAGTGTTTTTATCTTAAACGGTTTTTTATCCGAAGTGTTTAAATAAATTTCAAAAGCTTTTGTGTTTTCTTAGATGGTCAATCCTATCCTTACAATCTTTCTTCCCAAGTGTTAATTGAAAGAAAAATAGCTATTACTCTCCACAAAGTTAAAATAGTTTCATAGTTTAGAATAAATTTTAAATGTCCATCAAATCATTGAATATTTGTATAAATTTAAAGTTAAATTATTTAAAGTTTTAATTAGTTTATCAAAATGAGATAATTACTTGGATGTCATAAATTCGATTTCTCATTCTACTTATTATTTAGAAAAAAAAAAAACATAAAATTCATATCTATATCAAATCACCTCTACAAAATTTCACCAAATGAAAACTAAACTTATAATTTAACTATGTTTCAAAATAATGATATCAATTTGTGTGGTTGTGTTAGAAGCCAATCAATACTGTACAACAAATGGGCCTCTTGACGAATTTGTAAATCCCTTCATGGGCCTTGACAAGCTCCCACAGGCCCATGTTCTTCAATAGTAGTGTTCTTATTCAACTTTCCTTTCCTTTTAAGTTTTTACTCTATTTATTTATTTGTTGTCTAAATATATAATGATATTCTTATCAATCATCATGGTTTCAATTCTAAATAACCATCTTTACATTTATATTCACTTTTTTAGCCATTAGTTGCAAAAGTTATCTACCGAATTTGAGGTTTTAATAAAGAAAATACATGAATCGATTTCTAATATCTCATAAGTATACAATTAATTTGTATTTAGAAATAGAGTTATAATGAGAAAATAATAAAAGGAGAAAAAAGTCACAAATAATTGAAGGACTTGATTTCACCAACTAAAATTGTAAATTAATTAAAATAACCAATTGTTATTGAAGATTGAATGAACTATTCCAAAATTCTCAACTATCTCTCTCAAAGGGAAAGTTTTGAAATTAATATTTGTCATGTAGGAGTATCTAGTTTTAATGATAATTGAGAATATATTATAACTCTTTTCCAATCTTAAAATGCATTCAAATCATGGGCATGAATTTGATATAATTAACGCAAAACTTAGCTAATAAAAATCCAAGTTGTATATATTAAACATCTAATCGAAACCCCACAAAGTTGGGTTTTGCTTCTATTGTTCACTTTAAGAAGTCTTTATACGATTCGAGATAGTTCTCTTTGCTTATCTTACTTGAGATATTTTCATTATCTATTCATTTTTGGACTTTATGATTGTATTTTCAACAATTCTTTTCTTAAACAAAGTACTATTCATACAGTACTATATTTATGGATCGGATCTCCAACCATTGACTACATATTCCAAAGCTCGCCACTCTTCTTTCTTTAGCACTCGAGGATATACTACCGACATGGGTAGTCAAATATAATGATACTTTAATATTACTAGATAGGAACAACGAAACTCTAAATATCTTCACAATTATATTATATGATATTGTCCACACTATGGATGTATATAAAACCTCACATGATTTTGCTTTTAGTTTCACACCTAAAATGTCTTGTGTATCACTGAAAAGAGTTGTCTTTCACTTATTTATCTATCTATATATTAATCAAATACTTAATTGTAGTTGTATTTTCGACAATCTAACGGGTTAATTCGGTCCGCAGGTTTATTTTTGCATGCTTAACCCAAACACAATCTTCATTGTGAACTAAAAATTTTACGAAAAAAGAAAAGAAAGGTCTGTGCAACATTTTTATCACTATATATGCTTTTTGTGTTTCATATTGGGTAGCATATCCCAAAGTTTTCAAGAGTCAACAAAACGACTGTGGCCTCAAAGTGTGAGTACACATCTTTAAATTTTGCTGCACAAAATCAACTTTCACATATGGCTAAGCTAACCCTTTTTCTTGTCAAAGGACATGCCCAAAAGTTTAATATTCCTTCTTATGCAGCAACCCATAATTTTGTCAGTGAAAAACCCATCTCTACTTGGTCAACCTTTTCACATTCTCGATCGAGTACTCTACTTTGCCAACCTGATCGTATCCTATATATTCTCACAAGAAAATCTCTCTTTGTTGCTTAATTTACACATTTTTTGAAAAAGACAAAAAAAAAAAAAAAAACTAAAGAGAGTAAGTTTTAGAGAATTAGTAAGTAAATTAAACCAACAACTCATCAAAATAATCATTGATTATTGGTTGGTTGTTTGTAATTTACAACTCAGTTTTGTTTAAATCACAACACAGGTTGCCTTATTAAGCCTTATCCCATGCAAATATAATATTACATTTTACACTATTATAAGGAGATCATTATTAGACATAAATATATTAACAATTATTAAAAAGAAAAATATATAAATAGCAATATTAAGCCCTCTATAAAAGTAATATAATAATAAAAACAATTTTGCAACATTAAATAACCCTTCTCTAAAACGTTTAAAAAGAAAAACCCTAGGTAAAGAAAACAAAATCTTCAATTCATCTACTGAATTTCATCTTTTTAAAATTGAACATTTGATCTTAAATAATTATAATAATAAACTAAGAACTAGAATATTATTTGTTGACTTGACTATCCCTTTTATATATATACATCACCAAAAGTACTATTAATATATAATAATCTAAATTAAAAGAATCATTGATATTATATATGTTATAATAAAATTGAAGCCCACAAATGGAAGAAACAAACGATGGAAGATTCTTATGAAGAAGTTGGCATCCATCATCATGAAAACTCCTGCCCTTTTATTTCTTTTAAGTAAAAAAAATATAACTTATTAACTATGGCTCAATCTATAAGCAAGAGTCATATTATATATATACAATATAAGCTTGTTGCAATGGTAAACATGCTACAAAATACCCTCCAACTCCATCGAGTCGGTATTTCGATACTATGAAGAATTACCTATTAAATATGAGAAAATTTATATTCTCAACCTTTTTCATATCTACATATTGTTGTAATTGGATCATTTCCTTTGAGTATATATTTTCATACATTATTAAGTTTGGATTTTTTGTTTTGGGAGTACATAGGAAAGAATAAAAAATGGAATCTTTGACCTCAAAGAATGAGGTAAATGTCATTTACTGTTAAGTTAAAACTTATAATTCGGAATATGATTTATTAATATTACAATGAGAAAAGAAAAAACCCTAACCCTAAAGTTAAAAGAGAGATGATGGGATGAACGAAGAGAGGGATGTGAAAGAATATTGAGCTAAAAGGATATGATCTATATATGTTATCTCATAATAAACAACTTGGTTTTTATGCTAAATTAAGATTAGTTTATACAAAAATATATATATATATATAATAACTCATTAATATAAAACACAGCTAATATACTAATATAATCCATCTTAAAAACGCTTAAAGAGAGAAAACAAAAAGCGTTTCATAATCATGAGAGGATGAGAAGAAAATCTACTAAAGAAAAAAAAAAAGATGGAAAATGGCTGATTTTTGAATTCCTTGATTAAAGAACTTACCAAAAAGAGAGAATTTAATTCGAATACTTCATCCATTTTGCTCATCTTTTGGTTCCTTTCTCATTTGCAATGGCACTAAGTCCTGTAAAAGCCCATGGTCTCGGACGGAAGCTTGCGACGACGGTGACTGAAATGAAATAGGAGGAGGATGATGGCTGGCTGCCACCGACGACGAGTTGATTGTTAGAAATGGCGGGGGTGGAGCGCTAAACATGAAGGGTTGGGAAGTGTTGTGTTGGAATAAAAGTCCGGTGGCGGTGGTGTCGTGAACGACGGTGAGGCTGTTGTTGGTGGATTCTGGTAAAACTCTGAGACTCCCTCGAGGCATTATTGGACTTTGGTGAGTGTGTTGGCCTTCGTACGTTGTAACGACTATAGTATGGTCGCCGGACGACCGCTCTACTCTCTTCTTCACACCACACCCTGCCGTTGTACAACGATAATAGCTTCTGTTTTACAAATATAACATCTTCATTACTAGGGTATTCAGGATAAGAGTGTGGTTCGATCAAAGGGAAAGGTATCATATCATTGTAATTTGTGAGAATATACGAACCTGGGGTAAGGGCTATTCTTCACAGCTTTTTGACCGTACTTTCGCCACCGGTAACCGTCGTCGAGATGATCAATATCACTCTTTGTCATGAAAGCAAATCTGGGTTCTCTTTGCTTCTTCTGGTTCTTCTTTATTGGTTTCAACCTAAACCCAAGACAACAACGATAATATTTTATTTATTAATTTTTTTAAAAAAAGCCCACTTTTTAATTTTCATTTCTTTTTTGTCCCAAAAAAAAAAAAAAAAAAAAAAAAAAGGAAAGAATCATGGAAGCTCAAATTTAAACCAATAATTCCAAGTTAAACAAAAACCCCAATAAAATCATATGCCTTTTTCCCCATAATTTCTTCCTCATCAACCAAGCAAAGATCTATACTAAATAGAACACAGTAAGTACTACACAACCAATATCTATTATCATTCCTCAAATCACGAACCAGATCCAATACAGACTAATAACATACCATTGTAGAGCAAGACGAAAACACATCTCACTATGAAAATTAAAAAACTTACACTTTAGAAGCAGAAGGCTTGTCATGAGTCGTAGTACTGTTGTTGACTTCTTCAATGGCGGCAGCTTCATTGGATGAAGAAGAAACAGAGGAAGAATTAGGAGTGGTTGGAGCATTAACAACCTCGGAAGATTCCGGCACGGTGGAGGCCGGTGAAGAAAGTTGGGGAGCCGCCGTAGAAAGCAAATCGAAGAAAGAAGAAGGATTGTTATTACTGTTACTATTATTATTATTGTAATAATAAAAATCAAAATTAGAAGCTTTATGGGCATCACATGGCATGTTGAAAATACTGGAAAAAGAATCAAAATTAGAGGACGGAAAGTCATCGGAAAACACCGCCGGAGAGTAAAGCCCAGCGGAATCATCAAACCCCATCATTGATTCTTCTTCAAATTTCTTTTCCATTGGGATCGATCGATCGATCAGAAGATTTCTCTCTTCTTTTATCTTTTTTTTTTTTGAAGACATGAGAAAATATATTCTTTGTTGTTGTTGCTTGAGAGAGAGTGTAAGAAGGAAAGGAAAAAAAAAAAGAGAAAAAGATGGTGATATTGAGGGATTTTGGAGAACAGCTTGGGGTGTAAGTTTTCCCACCTAGGATGGATGACTGACAGATGCCGGTAAACAATGGGCATAGAAAGAAGAGTGACTTGATTGGTGTTGGCAATTAATGAGAGAGGACTGGCCAAAAGGGAGACTGATAAAACGCGGAGTTTTGACCGGTTAACCGGTTCCAGTGTAAACTAGATTCTTAATGGCCGTGTACACGTAGGCAAAACAAATACAATTCATTTTTATATTTTTATATAATTTGTGATCATGTTATTTGTGTGGGTTTAATTTCTTAAATAATTATATGAATTTATCGATCCATTGTATATTCTTTTCTTTCTTTCTTTCTAATTTTATAAAACTTTTGCTTGCATTAACTATATATTATTCAACCAAGCAAATCTATTACAACTTTTTTGTTTAATTAGCAACCCCAATTAACTATTCAAATTCATTTTGTTTTTCAACAAAACCTTTTTTAATTAATGTAACAAAATAATGAAATATGTGCATATTCACACATAAATCTCTTAAAAATATAATTTAATTTGATTCAAAAATTCCTTTAAAACGTAATTTTATTTCAATCAAGGTGGCTAATAGTATCACACTACCAAAAATAAGTTGGGATTTAGGGGTTGTTTAATTAAATGGGTTTTTTTTATAGTTAAATAATAGGTATATTCTTAGTATACAATATAATTATCTAAGGAGAATCGAATCGAATCGATGAAATACTTTATGCTAATATAATGATTTAGGGTTTTGAAATAATATGTTTAAAAAGATAAATAAAAAGTTATATATTGAGAGTGTAAATGCTTCCATCAATTCTTTTTAACCTAATCATGTATTAGAAAGTGTACGAAATGCAAATGGAAGACTCAATTAATTTGATCATTAATAAACCAATAATGGGGAAAATAGCATAATTAAAAAAGTGTGATAATGTTTTATTTATTTATTTTGCTTATAGCTAAAATAATTGTAATAACCTAAACAATAGGATGATTTAAGTACTTTATTTTGAATAGTATTGTAGATTCTACCTAATCTATTTCAATCATTTTTATTCTTTACTCAACTTAAAAATGCTTTCCCATAGAATAAGCTTTCTAAATAATGTATTTATTCTCTAATTAAAAAAATTAAATACGACTCTCCAACTTAAATAAGCAATATCAAAATTTTGATTCGTATTCTTATTTATGTGAACCATACATGTATACTTAAGATTTAAGAAGACGAAAAGTTTACTTTTTAATAAATAAAAAAATAAAACAAAATTTCATATTTTAATAGATAAATATTTACAAAATATGAAAAATTATCAAAATTGATCAGAGAAGTTTATCAATATTTATTATTGATAAAATATATTTTGTAAATATTTTAAATAAATTTTCTTCTATATATTATTATTATTTTTTTAAAAAATGAATATAGGGGGGAGTTCGGCACGTGCGGCGTTACGTAGGTGTTTGTTTCAGTGCCAATTGAGAAAGAAAATGCAAAAATAGAAAATAATAATAATAATAATAATAAGAGAATTAATATATTTGGTAATTAATTAATAAAAGAGTGTTAAATTCGATGGTTCTGTTCCGGGGAAGTGGGCCTTTGCCTAAGAAACCATCTGGCCCACTACTTTTCCATTACTGCACCAAATTACATTTATACCCCCCATCCTCTTTTTTTTTTAGACGAAGAAAATGAGCAATTCAACTACGTATTTTTTTTTAATTATCAATTCTTTTGTTACTAAATACTCTTTTTTTCGTTTAATTGTTTTTGTTTATTTTATGATTAATATTCATTCTATTAAATTATTTTTTTTTAGGTTTTAGATAAAAATTTGGTTGTTTATTTCATTTTGTTATTTGAAGTTTGGAAGTGTATATTGTGCATTCTGCCATTTTTGGTCCCTAACTTTTAGAGAATTATCACTTTAGTTTATTCCTATACTATTTTCTTTTCTTTGAAATCATACTCATAAGTTAACTTGTAAATGCACAGAAGTGGATGTGTTTGAAATATTTAATTTAAAAAATAATTCATTTTCAAAAAAGTTTAAGCGTTCGGCAACCCAGTATATTTATTTTATTATTATTATCAAAAAGAGTTTAAATAAAAATATGTTTTTTGAAAAATATTTTAAAGTCAATCCAAACCGACTCTTAATGTTATATCATTAATTTGTTAAAAAAGAAAATAAAGACAAATTACTTAAAATTGTTTTATTTTTCTAAAAAAAAAAAATAGTTTGACTCAAAGTTAATTAAGTGACTTTGAAATCAACCTTTGTTACCTCAAGAATTTAAAAGATAGAACAATGATAATCTAAACTTTGTTTTGGTAACTATTTGGTCGATTTTAATTTTTGAAAATTAAGTTTTTATTGTCATATTCATCATTATTTAATACAAGCGTTGAAATCATAGTCAAATTTTAAAGAAATTTTTAAGTTTTAAAAGATAAAATTACTGTAAATGACAAAACTATTGAAAATATTAACAAAATATAATAATAATTCAAATTCTATCCATGATATATATATATACTTGATAGACTTATATTATTGTCTATTAATTTATCGACATCTTAGTAATAGATTTAAACTTTTGTCTATATTTAAAAATAACTCTTTTATTTGATAAAAAAAAAAGTGTTTATAGATTCAATTTAGTGATTATTTGAAACCATTTTTGTAGCACATGCATGTGTAATGAACACTCCAACCTTCTGCTTAAAATACAACTTTGGCCAACCCTAAAAAAACAAAGAAACAAACAAGTATAAAAGAACACAACTTTCCACTCAAACCCAAACGCAAAAACAAAATTAAAAAAATTGGGAATTGTTTATCTCATAAATTTTAATAAATAAAATAAAAGTTTTTGAAAAGAAATTTGGAGTCATATGGAAGATTTGAATGAAAGATAGATTATCTAAAGTGTTTTAATTTTTAGTGACAACTTCACATCATCCTTCTATATCAAATCACTTTTTTCATTTGGAGAGTCAATGCTTTTCTTCTAAAACAAAAAAAATACTTATTTATTTATTTATTTATTTTGGTCCAATCTTAACCTCTTTATCTATTTTATGTGTTTCTAAAGAAAACCAAAGATGAACCAAACTTCTTTCACTTTATTTACAAAAATTGTTAATTGGTTGACATTCTTAAAAAGAAAAAGAAAAAACATTCACTTGACACAAATATTATGGTCACTACGTCATACTCAAACGACTAAATATTATTAATAATTATCACTCCCTACAAAAAAAAAAAAAAAAAAAGGGACAAATTATATATACTTTGTAATTAAAATTATTGTTCATGCACAAAAAGAAATTAAAAATAAGATGTATAACTCAATAATCTATAACTATATATTTATCCTATATTATGATTTTAGGTCGTTGACATATAGTAGGGTAATTAAAGAAAAAAATTATGCAATTATTTTTTAAGAAAATATCACCACCTTAACTACATCAATTAAATTTATAAATAACATAAAAAGTCAAAGTTATCTTAAACGTTGAGAATTGTACTGCTTAAATTTTTTTAAAAAGTTGACTCAATTTATAAGTTTCACTCAGTATTGATAAAAAAAAATGAAAAATAGTGTAAATTGATATTTCTCTAAAAATTATACATTTAACGATTTTAAAACGATGAAATTCTATGAAAAAGTTTATAACTTTAATCGATACAATTATTAGTTTTGTGTTTATAAGCAATACAATTTATAAAGTCTAAGAGTATAAATTACTTGTCTTTTGTAACATTTTGAACAAATTACAAAAACCACTTGTAATAATTACAATTATTACAACCTATTTTGTTTTTTTGGGACATAAGATTTGATAGTATTATTATTAATATTATGATGAATTGAAAAGAAAAAAAAAAGAGAGAATGGGTTAATTTAAAAGAGCTAGTTATGGAAGTGTGTATAATGGGTTAGTTGAGTAGTTATTTCATTTCAAATATTAAAAAAAGAAAAAAATAAATAAAAGAAAACTCTTTTGAGTGAAAAAGAAATTTAAAGAATAATTAATATATATTTTGTGGTAACCTAACCCGTTGACCAAATCAATTTTGAGAGCCATATGTTCATTTATTAATTAAACCAAAAAAACAGCGATAATTGCGGCATTTTGAAGCGATCCAAAATTAAAAATTAAATTAATTAAATTAATTAATTAATTTATGAATTTATGAATTTGAAGAGCCCAACTTTCAAAATTAATTTCAAAACAAAAATTCTTTTTATTTGAAGAGAGTCAAAGTCAACACAATTAATTATGGTTTAAATTTATTTATTTTATTTAAAAAGGAATTAGAAGGAGGGGAGTGGGCAGTGGGCAGTGGGCAGTGCTTCTAAAGTTAAAAATAAAAACGCGTTTATGAGGAGTGCCATGGAAACGACACCGTCTAATTATAACAAAAACGACAAGTAGGAATTGAGAGAGAGAGAAACGGCGAATGTGAAAGACTGAAGACGACATCTCGTTTTCCTTTTGGGTTTTCCGACATCCCTAAATAATATTTTGTCCTTCTCATCAATCACTTTTCTTTTTCTTTTTTTTTTAAGCGTAAGGTTTACGTTACTTCTAGATATAGTTCAACTGACATCAAATTCGTTTTGATTAAAAGATATTGCATATTTTTTATTTTTAAAATTTTAAATTTCAAAATGTTACAATTATATATTCTTTAAATTTTAGTTTTGTTTTAATTTGGTTCGTAAGTTTGATATTTTACGTTTTAAACCTTGATTTTTACGAATATGCATACTAGTGTAGTAGTGTTAATGTTTATTACTTAATTTTAAATATTTCTTTTTGAAGTGTTACTGTTTTTCTTTATTGTCGTTAAAATTATTTTTTTAATTATTTGTGAGATTGTATGATTAAAAGTGTAAAGTAATTTATAATTTCATTCGTTATAAATTACAATAAAACTCAAATCTCTGTAATAACAATTATAACATTTTCAAACATTATATTAGAACTAAATTTGGAAACAAATTCAAAATTTATATATAGTATTTTGAAATATATGAACCAAATGAGAAATTTAAGCTTAAAATATAAGGACAAAAAAATGTACTTATTCTCAAGGTTTGACATTTGGTATTTCTTTAACAAAAATATTATAATAATAACTCAACTTTAAATATATGTCCAACCGAACGCTCACTCATTTATTGTTAATACAAGTAGTATGTTTATTAGGGGGGAACTTCGATACATTCTCAAACACGTGTATATATTATCTCTTATATCTACATCCACAATGTGTAACGCTATTAATTTTTATTCTCTAACCTAAAATCGAATCCAAAACAATTGATTATTGAATCAACACAGAGTGTCGTTTTTATCTTGTATTTCAAAAAGTTGACACGATTTATTAAATTGTGGATAACCACGCTAATACGTGTATATGCTATTCAACTAATTAAACTTAAATGATTATGAAGAATAAATAAGTTAATTGTTGTATAGTGGTATACAGATGATGTAGTAGCTAGTGAGTTGAATTTTGACTCTTTTAACATGTATTATTAATTAAAATTAAGTTGTAAGACAAAATCCTCACTAATAAATTGACAAAAGACTTGGTCAACTTAAAATTTAAAATGAATTGCAATATTATTTTAAACTAAATAAATAGAGTTGATTTTTTTATTGAGCAACTTTGATATAGAAATTAAAATATAATTTGATAATGAAAGGGGAAGAATGAGTCAAAACTAAGCTAAATAGATTTGTGAAGAATCCAAAAAATAATCAAAAGATGGCATTGAAAGATACAATAATACAATAACCCGTGACCTTAACATATATATATATATATATAAAACTTAAATTGGATTCAAACCATTGAATCCTAAGTCAATTATAAACTATATAATGTCTTTTTATTTCATATATATATATATATATATTGATTATATTGATTGAGATTGGAGAGTGTCAACGTGGAGCAGGTAGCTAAGAGCAACTAATGTTGTGTTTATAGTGTTTTTGAATTAAAGAGAGAGAGAGAGAGAGAATTGTTTTTAAAATTAGAAGGAAAGAAAACATGTAAGCTTCTATTAGGTATAATGAAACACGAACACTGCATATGATCAACTAAAATGATATCATGCTCGAACTTTAAGTATTATAATGTTTAATTTGAAAACTCGGTGACCAAGACAATAATAAACTTGAATGAAATATATCAATCATTATAGAACGAGAGATTAAACCTTTGACTTTTAGGGATGAAATTCACGTCAATATCACTGTGCTAAGCTCGCTTTTAACGACTTAATTATTTTCTAACTGTCAAAAACTTAATTAGCATAAAATTAAGTTGTACTATCAACTTTAAAGTCATAGCTTCCATTTTTTCTAAGAAATAATCAAATATGTCATACTTTCAATTATCATATAACAAATTATAATATCAAAATAGTTGATTAAGTTGGTATCTTTTTAGAAATTTAGTTGCCATTGGAAAAGTTAAATGTAGTTTCTTAATCACTATATAAAAACTCTTAATTTAATTAATTTTTCTTAAATATTTTTTAATTGTTTGACAACTTCTCTACATTGAAAAATATTATTGTTCAAATTCTTCTTTTAAATTTTGAATGATATGTTCTCTCTAAATCTCTACTAATTATATTGCATAAACTTATGGAGGTATTCCATTTGAATATTTCTTCGTGGACTAAATATAAGAAATGCACTAATAAAAATAAAAAGTGTGTCAAAGACATGTGACAAAGAAAGGGAAAAAAAAAAGGTTGAAATTAAAACTTTCATTTAATTTAGAAACATCAATCTTCTTCACAAATGTCAATGAGAGGTCGGTTCCTATCTTCCAACTCAAATTACTAAATTACCCTCTTTTTCTATTTATTAGGACAGCAAAATTTCTTTTCTATCTCCACCTCATTATAATATTATCACTTTCCTTTTTAATAATCGAAATATTAACGATATACAAAATAGTAGTTTATCTTGATAGATTGTAGATCGTATTTTATTGTATTTTTTTTATATAGATTTTATCATTTAAAATAGTTTTTCTAATAGTATTATATGTACCAATATTAAGGTATTTAATTTTAGCTTTGGTTCCTCTATTTTAGTTAATAGTGGATTTTACAACTTTTTTTTTTTTTTTGGTTGTTGTTATATATGAGCATTTTATTTTTCAACAAGAAAAAAATTATAGTTATTATTTAGTTTAAAAGTAAGGGCATTTTTAAAAATAGCAAAATAAATTAAAATATTTACAAGTATTTTTGAAAATTCCCTTTAAAAGTATATGGACAAAAATTGAACTAACACTAAAGTACAAAAATTAAAATGATATTTTAACCATATATATTTTTTTGTTTATTTTAAGTGAATTTTAATTCAAAGTTAATTCTACAGATAAAACACTAATTACTATTGTCCGAAAGATTGACGACCTTCCACTTTTTCGATAGTTGCCCTAAATAAACATTGTGGAATTACATTCTTAAGTAAGGCTCTTGCTTTGTTCTTTTCATTTTTGTTAGTTCTTAATTAATGGTTTTAATTGTCTTATGATTCTAATTGATTGAAAGTTGCTATGATCAAATGTTCATTTCATAATTAGTGAGCCAACTAACAGCTTTTTATTTGTTTATTTATGAAAAAAGAAACATAGAAATCAAATATTGGTACGTTAAAAAATAGTATTAGAGTTATCTTTCTTATATTTTCTTCATTTTTTATGATAAATTATTGCACCCTATGTTAATGAAATAGAATGTCCCATTGGTAGAGTTTATATTAAAAGTTCAATCAATAACTTATCTCATGGAATTTCAATTATTACTTTTTATTAATATACACCTTTAGGCTTTAGTTAAAGAAAAAGGATCATGCTTAATTAAAACTTCTAAAAGTATAGAATTGAAATTTAATTATGTTAAAGTATGAGGATAAAGATGTGTATATATATAAAGGGGTAAATTTTTTATAAAGGTTGGACTTTGATAAAGGAAAATTTCAATTATTTAAGTGAGAGACTATGAAGAAAGAGTTCTTTTAATTTTATGCAAAAGTGTGAAATTTTTAATGTTCAATGTCGAAGAAAAGGAAAATAATTATAATAATTATTTAGTATAAGAATCAACAATTAATAATACAAAGAATATCCAATGAACACTTTTGAAGTAATTTCTTTCATCTTTTTTCACTTTCTTTTTCCTTTTTATTATTTTCCTTTTCTTTCTTTCTTGTCTTTTGCAAAAAAGAAATAAAGAAAAATATATGAATTCATAAGCTTTTTCTTTTTCTTACATAATCCAAAAAGCTCCCTTTCAAGAAAAAAAAAACTATAGGTAAAAATAGGAAATTATAAAAGAAATTAATAATACTCAAGAAAACTTACCATCAAAGCAAACGATTATTCAAATTTAATTTGAGACAATTAAAATTTGATGTTTTTCGAGTATATAGTTTAATTGGTTATGATATATGCTAATATGATGTGCATTTATGATGTACGTGTACTTAGCACGCTAATATGAGTGATTTCGCAAGCCACATAGTTTAGATACAAGCATAAAATGATTCTTGATTAAGAAAGTTCAAGGATTAACCTAAAGTAACTAACGTGAAAATTCAAGGATTGAAATAAATATTTTAAAATTTACGTACTAAAATGAAACAAAATAAGAAAATTTAGACCAATACGGAACAAACGTGAAAACCCTTGGGAGCAAAAAGAAGAGTTTAAACCTAATTAACTTCATGTTCACATTAATAAAAAGAAATTATTGATATGCTATCATATTTTTTCATCTCTTTTACATTGTAATAGATACCTCAATTCATTCATTCTTCACGATTTCAAATTCAAGAGCACATAAAAAAGGTTTTTAATACCACAATTAGTTCTAATTTTTTTCAAAAATTCAACAATGAACATATGAAGATGATTCATAACTCTAACCTCTTATTGAAAGGTACGTGTATGGATTAATTGAGTTATGGTTAATTTGGTGTACCTAAAATCTTTCAATTTCATATCTCTTTGTAATTAATCAATACACAATTTTGTAAAAAGAAACTGTACCAAGAACTCTCTCTCTTTTGTTGACTCTCACATAAGAGAACACTTTCCATATCTTTTAGAAAAAAGAACTTAAAATTTACTCTCTTTCCCAAAAAGAGAAAGAAAAGGAAATCTCTCTCTCTACCTGAAAAGAAAAGATCCATTGGTTTTATTTACAATTTGGGTCTCCACAGACCAAACATAAAAGTAAATTTCAATGGTTTCAAAAAGTAAAATAATGTATTGAATAATCCCAAAAAAACTTTAGTACAAGTCAAAAGCATTAAGGGGACATTATTCGAGACGAAGCCTCGAATGGAAAGTCGTGAGACCTACACAGTCGAAAAATAATAAGACATGAAATTGATATTCTTATAGTTATAGTCAACCACTAACTCTTCAAATCCAACGAGGAATGAAGTTAACAATAACTCTAATCCTCACGATTTATTAATTAATTCATTAGTGCGTTATTTGAAATCACTCGAAAACAAACTTTACACGTGTAAATGCATTTTTCATAATATTAACACTGAAATTGAAGGAATAAAAACACTCTTGAAATTGACAAAGGTGATTTGGACTATTTCAAATGGATTCTACCCTACAAATTTCAAGGCTAAACAACACTTCTTGCCTCAAAGGTGGGTTAGGAAAAAGTAAGGGAAGTTCTTATACCTTTTTCTTAAGCGGCTATGAATAATTCCAATTGAAACCCACTTTTAGTTCATCGTCTGAAAACAAACTCAGCCGAATTGCATATTCAATTTCACTGTACAAACACGACAACCATAATTACCCAAAAACAAAACAAAAAAAGGGAAAAGGAAAAGAAACAACAAAAAGCAGAATATAAATATAAGGTTTGGATTTCAAAAGCGAAATGATTCTTCTTTTTATTATTATTAATTTGGTGTTGATGATTTTAAGATGATCTTAGAGTTGTAAGGAGTCAAAAAGTAGAATAATTTTCACACTGACCCATCATCAACCATCGTAATAATACATAGAAACATTTTCATAAGCTTCCAGATCTTAAAACCCTTTTTAGGAACTTCTAAATTAATTTTATATGCCCCTTTGACATCATCAAACCACTTTTTGTTTTATTTTCTTATTTCTTTTTCTTTCTCTTCTTCAATTTCAATTTCAAATTTCAAATTTCAAATTTCAAGTTTCAAATTTTTGTTTGATTTCTTCATTTACATCTTTGATACAACAAAAATTTCACTACAACATGCTAAAGGGTATTTATTATACACCTTTTTTGTATTTAATACATACATAGTGGATCATACCATAACAAGTAAAAATTAACTAATTAAGATATATATTTTAAATCAACGAATCAAAAGTTTAAATCTCTCACATCTTTTGTTGAATTTAAAAATAGTTAAATGAAATGATACATACTTTGTAAGTAAAAAATTGGCCAATTTGGCAGTTGGTAAAAGAAGAATAGTCGAAAGGGAAAATACAAATAGAGAAAGGGGAAAAAGGGGCCAGATAATTAGACAATGGAAGATCCACGAAAAGGAACTTCATTGCTTCTAAAACAGAGTATATATTAATACATACATACATACATATATATATATCACCAACTGAATCACAATATTAACACGAAAGGGTATACAAACATATTTAGAGCATAAAAACTTATTCAAAGGTCATTCCACCTCCTTTAACCTGTTTCCCAAATGAATTTTTCTTCAAAAGAAAAAGAAAATGTTGGTAATTTTCAACAAACAATCCAAGTTTTCTTAAAAGAAATAATGACGTATTTGAGAGTGATTGGAAATAGATAAAATCACTTCTAAACATATCTTTCCTCAAACCCAATCGCTTGAATATTCAATCTTACACTCACAATTTAGACAGAAAGTTATAAAACCCCTAAATAACACACAACCAAGACGCCCATCACTTTGAAAATTACAACAGAATCTAACAAATGTAAAAACAGGAAAAGGCACAAAATGCTTCCTAATATATATAGATATAAATAAAAGAGGGGGGAAAACTCATTCTAGATATAGACATCAGTGCGCATCACTAATCTTCTACAATGATTTTGCCTTTTTTTTTTTTTGGTTATGGGGAGTATTATGTGAAAGTGTAGATGCGATCAGAACCCACGAATGAAAAGGTTCATTGTCCATTGACAATGACAAGAAAGGGAAATTTTGAACGGCCTAAATTCAAAAGGTATGGATCAAGACGGAACTGCCAATCAGGAAATGGATTCTCTGCCAACAATGGAATTTTTTAGGGCTGCCCATGAAAACTTACGAGTCTTCTACACTGGCGCCAGCTAGCTGAACTCGACGCTGATGAACATCCCAGTTGTAAACACGAGCTATTGTCACCTGCTTACAGAATTTTAAACAATTAGAGATTCGCTAAAAAATGGCACTTTGAAAGTTGTGTATATATTGTGGTTTGTATCCTGACAAGTAGCAAAATGTTACGCTTAAAACATTAAACTAGACATAAAATTGAATTTTGATCTAATAGGATGGTGAATTTAACATATATATGTGGTGTGCACGCTACAGTGGTCTATGAGATACAAGGTTGAAAATTTAGAGACTATAACACACATTTTAAAGCTTAGAAACCCAAAAATGAGCTTGGCTTGATAGTATTGACATGACTTTTGTCCCTGAAGGTCGGAGATTCAATCCCCCACGTCGTAATTGTACTAGAAAAAAAACCCTAGAAACCCTTCCAACACAACATCAATGCCTTGAAGATTAAACTTGTAGTTTATCCTTTTTACTTGATATGAATATTGTGTAACTTAAAAACTATATAGTATGATTGGCTACCTACAACAAAATGCTAGGATTTGAGAGACAACATTGAGTTTTGGATAATATGGCATCCAAATTAGAAAAAAGTTGAGAATTTGAATTGTCTTCCATTAATCCACACTCATTTCGTGCAAATTCCAACAACTTTAGCTGCAGAGTTGTAAGTTAAATGACTTCAAATCCTGCGAGTTAAGAGTTTCTAAACAATGGTTTATAATGCCTATCTTTCAAAAGGAAGCTTTCACATTGTTATGGTTTTTCGAGCAGAAAATTTGCACCAAGACTAGTTTGCAATAGAAAGAGTTGGTTACCTGAGTTATTGTCACCTGGTCCCTCAAAAACTGTAGATCGGCAACAAGAACTTCTAAACTCGCTTTAGCATTATCCAGATTCTTTTGTAGAAGGGTTATGGCCTGCACCAGCAAACGTGAAAACAGCCATAACTAGTGTCCTTTATTCCAAAATTGGAAAAGAAATGGAGAAAATAATTCAAGGGAATTTTCTTTAGAAATATCTGTAACCTCTTCATATGAATAATCCAGCATGACATTTGCACCAAGCCACAGACAAACTGAGTCAGTTTCCTCGATACGCGCCCGAGAATATATGCCTTCAGAGATCTCAAAATCTGCTACAAGTGGCTGTGCATGATAGCAAAAGATAAAACAGATCTTAAGAAAATTCTAATTTAAGCTGGTAAAAGAAAGGAAATCCCATAACTCGATGCTGCTTAGAACTTTAAAAGTAGAAGTTTACTCTGAGAGCATAACAACAATCCACAAGCCACCTGGCTAGCTAAGGCTACTCAACAGCTTTTATTTTAGCAATTAATAATCATTCAGTAAGCTCTATCAGATTCTTATGTTACAGCCTTTGATCTTCAATTTTATCATCTTAGATTATGAGAACTGCATATAAACTACAATTTCATTGAAAGAGATGGATGAATACAGCGTGAAAAATTAATAAAATTAAATAATGGGTTCTTTAGAGTAATAGATTAATGAAACTTGCAGCCAGGTGTTTTTTTCCCTCTCTCCTTTCATCTTTTTCAGCAGGAAATCACAAGGGAGTAGTACTAAAAAAAGTTGCCTTTTTCAATAAAACAATTTAGACTTTCATTCGCGATTCAAGATTCTCAACTAGAATTTCCTTTTAAAATGAAATCCTCCCAGGATCAATTCTAATTGTCTAGTTCGTTAATCAGATATTCAAAAAAGTTCACAATCATGATTTTGATAATAGTCTAAATTGATTTACTTATGACAATATAGAGGTTTACTAATATAATTATAAGTCTCACACAATGTTTTTCAAGGCACATCTAATGGAGAGTGAAAATTAATACACTTACAAAAGTTCAATGCAATTGGTACAACCACAAAAGTTCAGGGGCAAAATTTGATTTTTTCCCAATATGTATAGGTTTTTAGCAATCATATTTATTTCTTTTAAAAATTAAGTTAAAAGGGAAAAAAATTGACACATGCATCTCACTTCTGGACAGCAAGCACCCGTAGGAAATTATTTAAAATTGCTGCTTCAAAAATAAATTTCAATATGAGATAATGTTTTTCTATTTTTTTAGAGAGTACTTTTCATTGAGGAAATGAAAAGAGACTAATGTTCAAGGGAGACAAAAAAAAGAAGAAAAAAAGAGAGATTATATTATAGGGCAATTCATTAACTCAATTTGACAGCCACAAATCTGTAACATGGTATAAATAACCAAAACTATGGAAGACAATAAACGAACCTCACCAGTGGCTGCCTCCTTCTTTGCTTGTAAAGTAGCAACTATATCCAAACACTTCTTTATGTCTGGGATCTTTGCCTGACAAAAAAAGGATGGAAGGGTAACAACAGATACAGTTAGGCCACGAGAAATATTTACAATTACACAAGGTTAGACATTAAATATTGCCTTCACCTCCAAGAAAATATTAACTATTGCATAGGCTATATAATCAAATACAAGCTACACATTTTCTATGATTGGGTTTCTTTTATTGAAATAAACAGCTTTCATTGAGAAAAAAATGAAAGAATACACGGGCGTACAAAAAACCAAGCTCACAAAAAACAGGGAACCCCATTACAGGAAGGGGGCCCAACTATACAAAATAATGTCAAGAGGATAATTGCAAAAGTCTTCGAAATCGAAGCCCAAAGAGAATCATGATACCGAATAACCGACCAAATCTCCCGACTCCCCCTTCCAACTCCCCTAAACACCCTCCTATTCCTCTCAGCCCACAGAACCCACAAGATTGCACAAACACAACACAAGCTCACACAAAAAACCGACCTCTTTCCCCACAAGGTGGATTGAGGAGGAACCCCTCGATCCTCCCTCTAGCATCTCTATGATGAGCATAGACAGGCCAAAATGTTGAAGAAAATCATCCCAAATGTGACTCGCCAACTCAAAATGCCAAAGAAGATAATCCAAGTCTTCCTCCACCTTCCAGTACAAAATACAGAAAAAAGGACCAACTAACGAAGGCAAAATCAGGGATAGCCTATCCAGTGTATTAAGGCGACCGTGAAGAACCTGCCAAGAAAAAAACCTGACCTTTCTAAGGACCTTCGGTCAGGGGTAGGGTTAACAAGACACTTAAAGAAAGACGTACACAAGAATCCCTCCAAAAGAGGACTCCAAACCCTCACATCTCTCCTCTTGAGACAGAAAGAATGGCTCTCAAGAAGGGAAATGAGAACTGCCACGTCTGGCGATTCCCTATCAGAAAGAGCATCACGGAACCCAAAGGAGAAAGAACAAGAGTTCCCATTCCAGACCCAAAAAGTCAACCACAAAATGATTTTTCAAAGAAGACAAGTGATACAAACTAGCGAATAACCCAAAAAGCGGTCTTTCCCCCACCCAAAGGTCTTTCTAGAAATACATCTCTCTTCCCTCCCCCACCACATACCGAACCCACGGAAGAAGATCAGAGCTCTTTCGAGATATCTTTCCACAGATTCCAGTAAGTGCCTTTAACCCCCTTATCCAGCCACTCAAAAGAGTGAGGACCATGTTTACCTCCAACACCATAAAGAATTGGGCTCACTGAAAAAACGCCAAAGGCATTTGGCTAAAAGGGCTTTGTTACGATTTTTCAGGTTTCCAATTTCAAGACCCCTAAAGACAAAGGTTTCTCAATCACCTCCCACCTAACGAAATGAGAACCTTTGCCTTTTCCTTCATCCACACCTTTCCAAAACCGTACACACCTCCCCTGAAGTTTCAAAAAGGGAAAACACATAAACTAGAATGCCATTCAGCACCAACTTAATCAAGGTGAGACGGCCCGCCTTAGAAAATAACCCCTTTTTCCACGACACCAGCTTCTTGTGGACTTTATCCACCACCGGATCCCAAAATGCACTCTCCAGATTATTCCCAAGAGGAAGGCCCAAAGCCAAAGACACAAAATACTAAAAGCCAAAGACACGTAACTTCTAAGAAATCTGCCTAACCAGTGTTTTAAAAGGCTCACTAAGGCGCACGCCTAGGCGCGCCTAGGCTCAAGTCGCATTAAGCGTGGGTTTTTTTTATAACTAATGGGCTAGGCTTTAATTAAAAAGAAATTATTATATAGGTTTTTCAAACCTATTACATGAAAGTTAAGAAACGACTCTTCTTCTCTTGCATGGCTTTTCTTTGCTGCACGTCTTCATCTACCTCTTCCGTTCCCTTTCTGCTTCATCTTCAAAGAATATTTTATACATTTCAAAGAGTAGTTTTCTGCTATGTTTTGTTTTTTGGGTAGAAAACTAATTTTATAATATTTTATACATTAGAGTTAAGCCTCAATTCCACCTTGGTTATATATTTATATTTTATACATTGTTGCTTTGCTCAACATATGTGTGTGTGTATATATATATTTTCTTTTTATATATAGTGCGCCTTTTTGTGCGCCTTGCGCCTAGGCTCCAGAGGACCATTGCGCCTTAGTGCGCCTTGAGCCTTTAAAAACATTGTGCCTAACTATAATGCTAAAAGCCAAAGACGCGTAACTTCTTCGTTAAATATAACACATAACTGCTACACACACAAGACATGTACCTTAGCTTATCCTTGTGCATGATTTTTATCCTTGTATAATAGGGTTCTAATATTCTAACTTAAGGGCTCACAAATGTAAACATGTTCTCTGACAATGATCAGAAGAGAACTTGTAATTTCTCGAAGTCCATCCTCCCTTTGTTTAGAACTTTAGAATAATCTTGATGCCTAATATCATCAATTGTTTAACTTATACCCTGATTAGGTATAATATTGGGCTATGTTATAGAAAGTGCCCATGAACTTTGAACTTCATTTCAAAAGTACCTTTGAATTTTAGCATCAATACCTTTGACCTTTAAAAAAAATAATTAAAAAAAAACCTTACCATTAGTAGATGAACAAAAAACTTCTGTTCTTCCCCACTCTGCAAATTCCCTTTTCATGTAACAAATGAAACTCCCGTTCTAGAACTAGAGGGTTTGGACACTTGAGTAGTAGAAAAGTAAAAACAAATTGGAGACGCAGGGTATCAAACCCCTTGGACGCTTTAGTTGTTAAGCCCAATACATACACAATATGATACAAATGGAACTCCGTAACCTATCCCACTCCCATCCTTCATGGTTTGCTTCAAACTCTAGGACTCTGTTCATTTGGCTCCCTATCTCTCTTCCCTTCCGACCAAAATTTTCACACTTTTGACTTCCCTCTTCCAAATTCCCAACTTCACTAAAACTTCATTCCAGATTTCCATTTCATTTACCATTAAAATATAATTAAGAAAAAGAAAAAAAAAAAACTCCCCAGCCCTAAAATCCATGTTGTACTCAACTTCAAATCTCAATCTCAGATTCTCAATAGTCAATCCTTCATCGTCTTCAATGGAGGTCCCCACCATTCTTTATTTTTTATATATCCTTAAGTGTCTGGACCAGCTTGCGCGCACTTCCACTAATCTTACAGAACAACCCGACTAACCCTACAACATTTGGATGTCAAGGAAACTCGTAGGAAATTAATTCCTAGATAGGTGGCCACCATAGATTGAACCTGGAGGTCCCCACCATTCAATTTCCCTCCAATAAGGAAAATCATCCATTGTTTTCCCATAAACATTTTCCCTCAAATCCTACGAAACCTACCATTAGGAGCCCGGATCAAAATCAATGGATATAACCAATTTTTCATGGGTATCATTGAAATGGTACAAAGTTCGAGGATATTTTTCATAACTTCAATTTTAGTAATATGGTGAACAGAAATAGCGAGAAAAATATTTTAAAACTACAAAAAAGATGAACATATACAAGAAAGTTTTATTAAAACAGAAAGCAGATATCTAAAAGTTAAAATATTAAAAAGAAATAAAATGAAAACCTGCAGGTCCCTTTGTTGAGCAAGGAGTTTCATCTCAACTAATTTGTATTGCTGAAGTCTGCATGAGATATTTGTAGAGGATCATAAAATGAACAACAGTACGAAAAAGGGGCTTAAGAAACAAATATGAATATCTTCCCCCACGGACCCTATTATTTAAAAGCATAAGAAATAGTTGAATAAACCAGCATTTATTCGATAATAAAATACTAACAACTTTTCATCGTCAAGATTAAATCCCACTTTAAGCGCAGACCGCAGAGAGTGTTCCAAGATTCACATAAATCGCACAAAAACAAAAACAACTTGATACTAAGTTGAGAAGCTCAAAAGGAGGGCTCTAAATTACGTAGCCTGAACCCAGTCGACAGCAACAACAATAAACTTCAAGAAAACAACAAATGAAGAGATTCTAGAAAGTCCAATACAATCTCAGCCACTAGAAAATCGTAAAGCTCCATAGAAGTAAAGCTGTATCGATAATAACAAAGTTCAAGCTCACTAACACATATGTCAACTCCTAAATACCTTAATTCCAATTTGCAACCTACAACTTAGAAAATGACTTCAAAGTACCAGAGAGCAATAATAAAAAAACACATCAATACATGCCAGAAATCACTGCATGTTATAGAAAGAGAAACACAGATTCAAAAGCCTTGAGCAGACGCCAACTACACCGCCATTACGAGATTTGAATCAAGTCGAAAGAAAAAGAGGAGAGTACCGCTCTTGAAGAAAAGCAAGGGCGGATTGAACATCAAGCTGTAATTGAGAGAGATAGGTACGAACATCCTCCACGAACTGAGCCGCCGGGATTCCTCTTCTGTCAGTGACGACGGCGCCGGAAGAAGAAGACGATTCGGAGGCCATTGCCGATTGGGGAAAAAACCCAAAAACTCCACAAAATTAATAATAAAAATAAAAATAAAACCAATCGGTAAATTGCTCTTTGAATTTATTTTCAGGAAAATGAGATTCAACGCCACGGTTGAGGGAGCGAGAATTATGATGATCAAACGACGCCGTAGAGATATGTGGTTGCCCGGCCCAATATTAAAATGGGCTAAAGTTCTTTGGGCTTGAGCTGCCAGTACAAGAAATAATATGTTTTGGACTAAAGACGGCTCAATCAATATAAATTGTGTTTTATACTGTTTTTGTCATGTGGATATAATTATTTATTACAATGTATTTAAATTTTGTGTATTGGTTATTATATGAAATGTTCTAACGTGTATTTAAATAGAGAAATTGCATCATATAACAATAAAAAAAAAAAAAAAAAGCTCGTAGAACTAATACCTCTTTTTTGTATATTACGAATATGACAATTATGACAAATAATTAATGATATCAAACAGTTATTAGATAGGTATTAGACAGTTATCGAAAAGCTATGCTCTGTCATTTCATGTATATTATCTTAAATGTTTGAACCATTCCCAACCAAACAACCTAATTGCAATCAACATAAAAGCTAAAGGCGTAATATTAAATATATGAAATAATTGAAGGAGAAGATCAAGGGTGTCGAAAAGAGAGGAAAGATACAGATTTTGATGTCGAAACTGGGAGAAGGGAACGAAATAGAACAGGGTGAAGAGGAGAGATAGATTTATTATTACTATACTTTAAATTAAAAATACTCATTACGTCAACAAGACTTTATCAGTAAATAGATGGAGACATTAATTTTAAAATTTTAAAACCTAAAAACTAAATTATCGTATTACGCTACCTCCATCGAATAAGAAGATAAATGTAATGAGGTATGGGTGAAGGGGCAATTTTATTCCATAGATCACATTGTGGACTAACCAACCAACCAAAACCTAAAAATTGACTAACACTAATTTATTGTATTCAAAATTTAAACGTGCTATTGGTCGACTTTAACTAATCGAATTGAATAAACCAACTTGGTTTTATTCCTTTTTAATTTTTCCCTTTAATTCTTTTAACTTACTCGATATTTCAAAGATTTTATTGATTTATAGAAAATTGAAAGTTTAGAGCTATATTAATATATTAGTCATCATATATATCTATTTAGTATTTTTAATATTTAAAAAGCTTAGTAAATACACAACTTATAAAGTTTAAGGACATTTTTGAATATGCACTAATTCTTTTTTTTTTAAATGATAAAACTGTTAAAAATATTTACAAATATTAATGTCCTCTCGTATATTTAATAATGATATTCTTTTATATTTATAAATATTACATAAATGTTATAACCGAATGACCAATAATATATATATGTGTGTAAATGGTCATTTTCATAAACCACTAAAAGTTTCAAAGGACAAAGAAAAGAGAAACTAAGATTCATTGCATTGAATGAAGTTTGGAAGTTGGGGAGTCATAATCTCCATAGGTTAACGGCAATTTGGAAAACACGATAAGGAGTGAAACACTCACAATTTCACCTTACAGATATATTCCAAATTAATTTTTTTGGAAATGGTCATAGATAGCGAAAAGAGAAAATGAGACTATTTACAAAATTTAATAAAAAAATGGTGAATAAATTTTATAAAATAGTTTTAATATTTTGATATTTTTTAAAATGTAAGCATATTTATTGTTAATAGAATATGAAATTTTATTATATTTTATTAAATTTGTCATTTTTGACGATTTTTTTTTTTTTGGTCAAATAAAAAAGATATAGAAATAATTGATGCAAAACCACCCGACAACAATTTTTCCAAGAAAAAGGACAAAAATCTAACTACAACCACTTCGACAAATATTCATTTTCTCTACAAAGATACGAATTTAATAGAACAAAGTTTCTTACTCAAACAAAAAAACGAAAGAGAGTGAAAAAACACTCTAAAAGCTAAACGGGGACGAGAACGAGAATGAGAACGGAAAATGCATTTTTCCTTTTAGTCGACGCCCCATTTGTTTCTCTCTAAAAAGGGTGCTGTCAATTTAGTGTTACGTTGTTATATAATTACAATTCTCCGTGGTAATCTCCACCTCAATTCCTTTGAAAATTTTGTAAGGATGGAAGTAAATGAGGAGAAAGGGACAAGTTATTATCTTTTACTCTTATTTTCAACCTAATAAGAAAAAAGAAAAGTGATGTGAAGTGACAAAATAATTATTTAATCAACAAAAAAAAAATAATAATAAAAATAAAAAAAAGAGAGAGATCAAAGGATGCTTAATTAAACCAAATCCCACTTCAAAGTAGAATAGATTAGGTGAGATGAAGGATTATGTCTCTTGATGTAACATTTAATAATAAGAAGAAAAATTAAGCTAATCACAATGTAGTTTTATACATTAATGATGCCTAAGTCTAGTTTAATTAAGTAGGGTGTGGCTCCTACCTTCATCACTATCACATATATATTTTATTATTCATTTATGGAACCACTTGCTAATTTAAATCATTAATGAAAATAACTATTTACTTTTAATTAAGATTGGGATTTATATATATATATTATAATCATATTAATAATCCCTAAACTTACATACCATCACTAGTAGATTTTTTTTTCTTTTTAATTTCTTTCAAGATTTTTTACTATTTGGCTATGTTTTATAGTTGGATTTGATGTATTTATTTGAAAACTTTTCTGTACTCCATCCAAATTATCACATGATTTAATTTTGATATTGTTGTTGTAATTAAGATAAACGATTGCAACCATACCCAACTTGTTTGACTAAAATGTTAAATTACAAAACCAATTTTAGATAATATATTGACTTCATGAAAGTTTTTGTAGAAAATAACGAGTTTTTTAAAATTGACAAATAAATCATTATTTGCTTTTTTATTTTTTTTTAAGTGAAATTGAATCGCTTTGAGTTCAATTAAGATTGGTTTGATGTAACGACATTTATGTCTCACATCATATGTTTCTTATTTCTTAATTATCTAAATAAAAAAAAAAAAAACAAGAATGTTATCGAATGAACTTTTGCGATCTTATTTTGTTGGAGACGTAATATATAAACTACATGATTATCAGTAATAGACTCTATATATTAATAATATGGTATTATTAGTTATAGATTTTCGGAATTAAATCAAATTTGGTTATATCTATAAATTCTTCTACAATTTATTATTTTGGTTCTAATTGCTATATTTGTAATTAATTTTTCAATCTTATAGACAACATATTGTTTTAGTTTTCTGTTTTTTTTTTTTTTAAAAAAAACACGTTATTTTCTTACTCAAATTTCTAATCAAATTCATTTGTGTTTGAGAATTTTGTGGGGTGAGATGTTTATTTATTTATTGACAAAATTCGTAGCATAACCTTTCCTTATAAGACTTTACCACATGATTAAAAAGCAATATTGCTCCTAAAGGCACATTAAAGATATGCAACTAAAGAAATGAGGTTTCTTAAACTTTATACCTAACTTAGCATACAAGCATGCATCTTCATTATTTTAAATGGAAAATTAAATAAAACAAAATGTTAAACTATTATTTGAAGTTATTTCTACTTTGGATTTTATTTTATTTTATTTTAGATATGTACTTTTAAATGTCGAAATTTTGTCTACGGACATTGATGTTAAGAAAATGTTTAGAGATTATTCAATATGATAATACAATCAATGGTTATTAGATTGTAGATTATGATAGTCTATGTTTAAGGTGTAAACTATTTAAGTATAAATATTAAATATTAAATACAATATCGTAACAAATTAAAAAAACATTTAAATATTTGATATGGTTAAAAATACTCGTTATTGTAATAAATATCCAAACATCGGAGTGAGTTATAATAGTCTACCACACTAACTTGAAGTTAATGACTCAAATAACCTTTACATAAATTATTTGACGGTGCTCATTTATTTAATTTAATTTAAATTAAATAAATTAAGATTAATAATTTAAAGTTTTTTTTTTCTAATTAAAATTGGTTCAATAAAAATAGAAACGAGAAAGATACACATACTTAAAAGTATATTTTATACATGTATATAGAAAATAGTTATATACATATTTATTTATTTATTATTTTGAAAACTAATAATATGTGTAAATACTATTAGTAAGATATATATATTAAAATTTGACATTTCAAAGTATAAATATCAAAATAAAATAAAATTTAGAGTAGGAAAAGCAACTCACAAAAACAATATAGAAACGTTGAGATGCATTCAAGTATTATTGTGATAGATATTTAGATGTAGCGATATTTAATGGCATGGTTTGAAGTGTAGTTTTGGACTGCTCTTCTCAACAGTTGCAATTCCTCTTTTGCTTGTGATTTTGAGTGGGAGAAACCATCTGACCCCTCCACGTGGCTTTTATTATATATCATTCCAACTTCCAAATCATTTTTCGAAAGTATAATAAATAATGAAATATCGAAAATATTTATAAAAATAACATGATTTTAATTTCTATAACATTAATAAACACTAGCTAGTGATTATTATTGTATATCATTAATATAATCTAAAATTGAGCTATATTTTATAAACGTGTTGATTCATTTTACTATTTTTGAAAATTTTCAGTTAAAATAAATGAAAATTTTCAATTAAAATAATATATATACTTTCAATCATTTTTAGTTTAGGTTTATTTGAGTAATTATTTGATTTGTTTTAATTAAATTGATAAACGCATTTCTTTAACCTCAAGTTTCTTGATTTGTTAATCATTTTAGAATTCATATTTTCAAAAACAAAAGTAAAAATTTTAAAAACAAAGTAAAAGTAGCTTTTACAATATTATTTTTATTTTTAGAATTTGATTATGAATTTAACACTTATACTCAATAAATAAAGATAGAATTGAGTGTGAATATTTAAAAGTAGACTTAATTTTTAAAAATTTAAAATAAAATTGTAATCAAAAGAAAATACTTAATTATTAAAAAGAACCTTTTATTGAAATTGATTGAAAAAAACCAATAGAAACAGATTTCATATAAAAATATTTACAAATTTTATAGTCAAAAGGGTAATAGATAAATAAAAGTGAAACAAAAAATTAAGATTTATTAATGGTTCAAGTGGTGAACATCTATCTAAAAATTAATTTATTATAAAAAAATTTTAACATCTAAATATTTGTATGATCAAGTGGGTTGCTATATAAGATTAGTATAGGGACAAATTTACTAAGGGGCCATGTGGGACACGTGTCCTCCCTTATATTATCAATTTTTGTATTTTAATATTAATTTTGAAGTGTTAGATTACAATATATATTAAATTTAGCTTCATTTTGCCTAAATTTTGCGAAAAAAGACTCATCTAAGATAAACCCTAACTTATTTTCTAGTCTTCATTTGTTATATAACAATTTTTTTTGAAAAACGCAACAAAGTCGGTGATCCAAACTTTCACTCTTTCAACAATATTTCATGAAAAATGTATTTTTATTTCCTTTTCTTTATTGCTACAAATGTAGTGAATATTAATGGAGCATCACTTAAATGTTGATATATTATCTGGTGCCCTTCTATATAAAATTTTTGGATCCATCCCTAATTAGTACGTAAGTTAGTCCAAACAGAGGTGGATTTTTGGAGAGGTTTTTGACTTTTAATTGGTGGCCGCCTGAATGGTTGGCTCCGCCTCACATGGTGTGGTGGTGGTGGCGGCAGCTCACATGGAGAAAAAGAAAAGGCATCAGAAAACAAAACACAATTAAACAATTTTTCCAAATAAAACACAAAATGAAAAATTAGAAATTAGAAAGTGGGGGGTTTGCCTACGTGGCGAAAAAGCTGGAAACAATGGGTCCCCCGTGTTTCCTTGTGCTATGACATGTCACATGGCCCCTTCATCATTTCCCCTAATTCCCATTTCTACAAAAACATTGTATTACAAACAAATATCATAAATATATCTCTAAAGTTTGAAAACATACATCTAATTTTGAAAATTCATTCTAATTGGTTTCTTGATTTTATTTAAACAATAAGAAAAAAAAAAAAGGTAACACTAACCTGAGATAAAACATATTAAATTTATTTTATTTTAGCCTAATGATAGAACCTAAATTATGAATATTTAAGGTGTCCATATTTGATAACTCTTTGATTTTTTTTTTCAAAATTATGTTGTACATCTTTTTCTAACCAAGCGTTTGAATTTGTAGTCAAAGTTCAAAAGAAAAATACAAATTTCGATTTTGTTTCTTCAATTTTAATAAATTGGGACACGTTTTCTTTTTAAAATACTAATAAAATATAAATAGACAATAAAACCAAAAAAATCATGCATAAATGAATAATTTGTGTATGATTGATAAACTTGGAATTTGACAATCAAATAAAACTTTTTAAAAAATAAGTACAAATTGGGCTGATATTTACATGTATTTTTAAAATGAAAATTAAGAATAATTACAAAACTATTGTGTGTGTTTTTATGCCATTATTTATATTTTAGGTCCCATTTTAAGAATAAAAAATAAAATCTTATTTTATTTATCATGTGAGGTGAGTGTTGACGATGTAAATTACTAATTAATATAAAAAAAAGGTTATTAATTAACACAAATTATTAATTAAAAGAAAATTCCTAAATTCTAAAAATTAAAATAAAATCCAAAAGAAATATAATTGCATAAATGGTCACCATTTTAATGTATTTATATATAAACCTTCCAAAGTACAAACAAACAAATTGAGAGTGACAATCATGGACAACCCTCCGTGTGTTGCAAGATTATAGATTGCCACTTTTTATCACACATCGATTTTGGTATCTTTGGACCATATGGTAAAATTTTATGATATATTTGATATCGGAATGCATGATTGTTCACAATCAAACAACCTCTTTTGAAAAATCATGTGACTATCATCACATGGTACATCAACATATATATATATCTTTATCTACTTGGAAAAAAATTGGTCTTTTACTTGCCTCCATCTACATCTACCATTTAGGCATGATTTTCTTCTGGTTTTAACTATTCTTTTATGGTCACTATTCTCTCTTGTCATTTTCTAAGGTTGATATAAGGAATGAGAATCCTACCATCATTCATTTCATATTTTAATTATTTAACTTCCATAGTGTATATATATATATATATGTATGTATGTATTATTGTACAACTAAGATCTTTGGTATTACGTTATATTTTGCCAAAAGTAATTAAGATTTGACGTTTGATATATTATTTATTAGTATATCATATATTATATTTATATAAATTTTATTTTAACAAAAGTTTATAAGATTAAAAAAAAAACCATATCAATAAATTGTATATTGTTATCGATTTCATTTTGTAAGAGTGGTTTAACTCCTTATTTGATCATACGGTCGCCTCTAGTCTTCGAACTAGTCATCAATGGTCAACTTCATTGGTGCATGCAAAAGCATCGTATAATCACCAAAGTAATACTAATAATGGAAAGCGTGCTATAATCCCTTAATTAATAGCTTTATGATAGAGATCAAAGACTTTTAAAAGGTGCGTAAGCACTAAGTATGGAAATATTATGCATAATGTAGGTGTGTTTTAGACATTTTTCTTTTCTTAGATAATATTGATTTGGTTTTGGTAATGTAAACTTTGAGATGATTTTAGGTAAATTCAATAACTTTATATCTCACCCAATTATGTAAAGTATGGGGGTTGCATGATATGAATTATAAGTTGTTGAAGATCCCAAAAGTAAAGTTTGGACAAAAGAATATAATTACAAATGAAGAAATATAGATGAGAAATGGAGTAAAAACCAATAGCTTTAAAACTTTGTGTTTACTTGGTGAAATGCACACATAATTTATTCTCTATATTTGAAAATGGGGATATCTTTAATGTGATTAAGCATGTGATGGGGTTTGCAAAATGAGAGAATCACCTTTGGATTTAACATCACCTTCAAACAAAACAGTGATAAAGAAAGAGACTTCCATCATTCTCCACAACAACAACCCAACAAAACACACACCCTTTCTAATTAATTCTGCTAAACCTAAATACAAACACACACACACACACACACACATATAATTTATAAAACTATGGTCCAATTGAATAGAAGATATCTAGAAATATTTTCCTAAATTTTCATAGAGCAAGATATATTCAAACTTGTTGATTGAAAGAATTAGGTTCTAATTGAAAGAAAAAGCATGAAATTAGGCTTAGATTCAAAGAAAAATATGTACTACATGATCTATAATTTTAAAAGAAAAAAAACTATTTTTTTAAAATACAAACGGAAGAGAGGAATTCGAACTAGCACCCTTTTGATCCTCAACGTATTTTGTAACAATTAAGCTAAGTTACTTTTGGTTGAAAAAAACTAGTAGTACATTTTTAAATATACTTTCTTTTTACTTTTTTTTTTAAAAAAAAATGAAATAATAGTATTGAATTTAATTCAATGATAATATTTCATCAACAATGTACTAGAGTGCATGTTTAGAATACATTCTTAAATGTTTGATTAAAAAAATAAGACATTTTTTTCCATAGCTTTTGAAATGTTATTTTAAACAAAATTTTGTTTGATCAAAATAGTTAAAAAAATATTTTTGTTTAAGTCAATTCAGGAGTAAATAGAAACATATTTTAATAAAGAATTGAAAAATCACTGAATTGACATGTCCAATAGAGATAATGGGGTGAACATTTTCTTTTCATGAAAAGTCTCAAAAAATCGTTTCTTGCATCGATGTATTGGCAAAAATATCGTGGATAGAACGACCGATTATCATAAATAGCACGTGGACTTTGGGTGAAAATTTTGGAAAAAATTGATTTTTTTCTTTATTTGAAACATCATTTTTCACCTCAAAATTTCAACTAAAATTGTGAATTAATTTTTTTTTTTCTAAACATGAACACATATATATTCCAATTTGTTAATTGGAAATCCTACCTTTATTAAATTAAAAAAAATGGAGACAAAATATCAACATATATTTCAAAATAAGTATTACCTTTACTTTCCAAAATTGAATACCAATATCTTCCAAAATCTTCTCTCAATTTTTAATCCAATGTTTGCGTTTATTAAATTGAATTAAAAAAAACATATATATTAACCATGATTTATACTTTCCCCACTATTCAAATTTTCAATTCCAAGAAAATCAATTTGAACAAATAATATATTAATTAAAATTTCCACTTTTAAAATCTTTCTATTGAATTTTCATATTTCCTAATAACATGTATTAAAATTTTCACATTTTCACATTGAAACGATCGATGAAAACTCTAACTCAAAGCCTTCATATATTATCTTAATTTCTTTGAACAGATTTGATCAAAGAAATTCTTCGATATCGTAGCATAAAAGTCGATGTTGAGACGATTATGTTAAAAACTTCGACCATACTATGAATTAGGGAAAAATATTATCATTGCCCAAAATCGTTGTATTTTACTTCCATTTCATATGACCTAAACTTTATTTAGTAAGTTTATAATCATTCTCGATGATCTCGATCTCTACTATTATCTACAATTTTTTTTATGGATTCATATACTTAAAACTATAATTTATTACTTAAATAAATTTCCCCTAAAATTTCACTATTATATCATAACTTTTTTCAAAATATCGAAAACATTCAGTACAATCAAAATCAAAACAATACATAGACAAATAATATTGCATTTTAATTAAAAACTAGCAGAAGTCTTCAATTACACTCTATATTAGAAATAAGAGTTAAACATTTTATCTTCCAATGAGAAAAAACAATATCTTCCTAAACTTAACCAATCCAAAATTCCATAATTCTTCATCCAAACTTTCACATAATCAAAAATAAAATACCCATTTGAATTTAAAACTTTTATTATATATATATATATATATATATATTAGAGAATCATATAGAACAAAACAATATATTATGCTTTAATAAGGCCGATTAATAATGTAAACGAGAAAAAGGATTTTATGAGAATAAATAATAAAGCGATAGTTTGATCAATAAAAAACTTTCTTCATGAGTAAGGAATCTAAAACATAAACACACCTCAATTTCACCGGAGACTCATCTCTTTTTCTTGAACGTCATCTGAATTTACATTTTATCCAGATTCCCATACTAAAATTGTAATTGCATGCAGCAAATACAAGAAATCGATATAATATATATAGATTTATATATATATATATATATTTGACAAGAAATTACTGGCAGAAGAGAAGCAGAGAGGGGGAAGAAAATGGATTTCTTCTTGGGAAGAGAATTGATCAGAAAAAGTGTGTGTTTAATCAGGTAGAAGATGGAGGGATAGAAGAATCGATACCAGTAGAAGATGAAGAGGAGCTTGAAACCAAGTTGACTATGGCACTCATGACTCGGATCTGCATCTCCAGAGCTGGAATATAATCGGTTACTTCATCTAGAATCACCGGCAGCGGTTGTTTCCGGCAGCCGGGAACTAGCCGGCCGAGAAGCCGGACTTTTCTCTGTACAGTTGGTAGTCCTTTTCCTCTCAACCGTAAAACGCTAACACTCGGCTTCTTCGTACGGCTGTTTCCGATCACACGCGCTTTCTGTTTATTGTGTTTTCGAAACTTGAGCTTGAGACGGTTCGTTAAGATTGCTCTGCTCCACCTACTTCTTCCTTTCGCCGTCATGGCTAAAACCGTATCGGAAGCCTCCCGCACCGCTCGGCCACGCCGAGGCGTTTCGTTTGGTGTTGGCTCAGGAGAACTGATCCTGACCTGACTCAAAGCGCGCAACAGCTTCGAAGAGTAAACTTGATGTTGAGCTTGTGATTTCCATTTGATTTGATCCTGATCTTGACGATCATCTTCTCTTGTCGCTTTCTTCTTCTTCTTCTTTCTTGAAGAATCACGCGATCGTTCAGAACTCGTCACAGGATTCAGAATCAGAGACGACGCCATTAAAAAACCACCACACAAAACACACCAATTCAAATTCAAGATACTCTCACTCCTGTAACTACCAAAACCTTTTTACTAAATTATTCCACAACGAATCCCGTACGGACTGCCTTCTTCACCTCACAGATCAAATCCAATCCTCCTTAAAAAGAGAAAGAAAAAAAAAAGACACAAAAAACGTAAATTCATCAATTCAACAAAACAAATGAAGAAGGACACAAAGCAAAATCCCACTCCATTGAAAACAACAATTAATCAAACAAAACGAATGAAGGGAAACAAGAATAAACAAATAGAGCAGAAGAAGCAATGGAATCAAAACATCATGAGAGTAAAACCGAAGAGAGAAAGCAGTAGAAGAACCAAAAATCAATCAGAATGAAGCGCAAAAGGAACAGAACAGCAATAGAAAAAGCGAAAATCCGATGAAAATGAATGATACCTGTGACGGCGAGAGAAGGGAGAAATGAAACGGAATTATAGAGAAGGAACGGTGGCAGGGGGAGAGAGAGAGAAAGGATGGGAAGGGAACGGAGTTTGTTGAGAGGAGGGGACTGTGAAATGAGGAGAGAAAGCGGGAAGGGAGAGAAGAGATGTTATAAAGAGAATTAAAAAGATAAGAGGAGAGTTTTGATTTTCATTTTCCTTACAATAATAATAACTAATAATTATCAATGTTATTAATGAATGGGTTTTCTTTTGTTTTTAAACATCAAAACATAGGAATTGACTTTTAGCGGTTTGGCTAATTGTGGGTGCCCAAGCTGACCGAGGTGAGCGGGCACACATTAGTTGTGGTGGAAAAGTTTTTTAGGCACTAAGCCCGGGGTTGGGTTGCATGTGGCCGCATGCCCCACTCCCCTCTGCCACATCCCCCGCCCCCATCAAACTTCCACTTTACATACATAACAATCTCTCTCTCTCTCTCTCTCTCTCTTTTTATTCACTCCCTTTTTTCACAACCAAAATTCTGCTTATTCATACAAACTCTATATCTATTCAATTTTAGTTTTTAAATTTGTATTGATTTAATTTTGTTTTCTAACAAACCAAAAAAAAAAATATTTTTAAATATAACAAAATAACCAAAATATTTATAAAATATTATAAGTGTCTCAATTACAAATTTAGTTTTTTTATTTGCAATAAATCACATAGACTAAGATAAAATTTGATAGATAAAAAGAGTAGTCTATAGTGATAGTATTATCTTTCTATATTTGTAAATATTAAAAGAAAAAGTTTACATCCATAAAGAACATTTGAATTTTTAAATTTTTTTAAAAGATGACTATAATGTATTAAATTTATCAAATAGACAGCCAAAATGTAAAAGTGAAAGTTTGGACACAAAATTAATAATTCAAAATTTATTGCATACGAAGTTAAAATATTAAAACTTATAAAAACACGTAATTTTTTTTATATAGATTAAATATAAAATTGAAGATTTAAATACTGAAATGAGATCACATATTAAGACACCATATATAAATTATTGAAAGTGTAATCTAAACGGAGTTTAAAACGCTTTATAATTCTATTTCATTCTCTCCTTTCAAACTTTCACAAACATTTTTATATATATTTTAATTTCTAAATTCAAACTTTGTTTTGTTTTTAAATAAGATTTCTTGAATTATCTATTTTACAAACCTAATTTAACATGAAACTTTTGTTAGAATTGACAAGAAAAAAATCAGTAATTAGTAAGTTGAAAGAAAATAATTTTAATACAAGTTAATTAACGAATTATATAAGTTAATTGAACAAACAAAATTCTAACATACTTCACAATTTATTAACAACTTAAATATAACTCTAACTTGGCAAAATAAAATATCTTGCAAAAGTTATAGAATATAATATTAATCTCAAATCTCATTTGATCTCGAAAGAGAACAAAAAAAAAAAAAAAAAAAATCAAGCACAATTTATAAAACTTGGTTATTAAAACCATTATATTATGCTTTTAATACTAAAGCACCATTTTAACTAATGTATTAATGGTCTTGATAATTCCTATCAATTAGCTCATGTAGAAACATATTATACTTGCAAAAATTGGCATTATACTCGATAAATAGGACATTAATTATTATTCTACAAGCCCACGATTCAATACTTTACCTCAACAATCCTCTAACTAAAAGAAAGACTATCATCAAATATATTCAAATTAAGTATTTTTCCATTCAAGACTAGCGTAGATTTAGAATTGTTCTACACCTAAAACAAACTCCTAGAGTATCCCATTCACATCTTCTGTACAATTACAAACTTTCAAGAAAAGAAAAACAACAGAAATTCGTAAAGGCATGTATGCCCTTTAAAAAATAAAAGATATTAAAAGGAGGTAAAAAAGGCCTAAAAGAATGAGAATAATGTGAAGATACAAAAAAAAAAAAAAAAAAGAAAAAAAAAAGTGAGTATTACATACCCTCATATATTTAAATGCATGTTTAAAGAAAATAAGTCAATGAAAGTTAAATGTTGGGTAATGTAACACTCAATAATTTGTCACAAATTAAAACTTGATTTCAATCACAAAATTTCACCCATGTGTAATAGAGGTTTAATCATTGAAGAAAAACATCTCTCTAGGCAACAATAAAGCCATGAAAAGTGGGATTTTTTGTAATTATTTAAAATTATTATTAAGGTACTTTTCAAATACATTATTGTAAAAAATAGTGTGGGACAATTTTACGCATTTAATAATTTCAACAATTAAAATATGTTTAAAAATAGTTAAAATGAAGTGATATCATGTCAAATGGGTTAAACTAACAGCTATTAAAGGAAACGATTTGACAAATTTACTTTCTTCAAAACATTTATCAAATCAATATACATTTATATTTGTTAAAATGTCGTGCACGCTGTTAAACAACGGCAACTACACAAAATTGTGTTTTGAGAATTAAAACACGCAATTAAAACTTTTAAAAATGAAACAACTAAATACTTTGATTGATTGACATTTTTAAAAGCTTAAAAAATACTTTTGAAGTCTCATAGTAAAAAGTAAGTTCAATAAATCAAATGTAAGAATCTAAATCAATAATTTAATAAAAGATAAGTATAACATATAGTTAATCTCAAATCTAGATGCATTTCTAATACGAATTATTACATTTTTGTTTAATCTAAGCAAGTTTACTCATTCCAACAATCTACATTCTCTTAGCATATGCCAAATCACTAAATATTCATTAACAACACATCATACTACTGTTGAACGGTACATAATCACTCTTCAAAGTTCAAACACAATTAAAACTTTTAAGAATGAAAAAATTAAATATCCCGATTTTCACTTTTTTAAGCGCTTAAAAAAGTATATTTCAAACCCTTAAAAAGTCAAATGTTATACTCTAAATCAATAATTTAACCAAAGATAAATCTACCACACAATTAATCCAAACCGTGAGTCATTACCAAACCCAAGCTGTTCATAAATTTTTGTTTAGTCTAAGCTACTTGACTCTCTTTAATCTAACCAACATTTGTCAAACAGTCGTATCAAACCACTTGTAAGCATCTTGAACTACACAAATCACTCCTCAAAGTTCAAACACACAACTAAAACTTTTAAAAATGAAAAAATTTAAATACACGATTGAATAACTTTTTAAACGTATGAACATGTGTTAAAACCCTTGCAAAACAATTTCAAACGCATTCTAAACATAAACTAATAAGCCTACCACACACTTGATCCATCATTTTCAAACTTAGTTGTTCCTAAATTTTCGTTTAATCTAAGCTACTTACTTGATCCAAAAATTACCTTTTCTTAGCATGTGCCAAATCAACCAATACTCGTCAAACGATCATGTTAGGTCATTCGGTACACACCATGAACTAAACAAAACCGTTCTTCAAAACTTAGACAAAGTAAAATAAGTAAATAACTAAATGAAAGATTTTCAAAGCTTAAAAAGTCATTCCAAACACATCTAAAAGTAAACTCAATCAATCAAAAGTGAAAATCCAAATCAATAATTGAACCCCAGAAAAAGGCAAAGGGTACACATAGTTAATCTAAAATCTAGAGTCATCTCCAAAATCTAGCCATTTCTAATTTTTTTTTTTTTTTTTTTTTTTTTTTTTTTTGTTTCCCTAAAAAGGACCTTTGGGAGAGGCGTAGAGGGTAGGAGAGTGGGCGTGCCGGCAAGAGGTAGGGGAAAAGGAATCACCATTGGGGGAATTTGGGTACCACTAATTGAACAAAACAATGCAAAGCAAAGCAAAGCAACCAAAAAGATAAGAAAATAAAATTATTTTTCCAAATATTTTAATTCCGTGCAATGATTATTGGTAGTGGAGGTGGTCATAAAATATATATATATATAAATACAATAAAATAATAATAATAATAATAATAACAATAAAGTAAAAGGGGGATGCATGTGCAATGTGGGTCGGTTTTTTTTTCTTCTTTTTTTATTTTTAAGGGGGGCTTGGTTTCGTATTTGTTGGTGTTTTGGAGTTTTCCTACTTTAAGAGATGTCGACAGGTATGCTCCACATTTCCTGCCACTACCACCTTTGTCCTCTTCCTCTTAACAGATTTCTTTATAGGGAAAAAAATTTTCATGTTCGCTAACTGCCTTTTGCTTTGTTTACCAATATAATGTTCTAATTTTTAAAAGGAGAGAGCTAGAGGTCCAAGTCCAAGGCTTTTGTGTGTGCATTAGGTAGAATACAAAACAAACAGCTTGGCTTCCCACTATTTCTCCAATTTCAAATTTCACTTGTATTATGGTCAACTCACTAAATAATGAGAATTTGGATTGCCTCCATATACGTTGGTTATATTTGTTGGGATCAAGAAACATAGAAACAAAAAGTCTGAGCATAATAATGTTGGGTTGGGACGAATGAGTTGCTGCCTTCTGGTACTGCATAATATATTGGAATGAGTTTTTCGAGTGTTTGGATATAAAGGGTGTGGTTGTTTGATAATGTAGAAAGAAGAGATGTATTTATGTAATTTTGCATTATTCCTAAGGGTGAACTTGGTAGTGACAAGTGTTTTTAAGAGGATTATTTGATAATCATTAGATTTTGTTTGTTTTTAGTTTTTAAAATTAAGGTTGTAATCACTCCTTAAACCTATTCATTATTTTGTTTTGGTATTCACTTTTTTGCAAGCTTTATGAAACCTAGGTCAAGTTTTTTTTTTTTATAAAAAAATGATTTTTAAAATTTTTGTTTTTGAAATTTGTTAGAGTTAAAAAGAAAAAATGAGCATCTTGTTTTATAATCATTGATTTTAAAAAATTAAGCTTATAAGCACTATTTTCATCTATAAGATTTCTATATTTTATAATCTTTATATTTTAAAATGTCAAATTAAAGTTTGAGAATTAAAGAAATAGTTTTCAAAACTTTTTTTAAAATTTAATTTGAGTTTTTCAAACAAAAATGGAAACCACAATTAAAAAAAAAAAAAAAAAAAAAACAACCATAAATTTAAATAACAAAATCATTACAAATTTTGTCATGTTTGGTCAGATTTTGAAATTTTTTAAAAAAACTTTTCTTTAGCCTTATTTTAAAAATACTTGGAAACGAAATTAGAAGTGCTAATTTGTGTGGACTAAAAGTTTTATGCCAAATGCCTCATAAGTGAGAAAGAAGAGAGCTTTTCAAATGATAATAAATAAAGGTGAAAAAGAAGTGAGTGAAAGTTTTGGGGGAATGGCAACCAGAAGCTAGAGGGCTGAAAGGTATATATATGTGTGTGTTCTAATCATTATGTTTTATGCCAATTCTCAATTCCTAGAGTCTCCACAAAAATAATTTTTGCCATGTGTAATCACTTCACCTTTTTTCTTTCAAGGATAGCCATATGAGAAACCCATTAGATATAAAGCTGATACATAATATAAATTATATTACCTTAAAAGACGAAGATCATTATGGTGTGCCAGAGAGACTGCCTCCCTTAGTTGAAACACTACAAAAGCCGCAGCTGAAAGACAAAATGAAATTCATTAATCAATTAGGACCATTCTATTTTTAGAATAATCAAATGTGAATCTAGGTAAAAGGCCTGATCTCTGTGGTGGTAATTCACTAATGTCTTCAAACAATTATTCAATAGTTGTAAAGAAAAGAAACATTGGACTATCAATTGTATATCAGATACTAATTGAGAGCATCATAGATCTAAGAACTCAATTACCTCCTTCAGAGAATGGCATTGAGATGAAAAACTCCAATCACCAAAGAAAGTTAAAAACTTTAATCCTGGAAACATTATGTCATTAAACTATTAATACCCTTCTCCATAAGAAAATGTAAAGAAATCTCATAAATTGGCATGAAGTAATATCTATTAAATCAAACTCATGGACAGGGAAGATACTTAAAAAACAAACCCCATAAAATTTCACTCTCACAGTCTCATGTATAGTGGCTTTGTGCTATGAATGATCATAAATTTCTCATGTCCAATGACAACAGTAGTTAAAGTTAGGTACAACCTGATGACATGACAAGGTCCATTGAGTAACTATTTTCAATCAGTGCAAGCAAAATCTAGAAGTGGAAAAAATTATTGAAAATTCTTCAACCAACTAACTTAAATCATGTAAAGGAAAAAAACAAATTCGATTGATAGAATGAAAATTTTATCTATTCCAGACCAGTCAGGCTCATGAGATGTACTTAAGGAAAGACTAAAGCAAGCAGTTAGAGACCTTTCTACTAATCCTCAATTCAATTAATTATTCAAAATGCCATAAGGTAGTCATAAGAAGAAAATATAGTTTCATATAGTTAAAGGACTAATTTTTCAACAACAGCCATATTTCTTAATTGATAATTAGTGAAATAAGCTCCGCTACAGATACAACCAACTTAGATTATCACAATAACAAACGTAGAAAACTCAATGACCCAATAAATCCAATCAACTCTGTCCAAACCAAACCATTTGACTTGAGTTGGGTAAAATTTGTTTTTGAATCAAATAATCGAACCTCTCTAGATATAGTATTTGTGATTCTTCTAAAATTAATTACAGTAGAAAAGGAACCAACCAGAATTTACTAATTAACCAGTACCTCCTTTACTTGCCTTTAGTTGGTTATGTCTCCCTTAAATCATCCATTTAATCATCTCTTTTAGATGTTCTTTCATTCTCCAATAATTGCTAAGATCTAGTTTGTCCAAATCCTTTGAGTATTATTTTTCATAAATAATATATGATATAGAACTACTTGTAATTCAAACTATGGAGACATGCCAGTTCATTTAGAAGATACTATATTTTTTCCTTGCAAAATTTTAAACTAAATCATTCTAACCAAAAAGTAAATGATTCTGTTGGGTGAAAGCTCATGTCATTCGCTTAATTAGAGGTCATTTTGAGTTGAACCCACCATGTCTCCAAATCTAGCCCAAGCAAAGCTACAAACATACCAAGCCACAGTAAACAAAGTTCATAAGTTTTCAGTCAAATTTATGAACATTTTTGGATCAATGAGAATTTCAAAAAGCTCTGCAATTTTGTTTAATGATTGGAACCACGAGCCCTTTTGAGATAAGAAAACTAAAGATTATCCATATATTAATTTTCACAGCTAATAACTATTTAAATGTATCCTATTCAATCTGGACCCTTGTTGAAATGCAAAAGGAAACAAAGTAGTTCACTAGTTCCTAAAAGTCTGCTTCTTCTGCACGCATTTCAGTACTACCTAGTCGGTGGATATATTTGACCAATTCATTTATGCAAAGTACAATAGACATCCAGCTTTCAAGGTGTTTACTTTACCATCCGTAACTTTTGTGGATTACACCAAATCATCCATCTTTAATGATAAAGTAAACCATTTCCCAACCTTTCCCAATTAAATATTACCGTAATCCTATGGCCAATCAACTTGCTTAACGTCATCTAATTCACTACAGTGTTTGAACAATCCGATGTCAAGTCAATCAACCTAAGTATTTCAGTCTAAAAAACATAGATGAGGTAGCGTGTATATATCCAAATACTTGTCTCAGACTTGGACACTCCAATACTAACTCGACATGTATCCGACACTTGTTAACACATAGTTATGTGTTAGACACTAGTGGTATGAAACTAAATAGGTTTCAACATTGAACGTTTGATATGTACTAAACAAACACATAATAATATAGGACCAAAATAATAAATTTTGAGAACAAAACAAATCAAACTGATTCTTCACCATATAAATGCAGACTTATTGACTTTGATTTTGATTTTCCTTCTAGTGTAAAAATGATACAAATATTTTTACAAATGTGCACATAATAAATGTGTCCCTGTTATGTTCATCTCCATTTGAGGTTGAGTCTGTCTTCTGCATCCAAATTCATGTTTTTTAGATTATTTGATGGCTTAATAATACAGATTCAACATCAAATCAGTGTGTACTGTTTCAAGAGCCATCAAATCATCATGTTATGAAAGTTCGACAAATCTAATCTACATGACTTTATTGTATTTGAGTTTTCTCAAAATTTGTTTAGTTCAACAAAATCCTTTTAAAAATTATTAATTAAAAATTTAAAAGATACTTTTCTCTTGTGATAACATTACACATGCATTTATCTTAATTTCAATTCATCATGCAACTCCTATGATATAATTAATCTTTAACAAAAAAAAATTCAACTATTCCTTTAATTCAGTGTGTAAATTTTATGAAAAATGTTTTGACATTGGTCAGCTGATCACTTTAAACTTTAAAAGTTTGTAAATGGATTGCTGAAGAAACTAATAGTTTCACTACTTTTTTGTGCATTACTCTAATAAATAACTTGAACATCATAGCCAACTCCACCCAAGTAATCCAAGTTGGATTGAATCAAGTTCATCACCTAAGACCATTTGAATTTGACAAGTTTCTACCTTAGAGTGGATCTAAAAGACTTCTTACTTTTTTTATTAATAAGATTTGAACTCTTAACTTCTTTTTTTAAGGATAAATATCTTAGCCCGTTAAACTTGGTAAAAGAGACCCTTTCAACCTATCTAAACCTATAAATGCCCTGTACATAAGCATCCATTAAGAAGTTAGAAGCAAATGCAATGTCTGGACTTCGGACCAATAAAACTGATGAACGTGTCACTCAGTAATCTTCTTGCATTTTCAGATGCCTTAACATAAAAAAATAAAACGCCAGCACACTGCACTTTCTATCCTGATTCTTGCCTGTAAAGGTTTCCATTTTCTACTTTCCTTTTTTGTGCCAGAAGGCATCATTTTCATTGGTTAGTTACAATGTATTCAAATATACCTGAGTTGGAAAGAATAATGTGCAAGTTGACTCCTGCTATGCTATCAATTCAATTGATACATAGCATCAGTTTGGAGACGGAAAAAAAAAGGAGGGAGAGAGAGAGATCCGCGAAAGGATTCCATCTGCCAATATTCAGATTCTTTTCATCACGCATCAGCATGTGATGCGCAACAAAACAATACAGCTTGATGGGAAACATCTTATCGATATTTCTGTTACTGAAATAACATGCTAAAAGAACAATTATAGTGTACCGTAGTCACAGTGGAGAAGTGTTCAAGGCTTCAATCTCTCCATGGCGCCTGCATTCTACCATAAGTTTTCATTGCCTTCCCCTTAACAGGATAACTGCCGAGTCTCTTTACCTTTGGCAAAGTCACCAAATACAAAACTCAATTTTCCATTCAAACCCCAACAAAAATAAAATACATTTCTTGTAAAATGAAAACTAAAGGACTAATTTAAAAACCTTATCACTGGAACTAGAAATTACTAACGGCCAGAAAACAACCATAGTTAATTAGGAAACTCAATCAAAGATATTTGAGACAAATTCATCCGATTCTTTAATATGTAAAACTTTAAATACATATTTTCTTCTTCCATTACAATCTTACCTTCCCAAAAAGTACAATCATTTGTACAACATTCTAACAAAATTTATTATTATTACTTTTAATAAATTGATGCATTCTTTTACTAGCTCAATATATCTATTCATTGATAATCCAACAATTAGAATTAGGAAATATATTGGATAAGACACAAATGTCTTAAGTAGTTACTAGTTAGTCATCAAGTCAAGATAAGGAAATTTTCATCAGAGAGATCAATTTCATGAGCTTACGAGTTCTACGATGCTCTAATTAGTATCCCACATGCCAATTCACCAACTTTCCTTGAAGTAACTAGCATTACAGTATAAAGATAAGCATGCAATACCGAAATAACAGAAGTCAAGTGGCAATATAAATTCAGAGTTGCCTGCTAATTTTCCAAGAAGCATCATAATCTGGTGCATCATAAGCTATAAAACAGGTAAGGGAGGAAAACAAATGATGGAAGTAACATTCTTCAACCAAGAAACTTCAGTTGGTAGGAGATAAATGCTCTTGAAACATGTTATATCGTAAAAGCTAAGTCCATACATTATACAAAAACTCAATATATGGTGTCTTGACATGTCCCTTATGGAGCTATGCGATCAAATCCATGAAGCTATACGATATACAAAAATCAATATATGGTGCCTTGACGTGTCTCTAACGGAGCTATGCAATCAAATTCATGAAGCTATTACTATAGACCTTAGTATGGACATCAGTACATTGTAATCAAAAGGGACTAATTCACAGATTTTGTACCCATCGGTTCACAAGTATATAATTCACAATAATACGATTCAGATCACCGCAACAACTCAGGAACTTGTGGATGCAGGAAAGTAAAGACACGTGGAAACAAAATAAGAGAAATCTGAAATTTGGCTGATTTGGAGTCTAGAGAATAACAAGCACATCTTTGCATAACAGTTGGGAATCGGAAGAGTGTTCAACGCTAGACCTTCTAAACCCAACTTAAAAGGAAAATGATTTGCTTTGCAAAGATCCAATAAACATCAGATGACTTCACGCAATAAAAGTACGACAAACCTGAATTTACCATCAACACATCTAGAAAGCTTCATAGATAGAAAATCTATATCAAACGGATTCATGACCTGAGAACGACTTTGCCTGAGAAATTCTAATTCACATCAAATAAACGACAATTCGTTGGAATACGAACAGCACGTCCTTTGATCACCAGAGGTAGAGACAAACAAACAGAGAGCAAAGCTGGAAACCATAAATTTCAAAGTATCAAGTCCTGGAACAGAATAATTTATGACGTCACTAGCAATTTGAATATCTATCCAATCAAACAGTACACTCCAATAGCTTTTATCGATTTCACACTGATTCAACGATGGCTTTAAAACAAATTCATGAAACTGAAGGATCAATCAACTCTTCCCTAGCTAGGTAACCATGAAATCGATGGTTTATTGAGATGAATTTGACAAAGTAGATTAATCCTAACCAACAATTTTTCATGGCTATTCGAGACAGAATAAATAATTAACTACAACGATTTACTCACGTACCAGATAGAGACTGCAAGAAAAATCGACCAAGATGGAGAATGTACCAATTTATTCAGCTTCCAGTCGAAATATCATCCAACTTCCTCAGCTTGATTGGCATCAAATCTATGACAAAAACAGTGAAATTTGTGAAACACCACTGATTCTTGTAAAACACAAACAACTTGTGATCAGAAACTGAATAAAATGCATCAGTTTATTCATGAAACGGAAGGATCAATCAACTCTTTCCTACCAGCCATGAAATTGAAGGTTTATTGAGATAACTTTGACAAACTAGACTAATCCTAACCAAAAATCACTCATAGCTACTAGAGACAAAACAAATAACTACAACGATTTACTCGTTCAGCTTCTATTCGAAATATCATCTAACTCCCTCACCTTGATTGGCATCAAATCTATGAAAATAACAGGGAATTACCACGGATTCTTGTAAAGCATCAACCAACTTGAAATCAGAAACTGAATAAAATGCATTAGTGTCTCTAATTAAACATAATCGGCAATAAATGAGAGATTCGATAAGAAGGCGAAATGGAGCGAAGCCGATTACCGAAGAAATGCATTGTAACGAATGCAAGTGCCGTCGACAAGCTTTGGAGATAGTGACTCATTGGCAATCGTTTCTCCAGGACTTTCTATACAGTTTTTCCTTCGCATTTTGCATTTCACCCTTTGGCGGGAGGATATCAGTTTTTTCCCCTCACACTAAATATATATATTCGCATTCAAACATAACCAAATAAATCAAAATTTATTTAGTTATCATCAGTCTCTACTTAACTATATTTTCTTAATACTTTCATCAATTTTTTATTACAATCATTTTTCTTTTTTAAATTTTAATTTTAGAAGAACTTAGGATGAAAAAAATACAACGTAACTTATACTCATACTAGACGGGGCGGATTTATTAGGGATCGGAGCACGTGTTTCCCTCACATTTTGAAGTGTCTACATATATATTAAATAATGTTTTGTTTTAACTAAATTCTAATTCTTATGCGTTGTTGTGCACCGATATAACCGGAGAGGAAAAAAAACTAACTAAGATAAAAGCCTAACTTATTTTTTTCAATCTTTTCATGCATCTCCAGCTGACGAGCATTCGGTTTCTTCCAAGTGAGTGGAACAATAGAACTCGACAATCCAATTCAACTCATATTTTAAAGGTTGTGTTGAGAATATATTCTAGTTGCAACCCAACCAACTTGAAAATAGGGGTTGAATTGGATTGTCGAGTTCTATTGTTCCACTCACTTGGAAGCAACTGAATGCTCGTCCGCTGGAGATGCATGAAAAGACTGAGAAAAAAAGTAAGTTAAGTTTTTATCTTAGCTTTTTTTCCTCTCCGTTATATTGGTGCACAACTAATGCATAAGAACTAGAATTTAGTTAAAACAAAACATTATTTAATATATATGTAGACACTTCAAAATGTGAGGGGAACACGTGCTCTGATCCCTAATAAATCTGCCCCGACTAGTATGAGTATAAGGTACGTTGTCGTATTTTTTTCATCTAAGTTGTTGTAAAATTAAAATTTTTAAAAATCCAAGTTATTATATTATTCTTTTTCCTTAAATATCTTCCTTTTCATTTTTCTTTTCCAATTTAAATAAAACAAATTTTTTATTCTCAATTAATTCCTTCTAAAAATAAAATATTCAATTTCTTTATAAATTTTGAAATATAAATAATTCGAAAATATTAAATTTATATTTGCCATTATTTTGGAGATATGAAGCAAATAACATGATTTTAGGGGATGATAAAAATTTTAATAACATAAGTGGATAATCTTAGCACGATTTTAGGGATGATAAAATTTTAAATTGAAATTATTCTTAATAATACCTATTTTTATAAAATTTTAAAGCAATATTTTGGCGGTTTCAAATCAAAATTTAAAATCTATTTTTAAAGAACAATTATGAAAAATAAATAAGGGATATTAACAAGATAATCCTAAAATTTTGAAATTATGTTTGGCATCGTTTTAGGAAAATCAGAGATCAAAATTTTCTTAGAATAATTCTCTTAAATGCATCATAATTATAGGGGTAAGATACAATTTTAATTTCAATTTATTATTATGTTAAATAAATTGTTATTAGAAATATGAAAAGTTTAGGAAAAATATCAAAATTTTCTTACAATAATCATATATACATTAAATGCATCATAATTATAGGGATAAGATACAATCTTAATTTTAACAACCATAACTAAATAAATTATTAATTACTTGATTTTGAAACTAACAAACGCGAAAAATTGGTATAAATTGTTGGCATAAATGTAGGGATGTTGATTCAATGAGATCCATCCCGAAAATAAATATTTATTTAATATTTTTACACAACTAAATTATTAGCAAATACATTGTACTCATCGAATAAGAATTTTCCTCTATATAGGTAAAATCGGCTGAAAATATAAAAAGGTGAAATTCTTGTATTTTGGATGTATTTAAATTCAAATTTTAATAAATATTTTGGAATATAAATAATTGGAAGATATTGAATTTATGTTTGTCATTATTTTAGGGATATCAACTAAACTAAATAGCACGACTTTACGAGTGATTTTACTTTAATAAAATAAGTGGATAATCGTAATTAACACGATTTTAGAGAATAATAAAATTTTAAATTCAAATTGTTATTAAGATATGTATTTTAGAGGTATTTAAATTCAATTTTTTTTAATAAATATTAAAAGGAACCTTATGAAACGGAAAGTGATGAAATTATATTAACTATTATTTTACCGGTGACAACAAAATTTGAATTCAAATAGTCATTACTATATATATTATGAATCATATAAATAAATTGTTAATTAATTGATTTGAAACCTAAAAATTCGAAAATCATGTATAAATTGCAGGCATAAATCTAAGGGATGTTGGTGTAATCTTATATAGTCCAAAAATAAAAAATTATTTAATATTTTTCAAAATTGATGGTTTTTGCAAATACACTATATCTGTAAATCTTTTATATATATATCATTTTTTACCTATACAAATATATTGTATCTGACGAAAAAGAATTTTCGTATACAAAGGGGTATAATCGGTAAAAAAAAAGTAAAAAATAAGTCTACAACCCCAGTTTTGCTTTAAATCTCAATATTTTTAAAATTTGCTATTTTTCAGTTTGTTATCCAATTTTTTGCTATTCTCACAATTATCTCATATATATATATATATATATATATATATATATATGCCTCAACCCACAAGCCCACTAACGTAAGTAAGCTCGAGTCCATCACAACCCATTAGCCTTACTTTTTGAGGAATAATAATTAAAGATATAACAATATTTAAAAAAAACTACAAATATAGCAAAACTATCGCTGATAAACTTATATCGTTGATAAACTCGTATGATCTATCAATGATAGACCAATATTTACAACATGGTCTATCAATGATCAACTTCTATCATTGATAGAATTTGAAAATTTTTGCTATATTTGTACATTTTTTAAAATGCTACTATATACTTAATTATTTTGAATCTAATTGTTAAATTTGCAACTATCCTTTATATTTTCCATTACTTAGTTTACAAAAAATTGTAACATTTTCGCACTATTTACAACTTTTTTTTCATAATTTGACACGTCATAAAATGAAATATTAATTTATTTTTTGGACTTTATGTTATCCTTAAGTACTGTTATATCAAGGTAATATTTTTAAAAAATGTTCATATGAAAGTAGCTTTATTAGAATTTCTCACTTGGTCACCAAGTGGCATGTGTTTCTTTACATAAAAATTTAGGTTTGAATAGTAAACATTTTGGTCCCAGTTTAAACAACAACTTCTCTCAAACTTGACAAAATAAATTTTAAAAATGTCCAAAAAAGTTCGAAGATACTTAATACATACACGTTTGATGCAATGTTGATATACACTTAATGCACTTCATACACCAAAAAATGTCATATCTATAAAATGGAAAAAACACATTTTTTATTATTTTTATTCTTTGAGAACTTAGTTTATATTTGGTGTGTGAGATTTTAGAACTAATACTTTTGATCTTAGTGTTTGATATTTATCGTGAAAGAAAGTGGAACTTTGGTGAATTTTAAAATATAAAAAAATTAATTTAATTGTGTAAATTAAATTAATTCGATAGAAACTTCAAATTGGCTGATTGAAAGTTAAATTTGTTGTTTCTTCAAATTGAATAAGCTATGTTTGACTTTTAGTCAAATAACAACTAAATTGAGTTAATTTTGACTAATGTTTAAACATTTTTATTTATTTTATTTTATTTTGTATAAAAATGAACTTGTTTCTTCATTTGTAGTATTCATTAAAAAACTGAAGAGTTCTCTTCGTCCGTTCTTTCTTTCTTTCTTTTTTATTTCCTTTGTTAATTATTGAGAGTAGTTGAGAGCAGTTGAGAGCAAGTATCCAATAATTCAGTTAGATCCGAGTAATTAAAGGTTGTTGTTCTATCAGAGTTAATCGTTGTATCATGTTGACACGACCGTTGTAGTTTGCTTGCAAGTCCATACAAAGTGAATAATTGTCTTCAGTACAAAGCTTATCAAAAGCATGTATCGACTACAAATGTGATTATACAAATGTTTTGAGGTTTTTTCAAGTATTTGATTGTTTTCATATAGAAGTCATATTATATCACCTCACTAAAGTGTATTTACTTTCAATTGAGTTACAATCATTTTGCTAGTGTATTCAATTCATATTACATTCAAAGTTTCCTCCAACAATTAATATTTGAATTTAGTTTTTTGTTTTGTTTTAGGGAGGTTACAAGATTGAAACTTCTAGGGTTTAGTCAATTAGAATTTGATTTTATTAATTAGTTCTTTTAATCGACTCAATTGAAAGAAAAAAAAACACCTTCATATGTATGGAAAGTTAATTTAAATAACGAAATTCGTGAAAATATTAACAAATATAGCAAAATATCAAAATTTATTTATCCAGATCACGCTAAACTAAGAAAAACTACTATCTAAGTGTCTATTATTATAATACATATAACACATATAATAGTCTATTTTGGTCTATCATAAAAAGATTTTATAATATTTTATTATATTTTATAAATAGTTTAGTTCAAATGATGTAACTTTATTAGTCGATAAATACTACCTTATGGATGCTCAATAAAAATGGAACGTTCTAAGCCCTACAAAGCGCATCCAATATTATTGACAAAAGAGGAAGTACGAAAAGTAAAAAGAAAGTTTACCTTCCCACGTCAAACCAACCACACATCTGCTTGAAACAATACTAGACATAAAGAAAGAAAAGATGCATATATAGATCACTTTCAACAACACAACAAAAGTAAACTTGTACTAACAAAACCCAAAAAGTATACAAATGAAAAGTAGTAGAGGTATTCTTTATTTGGGTTGGGTTTTCCCCTTAACCTGCATAAATATTTTAGGGTTAGATTATTTTGGATTATTTTAGATCTTTTATTTAAATTTTTATTTAATTTATTCTAAAAAAGCCAGAAGGTTAATAGAATTTTTTTATTTAATTGTTTCTATCTATTAAATTAAGATTAAAAACTCGATTTTATTTTGTATAGTTGTTTTTTTCTTCAAAATGCTAAAAACGCATGTTTATGAGTTGTTGAAGAATAAATTATTAAATAAATATATATATTTGTATATAATTATATCACTGATAAAAAAAGATATATTAATCCTAAAATTAATAATAGGTTGGGATTGAGTTGATCAATTTTTTCGTATTAGTTTTATAACACTCGTCATAAAAAGTAATGCATAAGAATTTAGATGCGTTCACTTGTCTTTAATAAAAATTAAATAATGTGAATAGGATATGTGAGACGTAGATTATAAAATATAAATGAAGAAAAAAAAAAGTGAGGTCGACTTTAAATTTGGCAAACCCATTATGATTCCTTGCTTTTATTATTGTTGTTATTCTTACTCTCTCTTTTGACCTTGAACTTTCTTAAAATAGTAATAAGTAAAAAAAGTTAATACTTTTAGTCTCGAAAAAAATGTATTTTTTTAAAAAAAATTGATTTATAAGAATACTAGACACATTTAGTTTTTGAATTTTAAAATGTATATTTTATGTCTCCAAAATTTTAAAATAGGTTTAAATCAAGATCTTGTCTCGATATAACTAGATTAATAAAATGTGAATATTTAATTTTAAATAGTTATATTTTTATAAACATAAGTCTAAAAATATAAATGTTCAAAAACTTAGAGACAAAACATATATATTCATCAAAATTTAAGTACTAAAAAAAGTAACTTTTTCTAATAATAATAATCATAATATGAATGTTAGAAATCACTCTTGATTCTTAAACTATTATACGATTAACAATTTAGTACATTAACAGTGATTTTAACTACTTAATCTAATTTTGTTACCATTTAAGTCGACAAAACTTTTGTATGTAACATTTAACAATCTAGTATCTATTAATATTAATATTTAATAAAATGTATTATATGTAGAGAGATCAATGAACTAGTTACGAATCTAAAATAGTTATAAGATACAAAATTTGATGTAACAAAAATAGAATATGTCAATAATAAATTTTATTGTATTTGCAAATTTTTAAAAATGTTATTATACATTTAATTATTAGCCTTAAAACTAGTGTTGTTGACGTTGTCGTCATTTTTAATTATTTTTTTCATGAAAAAAAGAGCAAAACCATTTTCCTACCAATTTAAAAAACAATGAAAATTAGAGATTTTTTAAATAATAAAAAATACAAACTATTTACGATAAAAAAAATAATAATTAAATGACAAACATTTATTATATTTAATTTGCATAAATAATAAGTAGTTTTTCTATTTTATCATCGCATATAGGGTTTTGGGAGAGTAATAAGATAGCGACAATTCCCTTCACGTTTAGAGGTGGAGAAATGTCGGATTCAATATCCCTCAAAGCGTAAACGTGAAGGAAACACTAACAATGGAACAAAACAAGAAAAGCAAAAACAACTTTTAGTGCAATATATAATAAAATTAAATTCTTTTAAATTATTAAATACACGTCATTTCAAGTTTGTTCAAACAAATCTTTGGAACCGATTCCATTTCATCCTCTATATATTCTGTCTACTTGTGGTTAATCACTTAAATTCACTCCAACTTTTATTGTTACACTTTTAAAAAATAAAGTTGATTTTTAATAACCAAAAAGTATTTTGGAATAATTTTGTAAATGAGATTTTACCCATTTTAGAATTACATTCACAAGTCTCTAATAAATCCGTTTGTTAAAATATTAAATAAGAAATTTTGGCTAATCACAAGCTGTCAACTTATCTCAACATAATTAAATTTATTGTGGTAAAATTATAAATTAGATTAGGTCTAGTAATTCATATCGTTTGGGTCCAAAGTCAACACGATTCAAGCCCGCTGTGAAATTTTGTCTCAACCCATGCCACATGGAACCTCTACAATTAGATGTCTTACCCATTAATTTTGGATTGCAAGAACCGAAAAGGTAGAAGTTTTTAAGTTCGAAGATCGAAGCTCACAAGCACTAGAATCTATACTTTCGAATTTCTAAAACTCTGAAGATTCAAAGTTTGAATTAGTGTCTAACAAAGTATCAGAATCTATTTCAATGTCTATCAACGTTACTAATAGATAATGATAAAAGTCTATGCATTTACAATTTATAAAATAAGGAATATTTTTAAAAATATCAAAATAAATTAAAATTTTTACCATCTATTAAAAAATTTTAAATTATATAAAGGATAGACTTCTATCATTCTAAATTTTAGTTATATGTTATAATTATTTTATTAAATTTATTTAAAAATGTGGAAGACTATATTTATGTTTATTTCATATAAAATGTATACAAAGAAGTGAGGAGATGTAAAGATAAGGCTTCCCAGATGTGAGGCACACGTATGATACAATTTACTCGTGGCCGCTCAAACAAGATCCAACGGTTCGATTAGTGACGGGATAAAAAGAAAAACAAAATGTATAAGACGTGGTGGCATATAATTATGCCACGTGTATGATGCCACCACCAAAATAGTAAATTTTTTAGTACAAACTTTTCCCACGCTTTGTATAAAATTAGAATATTCTTTTCCAAGAATCAAATCACCCTTCAAACAACTCCAAAATATAAAAAAGCCAGCTAACATTTTTCATTATTATTTTTCCATTAAATTATAAAACTATTTATATATATATTTTTTCATATTCAGAAATCTAAAATTATGAAAAATAGAATATTTGACAAAGTGTTTATAATAAATTTTGTTTTTAATAGTTTTCTTACTGGATCGTACAAATCAAGTGATTTTGTCTTTGAGTGATTCTTGAAAAAATATTTCTTAAAAATTTTGTTTTAAAAATTGAAAAAAAAAACATCTTACGAAAAAAAAGTCATTTTGAAATTGAAACCAATCCTACCCTTCAGTTATTTCAACCTCTTTATGTTATTATTGTTTAGAAAGAAAATTACATTTTTCTTAAATTTTGGTTGGATGTCTTGTTTTAATTTAGTCTATTTTAATTCTTTTTTTTTTTTGTCTTCCAATGAATTTAAATTTTAAAAATAGGAAAATTATCAAAATATCTACACCTCAAGTGTTATTAATTTTTTTGTTGTCACTTTTTCTATTTTTGAAAAAAACTCTCTTTAAAATATAATATATTTTGAAGTTAAAATTTGAAATTATAAAACATTTAATATTAAAAACGTTTTCCCCTCGCAGAAAAGCACTTTTTACAATAAGAAGATAAACATTTTCCAGAAATGCATTTCTTGGAAACCTCAGATCTCAACCACACCCAAAAAAGTATACATATTAATATGAACTAATTAATACATATTATCAACGGCCAAAATCTTGAGCAATCCTTCATAACAAACACCGTCCGATTCATCTCCACCGCCAAACCTAATCATCGCCGTAACCTCTTCATCAGATATCGAAAATCCAGCCAAATGCATATAGCTCTTCAAGTCACCATGGCTCAACCGTCCATCTCCGTCTTTATCCATCGTCTTAAACACCTCCTCCATAATCCCCGTCGATCTCCTCCTCCGTCCCCCGGACAATACGCGCTCGAACTCCTCATACTCAACAACTCCGTTCCGATTCAAGTCCGCAGCGGCTATCATTGACCCAATTGCATCTTCGTCGGCATCGCCACCGCCACTGTAGAATTTGCGAAGATCGTCGCGGCTAATCTTTCCGTCGTGGTCGGCGTCGAGTACCTCGAATGCCTGACGGAAACCGACGGACGCAACGTCAGAACGATCGTCGGAGGCGGTACCGGAAGGGCACATGGCTGAAAAATAGAAACGATATGAAATGATTTAGGAATTTTGGGAGAAAAGTTGTGGACATGAAGAGAGGGGGAATGGGTTTTATAGGGAGAGGGGAATTTCGGGGTTACCCGGTCTGTTGGGCCCATGTTGTTTGAAACTGAATGGCTTGGGCAACACGCCGGACCGGAACCCGTGACTTTTTTAAGGGTTTTTTTTTTCTCTCTCTCTCTCTTTTTTAATTATTAATTTTTTATTTTACGTTAAAATATATATATATATATATTTTTTGGTTCTTATTCGCTCGATTTTAGTTTAAAATATTTTCCAAGGTTAAAATATTGTTTTAGATTCTATATTTTATTTTAATGTTGGTTTAGTTTTAGACTTCATATTTTAATTTTTTAGTTTTAGTTCACGTGTTTTAATTTTTAATATTAAATTAAGCTACATTTTAAAAAATAATGAAATATTTAAACTATTTATATAACAACTCAAATAAACTTTTTTAAGCTTTTTTTTCTTTATATATTTTATAAACATTTTTCTATTCCTAGCAATTCCTTAAATTTGATAATGTTAGTTTATCTTTAAAAACGACAAAATTTATTACATTTCATATAATTTTTATAATTTTTCTAACATCATCATTGTTTTTATAATAAAAATCGTAAACATCTTAACATATTTAATTTCTTTGAAATGACTGAAATTGAAAGGACAAAACGGTCCTTTGAACATTTATGGAGATGGACTTAGGTGTATTGTTATTCATTTGTTTGATTTAAACGAATGAGAGGAGGTGGTGAGTTTAGTTGGGAGTTATTGTTACGTATGTAGTGACGACATTTGAGGACATCAAATTTGAGTCACATCTTCTTTTAAATCACTCTCTACATTTCTTTCCTTAATTCCTCGATTCTTCTTTATTTATTATAAAAATGACCCTTTCACTCTTTTGACTCTTTCACCATTAGTCAATCCCAACTCAACAATTTGTTTATTGACCCGTTTTCTTTTCTCTTCTCGTCTTTTTATCTTTCCTGGAAAAGTTTGGTTTGTTTGGGTTTGTATGCTTGTTTTTCGAAACGATGGTTGAAAAAAAGGCATTTGAAATTAGGGGTGATCATCGATCGGGTAGTAACGGTTTTGTACAAAAACTGAAGTCGAAAACCGACAACCGATGTTCAGTGAGTCGATATTTCGAAACCTTTTAATTAAACCGACCACCGATCGTACTTTTAATAAAACTGACCATTGGGTGTCAATTTGGTCGATTTTAGTCGTTCTGATCGTTTTCCAGATGTCCATGCTCACTCCAGTTCGAAATAATATATTTTTAAAAACAATAATAAAAAAAAAATTCTTTCTTTTTGAAATTTTGTTTCATAAATTGTGAATGTGATACTCATAATTGCATTTTCAAATTTAATGTCAAACACACGTTTTGATTTTTGAATTCAATTTTCAAAACATTTAATTAGAACCAAAGGGTGTTTTTGAACTAAATAAGATTATCTGTTGAAAGTTATGGACGTAAAAATTATAGTTGTATGACATGTTTTGATAGCTATACTTAATTGTAAGAACATTCTTACAATTGCTATGTTTGTGATAATTCATATTTAGAATGTATTAAATTTACTAATACATGTAATTTACGTATTAATTTAAAATATAATTTGAATTTATATGAGAGGTTTGTTTTATAAAAACAAAGGATAATTTCAATGCTTGCTCAATGTAGAATAGAAAAATAGTTGGTTAACTTCTAAAAATGTACCATTGAAGAAAGATTGCACCTAAAACTTATATTGAAAATAAATAACTACATCATTCCATTTAATTAAACTCTTAACTTTTATATACAAATGTATCAACGTAGTTTATATAACAAAAATATAATTACATTAATTGTATAATCATTTCATTTGTCTATGAATGTATAATTCTTTTAATACAAATTTGAATAGGTAATTTGAACTATTGACCTCTTGATTCTCATTCGTTGAACTAAGTTTTTTTTTATAGCTACATGAGTATATAATAAATTATACGCAACAAAAGAAAACCATTGTTATTTTTTTAAACTATGCACTACGAGACATGAACCAATAAATGATAAATATGTCATATGTGGATGCGATACATAACATCTTAAAAATTCAAGTTGCACGAAGGAGCCCAAAATTAGAGTCCATTTTGAATTGATTATAGATTTTTTTTCCGTTATTTATTCATTTAAAAAATGTTTACAAAATTAATAATACTTTAAGTATATTTTCTACTAGTCGTCACCTGTTTGTCGAAACAGGTAAAAAGCTTTTCTTTTCAAACTAATTTATTTTTAATACGAAACACATAGAATAAGATCAAACACGCTATTTGATAGCTACATCATGTTGGGATGCATATATATTTCACTATACTCTATAACAAGTGGGATATAATCTAAATACCATTCCGATGAGAATGTTAGATGTTTGCTCAACAAAGGACCCATTTTAATTGTTTCTCCAAATTTTTTTAACTATTTAGTTTTTATCGATGAAATTTCCTACAACACATAGATTGATAAACTAATTGAATCTCGAGTTTGTCTGCATTTTAAAAAGAGTTGAACCACTATAAATTTAAAATTGATAATTAAAATTTACAAGATGTTTTCATAATATGAAATAAATATATAAAAAGACTAAATTTAGAGATTAAACACGATTAGTATACAAAATTAAGCAAAAGAGAAAAAGAAAAGAAAAAGACACGCCCAGTGGGACTCGAACCCACAATCGCCTGATTAGAAGTCAGACGCCTTATCCATTAGGCCATGGGCGCTTCTTGTTACTCACAATAAACCCTTTTTGCTATATATAATAACATTATATCTTAATTGAAACCCTAATTCCTTTACCAACGCACTTATAAATACCAACAGCGCTCCACCAAGCCTTCAACGTCTTCACTCTCCTACCAATTTCTTCATCTTCCTTGGTTTTTCTGTTCATCCTTTTTGTTATTTACATTCTTGATCTTACGTTGCATTGCCTCCGACGATATAGCCATTAATTCCGTCATGAATTAGCGGCGATTTCGTATCCTATGGATCGAGGAAGCACAAATTTATTGCAGGAATGTTGAGTTACTTCGCCTTCGGTTTTTCTTATCAGGCGTAGTTAATTAAAGCCTGCTAAATCTCTTATAGATCTCGATTCCTATTCGTTATCCTCTTTTATCTCTTGCTTTGTTGTGTTCTTCGTTTTTCATTACTAGGAACTGTCTTTTTTTCGTTTTTTTTTTTTTTTTACCTAATTGTTTAGATCTGTGATTTTGTGTTTTGATTTTTCTCCTCTTGTATTTTCCTTCAACAATCTTTTGTTTTCGTTTTTGAAATGTGTCATTTCTTTGCGGCTCCTGTGATGGCATGAAATCTTTGAGACCTGATAGTCTAATTTTGATGACAATCACAAGCATATCTCTGAGGAGTCCTTATGACTACGTATTGTGTTTGATTTGTTGTTGTTGTTTTTTTTTTTTTTTTTAATATTTTGGAATTTAGGCTTTTGATTAATGTTAATTGAAGTGATGAACATGCACTGGGCTCTGAGTAGATATAATTTCTGCTTAATTTGATGGACAATGCGGCCTAGAAAACCATGTCTGATCCCTATCTTCTGTTTGAACTTCATATCTCCGATTATATATGATTCATTCTTTCCGTCTATTACTTTTACAAATTATTTTGATATTACATCAAATGGAGTTTTATATCTTTCCAATTCATTAATTTGATCTCTCACAGTTAAATGATCATAGTTCTCGCTAGCTTGTACCTTCAATCAGTTTGAGCTTTATAGCTTCAATGGTCAATTTTATAAACCATATCAAGAATGGATACTGAAATTGGAGGCCAAAATTATAATGTAACAGAAAAATTCTGATGGGTTGCTTGACGAAGAACTTTTCTATCAAAAGAAAAAAGAAACAGAAATAGAAATATAGGATTAAATGAGAGGTTAGTAATTTATAGGTATAATTTTCTGTTTTCAAATATAGGTAAGGAACCAATATTAGTTTTTAACTATTGAATAATGATCGGATGACAACTCTTAAGATTATTTTATCAAACGTTTTTCTAATTATCTTTTTCTATGTGATTGTGAGAGGGGTTTGGTCTATAGAATTACAAAATTGGTTTGAAATATAATTCTCACATCAGTTATTTAAAAAAATGTTTTGTTTTTATAAACTGAGGAGAGCAAATGTAATATCTTATGAAGAAATTATAATGCAATTTGTTAAAAAAGTTCATAGAAAAATAAAACTACAAAGATTTGTGGACATAATTTGTAATTTACTGTTTTTCCTAATTCTTGTTCAAAAGTGCACAATTTAGTTGGAATTTTTTCAACTTATCCAAAATTCTTTGAATCAAATGATCATTTATTTATACAATCATAAGCCATATCACACCTGACTAGCACAAGTGGGAATGGATAAATGATACTTTAGACGCTAAGCTTGAGTAATAAACTAGCATTAAAAGTATTAAATTGAACAATTCAAAGTACATTTTAAATTTGATTTTTTTAAAATAGTCCATTTTTCTTGTGTCAACGTCTTATACGTTCATGAAAGATTTTAAACATTAAAGAAAATATCAGCTTAGAATTTAAATACAGAAGTTTTGAAAGAGGAAAAAAGGAAAAAAAGAAAAACAAATAGTTATCATGCATTGATGTTTATAAATCTAACTCAAAATGTTTATAATTCTAAAGAAGGAAAGTGTAACAAGGTGTAACAAGGGAAACTTTGATCATTTGAAAATAGAAGCTTGTGTTGTATAATTTGATTATAGAAGCTTATAACTCAACAGTTTAAATTATGAAAACCAACAAAACTTTGGTTGTATTTTAACAACTTCTAAATTGTATTATCTCCGTTGAAAAATATTTGAATTTTTAGCCAAAATTTTGAAAAACAAAAACTAGTTAAATTTCAGTTGTAAAAGTTGCATAAATATCAAAAATAAAACAGCAAGATTATCCACTACATTTGAGATGAAGGAGAAGCAAAAGTTTTAGCATCAAACTAAATAGAAAGAAATATATCAAACTTTTGAAATTGAATGTTTACTTGAACTAATAACTCTATTAGTGTAGTTAATTAAACACTTGATGAATAATAAATTTGGACCCAGTTGTTAGAATTATCTTTTAAATCATCATCACATCAATTCTCATGTATCTTCAATATCTATTTTAATCAAACCAAAGAAATAATGTTAATGCATGGAACAATCTTTGAAGACATAATAAAGGATATAAATTTACACATTTATGAAAAATTCATAATTTAAAGAGTTATTCCAAAAATAGAAAAAAAAAAAGCAAATTATTTACTCTATAAAACAAAATACAAAATTCAAATTATTTTTGACAATTTCTTTAATATAAATTATTGTAATTACTAATTTAAATGGTTATAATTACTGGTTTGAAGTTTTAATACATACAAATTCAAAGTTTAGGGTTGCAATGTAAAATTTTCCAAATTCATGTTTATATATAAAAAAAATTATTTATAAAAATTAAAGATAGAGTCTTGAAATTTTTTTTTTTTTTCGTTTAAAAAGTTTGCAAAAATAGCAAAAAAATTTAAAATAATAGAACTTATGTCACTTACATTTTCAAAATCACAAAAATAACAAATTTAAAAGTAGATTACGATTAGATTATCATTTGATAATCGTCATATTTGTCAAATTTGCAATATACATAAAAGAAGTGTTATGAACTGTTTTTTTCTAAATTTTTTTGTCATCTAATGCAATTTTCCTTTTTTCTAAAATATATATAGGCATATAGTGTCTCCCTCACTTCAACCATATATTGTGAGATATGCATGGCTTAAAATTTAGACACGTAGTAAAAACTCAGCATCAAGAAATTTACACACGTAGACTTGTTTTTTTAGGAGTGATCACGAGTCTAACAGAGCTAGGTTTTTTAACCAAACTGCCACCGAACAGATTATGATCGGTATAGCAGATGTTCGAGTCCACTTCGATTGTTGAGGAGTATGAGTAAATCTATCCGTTTAACTTTTCAAAATATTTTTAAAAATTTCTGATCTAGAAGTTTTCCAAACCGACAACGACCGGACCAAAGTCATTCGGTTTGGTCGACTCAATTTTTCGATCTATCATGTTTAACCCTAATTCTAAATCAAAAGAAAAAACTATTTTTTGTTTCTCTACGGCTTTCCTTCTTTGGTTATGTGTTTCGATTAAGTTTCTAAGTGCTTAAAGAAATAGTCAATTCAAACATATCTTAGAGCGAAACAGAACGTAAATATAAAAGGTAATAAGAACAATAAGAACAAGTCAGAGTAAAGTTAACTGTCCAGCCTGTTAAATGCAAAAAAAGAGAAGAAAAAAAGAAATCTTTCTGATTTTGTTGTGTAGTGAAAATGTGCTCTCTAATTGTACTACCAAAGTTAAAGTGCCAATATGATCAAAATTTTCTAAATTCCTATTGGCATGAGAAACCAAAATGTAAATTTTGTTTTTAGTGTTAACATAATGAAGTATAATTACTTCTATGTTTCTTATTGTTAGCGCACTGGTGATGAAAAGAAGATAACAAGAAAGTAAACAACAAACCCAGCTAGAAGAATTCCTCCATAGATGTAATTTTGAGAAGATTGCACTGGATATTTGTACTCAATGCTGCAGCATCTCATCTTCTCCCTCTCTTCGCTCAATACGAAATCCACGTACCTAAGATCGATTGACACAATATGAATGATTTGCTTATAAATGCCACAGATTTATTCAATTAAGAAAAACTAAGCTGTGTTAACTTACTGCTGGGTGAAAATGGAGCTTTGGAAAATTTCTGAACTATTCAAATGTGCATCTTGTAAACGATGGTCATACAATAGCGATGAGAGATCCACGAGCTGTTCCTCAAGGTTCTGTTTTCGGTGGTACAGAAATCAGTTACTTACAATTTGTAGACGTTTAGTACTGACAGTAGTGTCGATATGTTGAATGACTTACATCCAAGTATTTCTCGAGTCGCTCGACCAATTCGTGGGGGAAAGGTTCAGGTAAGTTGGTGGTTTTTTTATAGAACTTCTCTAACCACAACTCGGTAGTTGTCTTGTTCTTCTTGCCTTTCACTGGTTCACCAAGTGGAGTTTTTAGATGCTCTGTTGCAAAGGTTTGGACAGTCTGATACCAAATAAACATTATGATCAAACTAAACTAAACTAAGCAAAGATTAAAAGATTAGATGTGAATGGAATTACCTCTGATGTATCTCGGATTCGGTGAAGAGCTGAGTCTACACGTGCGTATATGATGTTCCTCTGTCGGGGAAAAAGGAAAAAAAAGTGAAAATATGTTTCTGCAGTCTAAATTGATAATACGACGAGTTGAAGAATGAAATGTCAAACAACAACGTGCTCTCATACATATAATCATGGTGCCATGGCTGTGAAAGCCCGGAAATTAGGAAATATATTAATTCAATCCCTCGATTAGAAAATTTAGTAATTTAACAAGAAATTCTTGTTAACTTTCGATGTTCTTTAGGGTGAGTGAAGCCTCTTCAAAAATTAGTGGGATAAGTTTGATCCAAGGAGTGGAGACTCTTGATATCCCAATAATGATAATAATAATAAAAGATAGGTTTCACCAAAAATCATAAAAAATATCCTCACCAATGCAACATCTTGAAGCATTTGACTGACTTGAGATGTGTTCGAGAACGGGCCAAATGGATGACAACCAGCTGCCCAGAGCCAATTTACAATTGCCCTCTCATGAACATGAGAAGCCCTCTCATAAGGAGCACTCAAACCACCAACAGCTGAAGCAAGCCCAGCCAATATATGGCGTTGTGCCTGCGATGGATCTAAATGTCTTCTATGTGTTTCAGAAACATAACTGCAGAAAAGAAAAACACTTAGAGCTATAATGAAAGTGAGTCAACTGCCGCAAAAAGGAAAGAAAAGTCACCATATTCCCTACTGCACAGAATGCATGCTGAAACTACACCCGTGGAGAAGTTAGTAGAGGACCCATAAAGCACTTGGCTAATGTTGATAGAATTGTCATGAAATACCGAGAACAATCGATTCATGTTACGTATCAGAAAAATGAGAAAAACAGTAGAACTAAATCAGTTTTTCCCTCGTACTATGATTAAAAACAAAGTGGCTGAATCCTACAAAAATAGGTAGATGTGTAAAAAGACGGGAAATAAACAGAGTCCAACCTTCACAGCAAACATTGAAAGCAGATAAGCATGACCTCATTTGATAACAGTTAAAATTTTAGTTTTCTGTTCTTGAAATTTCTACTATTTCCCTCTCAATTTCTCTATTATGGTCTCACCAATCATGAAGAAACACTTGAATTCTAAGTAAAGTTCTAAAAACAAAACAGGCGTTTAAAACTATTTATTTTAGTTTTTAAAACTTCATTTAGTTTTTGAAAACATGGGTATGATGACAGAACATAAAAACTTGTGAGTGGAGGTAATGTTTATTAACTTAATTCTCACAAACTAAAAACAAAAAATCAAACGGTAGTATAGGTGGTCTAAGAAACAAGAAGTTCAGACCTAGGAGTTGTAAAGAGACCAAAATGTACACATTCAGTCTAATCCATCATATCAGAGGAAGAAGAAAAACACACTGTGAGAGCCCTAGTTAACGATATAATAGGATTATTAGTAGAATATTGATATGGTTATACCTATATCTCTACTAGGGCTCTCACACACCCATCTACGTATTCTAGGGTAATTGTTAATGTAAACATTGTCAAGAGAAAGAAGGTCATAGTGCCCCTTAATCTATCCCAAATCGTACCCTTCATAGTGAGAAACATTTGCCGTTGCACCTCAATTTTCAATACACCAGCAGTTCAAACAGGAATTCACAAGAAAATTTATAGAAAGGTTTGCATAAATTGTTTTATTCTGTAAACTAATGTAGCGATGATGAATTTACTTACATTCAATCATGTAAATTTCCACTCACCTAAGAGGAATCTTCTCATTTTGATGCTCGAGTACGATTACAACATCTTTGCTTGCGTAAACCAGGCTTTCATCCTCCATCGTGAGTTTTGAATCAACATCAGCCAACGATAGAACAAAACTGAATAAAAGGAGCCGATGGCATTAACTTGGATCTTAGTGACTACTAAAAGACAAAATAACAATTGTAAATTATTCACGTCATAGACTAAAAAGTAGAAAATTGCACCAATACGATGCTTCAAGTCTAACACTAATTTAAACCCGATAATGTATGTTTTCTCCTCTCACTTATTTCTATAAAAAGTATGAGAATTGACATACTAGGCTAAATGTTAAACCCTGGAAAAAAAATGCCAACAAAAAGAGTGCCTTTAAATAGGAAAAAAATTGTACTTGGGGTGATAAATATAAGAAAAAATCAAACATTATACCGCTATTTAAAAAGGTGATTTTATTCCTTACACATGCTCCACTCCCTCCCAACCCCTCTTTTATAAGTTGAGTTTGAGTTCCTTACACTGGAAGCACCCTAGTTCCATAAGTTCGGTGCAAATCCCCCTGCTTTTTTTCAGTTTTCTTCACCTTCTTGCCAACTTTTGATTGATATGTAGCCCAAAGAGGCTTATGTTTCAGTACTGAATCATCTGAAACTTCAGTTTCATCCGTCCAGTGCTGGCAAATGCCAAAATATAGATCATTAAACTTGAGTTCACTGGTGAAATATTTTGATCCAGTACGCTAAACCAAAAACCTTTATGCTATTGCTAACCTGGCGAAGGAAAAATTTATCAGATAAAGATGGGTCAGCCACCTCAAGCAAACCTGCAGCAAGCACATCAGCCGACCTTTCCATTTCCTGAAATAAATTAAGCAATCAATTATTCACTGAATAGCATCAATGAGGTTGCTAAAAATGTCTAGTGGTCATATGCTGTTACATGGAAGCCACTTAACTAGTCCATGTAAACCATATAGTAGCTTGATTCCCGGACCAATATATATACCACACAAACAAAACGATCAAGTTCTGTACTGAGAAAAGACAGCACTTACTTCTCTAAGGATAGCACCGTCCAAATACACCTTGGTATGAACATGAAAACGACCATCATTCTTTGTTTCCTGTAGGGAATGGCTTCGCATTGCTTTTGAAACAGCCACGGCCAACTTTTCGTGCCGATGTAATAAGTGTGAACCACCGATAATTACTGCTTCTTGCCCAACATGAATCATCTTCTTAACCTGAAATAATGTGAAACACTTACACGAAGAGGTTTGTGTTCTATATCAAAACCTAAACCCAGAAGTACGGGATGTTCACATTCCATAACAGTTCAATGAATTATGTAGCCATTTAACTCAGAGAAATAAAACTTCTAGATCATATTTTGTGGAACTCTATGCCATATTCAATGCAAGGGTCTTACCTCTGCTTCGATTGCTTCGACATCTATACTGTAATTCTGGCCTTTCTCCATAATATTGTATCGATTGTGATTTTGTAAGACGATTATGGGTATGAGCAATCTTGTTGTCATATCAACAGTTTCAAACCTAAACATAAGGAAGAAACAGTGAGAAGACATAATCCATCAAGTTCACAAGGTCCTATTTCGCCAGTTCTTCTCTGGGGTCTAAGCTTGTGGAGTATGTAACCAACAATACGAACATAGAAAAAGTAACATAAAATGAAATGAAATGCAAAAACCTGACATCCGGGGCTATGACATGTTCAATGGTGGTTGATATAAGGGCAGCAAGTTCCCCCATAAAATTATCATGGGTCAAATGGTCAGTAGCTGCACCAAATCCTCTTGGAAATAGCACATTCCTAAGTCGTGGTAGAGTTCTAGTACTGACGCTTCCCTCTTCAGTTTCAATTTTACCATATGTGCATGGGCCCGCTGAGAGGTCAATCACAACATATCTGAATAATGAAGAAAGTTGAACCTTAGAACATAATGAGATCTATTGAAAGTAGAGACGTTGAACAAACACAAATTTACGTGGAAATCCTAGTAGAGGGAGAAAAACCACAGTATTGGTATTTCTTATTACTTTCTTATGATAATAAAGATACAAAGGGGAAGTATTTATAGACAACACGAGCCTTGTTAAAATAATAAAAAATTAGTGCAAAGTAAATCTTAACTATCCTTGGGAATTGAGCTTTTCACATGACCTAAGCCCACTATTTCTAACAAAATCACATACCAGAACTTTAGTAACAATGTTGCGAAACAAAGAACAAAATTAACACACATTCCATCAAAGAAACAAACAAACAATTACACCAGTTGGGCTCAAAGATAAACTGAACTAACGACCACATTGATAAACCTTTATTGTGACATGATACCAGTGACAGATATCGCAATATCACAATATGGTCTAATGATATACATTCAACCAAGTGAGACATGAAATTGGGTATTAAATTTCCACTTTATTTAGCTTTACTGTTACATCAATTACTGAAATGATATGGATGCCAACAACAACCATAATTTCCACTAACCTTCTGACTGTATTGAATGTTAGTTCCTAAGAGATGGAAAAACATAAGTAAAATCATATTGGATCATTAAAACTTGCAACAGAAACATATAGAAATAGCAAGATTACCCAAATATCAAAATGATACCTGCCAGAGCCCAGCCAAACTTGAGTTGCTCCTCCTCCTTCATATCGATAGCGATAAATGTAATCACCTTCTTGTTTTTTCATATTTTCATCACTTAGCTGGTCAAGTTTACCATACATTAAACTATCAAGATCAATCTCCTTATTTCTGGGGTCCATTCTGACCTGTTAAAGAAGTAGAGTGAAAATGCAGAGGAGGTGAAACAGAAAATGAAATAAAAGCAACAAAGCATGATAATACAAAGAAAAAATTTAAGGATTATCACAAAAAGATAAAGAAATTAAAAAGAAGAAAGAAAGAAAAGAGCACTCCATCTGACAGAGAAAAGAATAATAAATCATAAATGTCGACTTTAAAGAAGAATAAATACTTTCACAAGGAAAAGTGAGACAAATGCATCAGTGATCCTAGAAGGAAGCATCAAAACTTTGTATTCAAAATTTGGATGCAGACAAAGTTACCAAACCTTATCGAAGTTGACAATAAAGATGGCAATTGGCATAACTCTATCCCTCTCAGCAGCAGAGTATCCTTCATTATCAATGTCAAATATATAGGAATATAACTTCTGAAACACCGGTTCAACTGTTGTTGCTTCAACCTCGAACAAAGGTACCTCTCTTCCAAAATCAGTCTGGACATGTATAGAATTTTTAGAATTAAATATATACAAAAAGAACAGTGTGCACAAACTACCCCAAAAACTTCAAAGAACATAAGCAAATGGCAGCACAAAGCTTAAGTTCCACCTCTCTTGCATTTCCAGCGGGAATCATGGTCTCCTTCAATGCCTTCTCAAGAGCTATCAATTCAGCCTGACCTACCTGTAGCAGTGCAAAATATTGTAGCCAGACTAAGGAGCTTTTTGTTCAAAAATGCAATACTCATTCCAAAAAAGAAATCATTTAAAAAAAGTATACAAGTGCAAGCAGAATATTTTATGCATTACAGATATCCAAATTCTATTTTTCTGATGATCTTGTAGCCTTACTAGTGGGTTTATCATGTTACCACCATCCTAGAAGTAGAACTTATGAAACATACTGTTATTTAATAGATTAAAAATAAAAATTATAAATTTCGGGATACATTCGGTTCAAAAACATGAACTCAAGTACACAAGAGCGAAAAACTTCAATATGTAGTCTCAGAAATAGAAAACTTTTAAATCGAATTCTTTTAAGGCATGAGTTATGCATTACGCAACAAAATCAAAGTGGAACTTACAGAAAATGCATTATATACAAGATGATGCTCGATATCAATGGGCTCTCCAGTCTCAAGGCAGGATGGCCTGTGAGACGGGAAGCTGGCTCTCAGAAACTCTTCTAGCTTGTGTGCATCTACTGAGTACCGATAGGCTCCATCATTATTGAAACCAACAAGGACGATGTTCACTTCAAGTGGAACCTGAAAGGGAACCTGTGCGACACTTTTATTAGATTATGCATGCGTATAGACTGTAGAGGACCAGCTAAATGACATTTTCAATCATTAAGCAAAACATGATATAATTGTTATAATTCGTTTCTGTAAAAGCGTAATACGTATCGTGATCATTCATAGTTCACAAGTTACAAAGTAGCAAAGCACTAAAGTTACAAGTTCAAAGAAGCCAAAAGCAAAATACAATGCTACGAAGTACCAAATTATATATGTCAGTCCATAGTTTAATTAATTCCAGGAACGGCATTCCTCCGAGATAGCCAAGATTATAACAACTCCAGCTCGAATTTGAAAGACAGCCAATTATACCATCAATAAAAAACATTGAGGGAAAAAAAGAGCACGTAACAAACGCAAATCTAAAACTATTCATTCTTCCTAATTGTTTTAGCATCGTCTAAATCCCAAGCAAGAGGTTTAACAAGCGCGAAAACAATATACTAATTGGAGCCGCTGCATTTTACACGAGCAAACGATCACATAATCAAGGATGGAACCACATGATATGGAAGAAAATACAGAAAAAGAACTACCTCAGCTCGTGAATGAAGCATCCGACGAACATCGTTTCGGACACTATCTCGGACGGTATGGAAGGCTCCGTGATGCCAATGAGGATGTCCTGGATCTCTCCTGAAAGCTTGAGGTGCCGAATCCAATGGAACTACAAGCAAAACGAAAATCAAAACACAAACGTATAATAACAAGAAGCTTGACTTCGGTTCTGCAGCCATGGAACTGAGAACTGGCTGCAATTTCTTAAGCCTCCCTCTCCTTCTTCGTCGTCTGCTCGGTTTGCGATTGAGAATGGGAGAAATTCTACATGTATGAGAAAGAATCAAGTAATTGAGGATCAATCGATGAAATTGAAGGAAAGATAATCGATCAGCAGCAGATACAGCGAAAGAATTGGAAGTGTCTGCTAGTATTCAAGTCGCTATAAATTTTCGTGCCGCGAGATGAACTGTGCGAACGACGGGCAAATGAAATTCTTCCATATTTTCTTACATTTTCTTTCTCATTTTCTTATTCCCCAAAGATGGTTGGCTTTTAATCAGACCGGTCGAACGCTGAACCAGATCGACCGTGTAGATACTGAACCAAATTAATGAGATAAGATGACAGCACAAATAGCTACGGATAGCATATTATTTTAAATGATAAATTATTTATGAATATAGAAAAATATAGATAATATTATTTTGCTATAAATATAAATATTTCGATTTATTTTTTTATATTTAAAATAACTATTCTACAAATTGATTAAAAGAGTTAGATTTTGTAAATATATTTACAGAAAGTCTTGGTAGATCGAAAATGTGATGATATAATTTTTAATATAAAAAATATTTTAGACGAGAAAAATTTAGTATTTAATTCACGTGATTTTAAAAGTTAAAATTAGTTTTATTGGTTTATAAAATCTCACAAATGTTTTAATAAAATTTTCTTAAACATAAAATGTTTAAGAAATAATTTTATCAAATCATAAACATAGTAATCACTTAAGAATAATTTTAATTATAGATAATGTGTCTTAAAGTTTACTTTCTTCTCGTTATAAAAACCAAATTTGTAAATTTATCAATTGTAATGTAAAAAGTGGATCTCATTTCATTATGTTTGATATTCACACGACACATGACACCTTCAAATTTGCAATAAAAAATACAAACTTGGTAGATTGTGTTCAATCCACTTGTTGTATGGTTATGTTATAGTTATAATTATTTTATGAATATTGATATTAACATTTTTATTTAACCTTCAAAAGTAAGGGTAAAAGCTGTAAAAGGTAAAGGTAGACTTGGTGACAATGTAACAAAGGCAATAAAGAAAACATTCCATGTGGCTTCTGCTTCCATCAATAAAATTTGATTACGACTGCACCAATTTTTGGTAGGATTGGGTAAAAGTTAAATAAAAGTAGTAGTGATTATCTCATTTAATTAATTAAGACGTTCAAGTTCTCTAATATTGATAGGCCAGATATCAACGGCGTCGCCGTTCAAGAGCCGCCCGGCGATGATGGAGTTCGCAGCTTCAGAAGGATGAAATGAATCCCAAAACACGTACTTCGACCTGTCCACACACACGTTCGACGGAGGTCCACAGGGAAAAAGACCACCGTACCGTCCCGCGATATGGCAGCACGCCGTGTCAGCATTCTCAAACCCTATTCAAATGCAGCGAACGAAGTTTTCAGTGCGAAAACCAGGTATTCAACAAAGTTCCTCTATGAAAATGTTCAATTCCACGTTCTTTTCTTACCGTATGATGCGTGATTCTGAACAATATCTTGAACGATGTGAAATGCATCTGCGTAAAGGAAATTCGCATCTTGAAATCGTGATCCGAGCTCTGTGATTAGACCTCTTAATTGGCTGTTGAATAACTGAGCCATTAGGTTAGGGGAATTTGCGCAGTTGTTTCCTAACGAAGGATTTGAATCTCTCTGATAAGGAATGCATCCGATTGGTCCGACGTTTACCACTACAATCCTTCTAGCTCCTAGATTGTAGAGTCTCTGCAAATCATTCAAAGGCTTTTTTCAGAACTGTTTCCAGATGAGGCAGTGGAAAAGAGTTGATGTCAGTGAAGTAAAAAAGAAAGAGTGTTGTTACTGTAAGTTGGAGTCTGTATCTCGAAATCATGGAGCCAACAAACAACTCTGGAGGAATCAACCGGTGTCCTGAATCAGAGAGGACTGGTGTAAAGTAGTTATTAATAAAGTCATTTGAACCAATGGTTATGGAGAAAATGGAGGTTCTAAGCAAATCAATGGCAGAAGGAAGGCCAATCATGGTGATGATATCTTGTCTGGTATTTGCGAAGTTATCAATTTGTGCATCCATGTTGATTCGAGCAATCTTTTTCCAACACAAATATAATGTACTTCAGTTACACAAATAACAAGAACACATCAAATGAAAAAGAGAGTATGAAAATGTACTTCATTCATTGGCTTTCCATGCAAAAACATGCTTCATTCACTGCTCTAAAAACTTACAAAGATTTTTCCTGTGTTGTTTAAGATTCCAGCTGAACCAGAAGCATAGTTGATGCCTCGAAGAATCACCGGTCCAGTCGTGGAAGGTGCCATGTATGGGGGAGTGAATGTCTTGAACCCAAGCTCCTGACCTGGTAAGATGAAAACAGAAACAGAATATACATTAAAATTTTGTTTTCCCTGTCATTTGTTCGTCTTATCAATACAATAATGTTGATCACAACTTGCCTATTATGTCAACAATGGTTCGCCCGTTTGTGAATCGACCAGTTGGCCTTCCAAAATCGATACCATTTGGGACATAGTTGGCCCGGGAGAGTGATGGAATGTAGTTGTTGTTTCCAACCTCTACCAATGAATCCCCAAACACAAAATTAGCTGTAAAAGCTCTAGAGAAACAAGTTCCAAACAAGGTAAATAGAGTAAAACATAGGATACCCAAAACAGTGTTTTTGTTAACAAACACCATATCCATCTCGAAAAAGAGAGAAAAAGGAAAACCAAGTTATTTCTTGAGTCTTCCTTTTTAACTTTCTGGCCGTGTAATGGTTCAGCTCAGGATTAGAAGGAAAAGGCAAGTCTAAGGAGAAAACCCATTAAATGCTCTGTTTACACCATCACCAACCTTGAGAAAATGGGGGGTTGCTTATTTTTATGAGTTTTTAACTTTCAATGGAGGCAGGAAGCAGGATTTTTGCTGAGAAAGAGCAGAAGCAAAGTTAAAGCGTCCTGTTGGTGAAGGACATGGAGATGAATTCGGTACTCTGTTCATAGCTTAATAGCCTTTATATTTTCTTTGCTGAATTCTTCCGTACTTTGCTCATAATAGCATTTATATTTTTGAATTGTGTTGGTCTACCAATAGTGCATTTTACAAATGAAGGCTTAGATCTTTTGTCCACTGGACAAATGAAGGCTTAATTAGATACTATACCCTTGAAAGAACGTCTTTTTGAAGTAATAAGTTACAATATTATCGTTGAATTTTCATAAGCGTTTCAAAACTGTACTTGGAGTAACAGAAATTCTATGTGTTATGAAAGTTGTTCTTTCAAACTTAATCCATGCAAGCATCTATTTGAAACTGAAAAAGTGAATCTTGAAATTACGAAATAGTCGATGATGTTGCAATGTTCCACATCACTGTAATTTTTCGAACACAACATTTTAAATGAGATTTCTATCCTAATGGTTGCTTCGAAACATTTATGAAAAACTGGAGTGATATTGTTCCAACGTTGGATATAGTAAAAGTAATTCTTTGAAACAATGAGTAAATCTCATTTTCATTTATTTGTTTTCTTTTTAGTTACTAAAATTTTGATTGTTTATATTTCAGTAGTATTTGATTTTTTTTTTCAAAGTTTAAGAGTATGTTTTGTACTTTTAAAAGTGTAAAGATATTATTTGAAAGAAAAAAAACAATATCAATTTTCATCAAGGTATTTTTGAACTTTTTTTTTCCTTTAAGTCTTTCAATATTTTTTAATAACATGATTTTTAGAAAAGAGAATAACATGAATATGTGAATCAATGTGCTAATAATGTGGCATTTGTTGGAGCCACTCAGATTACGTAATGGTTCCATCAAACAATATTTTCTCTTGGAAAAAAAACAGTACTCATTTTTTAAAAAAGTAACTAAATAAGATAGAAAAATTATCAAACAAATTGATATCAAAATTTCATATTCTATCTACTAGTAATATTGATAGGTAGTAATAGAAGTTTATCTATCATGGATAGAATTTAATATTTATGTTGTAAATATTTTAGTTTATTTTACTATTTTTAAAAATGTTCCAATTATATATTTGAAATAATTTGGAATACTGAAATGATTGATGGCAAATGGTGTGCTTTTAAGCTAAAACAGGAGTGTTCTTAAATTGGAGATTAACTAGAATGTTATTAATTTTGAAGTTAAGAGTTGTTATAACATTTTTTTATAATTAAAATTAGGGTTAATGGCTATTTTAGGGTCATTAAAAAAAGAATTTACAAGAAAAATAGGGTAAAACAAGATTGAGTTATTGTCTTTATTCAATATAACTATAAATTATTATTTCAAATTTGAAATTTGGTAGGTTTGTCTTTGAAAAACACAATCAACTTTCTGTTAATTATTATTAAAAAGATAAGGAATCGATCCTATTATTATTGCAAATAGTTCTTAGACCTTCTAACTTTTTTGCAAATTCTTTATGTAATGACTCCAAACAGTCATTGATCCTTTAAAGATGTATCATGTTGAGGCTCGATGCTCGATGCGTCATTTCTAACTTCATTTTTCTAGTTAACATTATGTAGATAGAAGATTTAAACCTTTTATCTCTTAATCAATGTAATATGGAAGAGATCAAAGAAGGTTGTTTTTAAAATAAAGTTTGTTGTATTCATGACTCATGAGCTTTCAAGCTATGCATAAAGAAATTTTGAAGTTTTTCGTTGTAATAGAGTTATTTGCGTTTAATGAAACGATGAAAGTAATAAGAAATTAGTTGTTAAAATTTTATAAAAATACAAATTAAACATATTTTAAAAGAAGCCTAACAATTCAGTATTTTCTTCATGTTTGTTACTTTTTCGTTCGGGCATCTGGTGACAGTTTAGTTTTCGTATTTTTAAGTAAATTTTGAATTATTCGTCAAATTTTAAAAACAAAAGTAGTTTTTTAAAAACTTCTTTTTTTTCTTCAAAATATTACTTCAGATTTTGAAAACACAAAATCAATTTATACCACTCTTTTTCAGTGAATCATATTTTAAAAAATAGAAAAAATAGACAAATTATTTACGTTTAATAAAATAAAATCATAAAAAGATACAATTTATTACCCTTGATGTTTTTGGAAAGTATAAATATTTTGTCCAATGTTCTATTTTTGACAATTTTTCTTTAATAAAAACTCAATTTTATTTCAATAAAACTCAAAATTACTTAAATAATATTACTCTTGTTTCCAAAATTCTACAAAACTTGCGTAAAAGAACTATAGCGTGATTCTTGCGTTTTCAATATCTCTTAAATATTTTGTTCGACAATTACTCATTAAATAGAAAATAATTTTTTGAAAAACATATTTTTTTCTTTCGTTTACATGTACTTAGTTAGTTGATCTAAACTAAACTAAAAGTGTTTTCCTTAAAACAAAAAATTAAAATTTATGTTTCGTGCATGCAACAACTATATATGTGAATCCTTTACTTTGCTTATGATTTCTTGAAAAGTGCTTCACTCATGCAACTATTACAAACAATTATATATGTGATTCCATACATACCCTTATTCTAAACTAAATTAAAATTGCTTTGTATATGACTTGTCCATTGATTTCTTGAAACATATTTGACTTGTAAAGAAACGTTAAATCTATCTTTTCACTTCAAAATCACACTAAAATATGTCTTTAGTTATTTAAAATTAATTTAATATTTAACACTACAATTTTAAAGGTAAATTCTAATACGTGAAAATTGATTTTCGAATAATTTAAAACACGTTTAAAATTATTTTAATTAGAATCACTCTAAACATATTTAAAATTATTTTAATTAGAATCACTTCTAAACATATTCTAAGTTTAATTTTTATACTTTTAATAAATCTTAAATATAGTCTTACAAAATTATTGTTATTTAATTATATAGTTATATAAAATTAATTTTTTTAATTGGTTAAATGATGTATACTAATTTTCATGCAACATCATTATGATGATAATACACTACCTACAAATGTTACCAAAATTTCACTATTATTATTATTATGAAAAAAAAAATAACAAACTAATAATGATAACCAAATTAAGATTTATTGAAAGTACACGGATGAAAATTAGACACTTAAATAACAAGACTAAAACAACATTTTAATAAGTAATAATATAAGAAGAGAAGATGAAGAAGGAGAATGTTAAAATATCACTTTAATTCGCATACTTTAAAGTTTGTTCAATTTTAGTCCATATACTCTAAGTTATCTAATTTTAATCCTCGTATTTTTACTAAACCTCAAATTTAATCCATCTAGGTTAATATTTATTCATTTCAGGCAAGGTAATGCAATATATGTAAATATATATTTTTTTAAATCATGGACAAAATGTTATAGATGACAATTTAAAAAAATAATAATAATAAAGTAGTGTCGAGATTAAATTAAAGATTAATTAAAAGTATAAAGATTAAAGTTAGACAATAAAAAAAACATAAAAATTAAAATTAATTGAGGTGGACGTAAAGCGTGAAGGTGTATATATATATAACAATGGGCTTTGGAACCACTAAAATAAACCGTTAGAAAGCCCTCCAAAAGGGAGAATGATACCGACCAACAATTTCCCGCTTTCTTTCTCTAACCTTCCATTTCTCAAAACGAACCTTTTCCCCACAAATTCTATTTTCGACCAAATTCATTCTCAGAAAATAAAATTTCAACCAATTTTCTCTTCCCTTAAATCCCATCAATCTCTCCTTCCAAATTACATTTCATTTCGTTTCGTTTCGTTTCGTTTCTAAATTCATGGCTGATTCATCCTCGAATTCCCTATTCATCAAACCGATTTACATCGCATTTGCGATCGCTTTTGCTTTCTTAATTTCATCTCCGATCGGTTCTTATGCCTTTACTGCACAAAATGTGATTGATTCGCCGTTGTTGACGAAGAAGATTGGTACAAATCGAACCATTAAGGTCGATATCAATGGAAATGGCGAATTCAAGTCCATTCAAGCTGCAGTCGATTCTGTTCCGGAAGGGAATTCGCAGTGGATGATCATCCATGTTAGGAAAGGAATTTACAGGTGATTTCTATGGTTTTCTTTTGCAGTTTTATTTTAGGATGTTGATTTGATGAAATGGTTCATTTTTGTGGTCTGAATGTCCGAAAACGAGTGCGTCCTTATTTTTAGTTTGGCTTTGTAGAGAGAAGGTTCATATTCCGTCGAGTAAGCCGTATATCTTCTTGAGAGGGAATGGAAAAGGAAGGACGTCAATCGTTTGGTCACAGAGCTCTAGTGATAACGTTGAATCTGCTACTTTTAAAGTCGAAGCTCAAAATTTCATTGCTTTTGGAGTTAGCTTCAAGGTCCGAATAGTTCTCGGTTTTTTACAGTGATTCTCTCTCTCTTTTTCTGTTGCTTGAATTAGCTTCAAAATGTATTCTATTAATGCATTGGTTTCCATTTCTTTTGGAAAATTTTGCTATTACAGAATGAGGCTCCGACTGGTGTGGCTTACACATCGCAAAATCAATCAGTAGCGGCATTCGTTGCGGCAGATAAAATTGCATTTTACCACTGTGGATTCTATAGCACTCACAATACTCTGTTCGATTATAAAGGCAGACATTACTATGACAAATGCTACATTCAAGGCTCCATTGATTTCATCTTTGGCCGAGGCAAATCCGTATTCCATGTAAAAACACTTTTCCTCCCCCTTCTCAACTATTTAGTTTCTTATTTTTTAAATTAAGATTTTAAATATAAATTCCATTGATTTGCTTTCTTAGTATCAGAACATTATCCTCCACATATAAATGCTACTTTTATTAGTTTCTTAATCTTCTTATCTATTTATGATGAAAATTCTAAGCCAAATTTGTAAAAGTAGTGGTACATTACGAGGAAATGATGAGAAAACAAGATTTTCAAAATGAAACTGTTATCAAACTTTCACTACATAATTATATGATCATGTTGATTGTCTATTGATTGATTTGTTATTTTATGAATTAAACTTTGATTTATTTGCTATCCAAAGTCAATAGGTTCAATTATACATTTTACTTTAATTAAACATGAATGCTTCAGTCGTAGAATTTAAAAGAAGGTAGGCATTTGGAAAGAATTAAAAGAGATCTCCTATTTACTTTTAGATATATTACATCCAATGGAAAGAAATTAACAAAAAAAAAAAAAAAAAAAAGAAAGAAAGAAAGAAAGATAGATCTAGTGGGTTAAGAAGAGGTCAAAAAAAAAGAATGGAGGATGGAGCACATGATATAACAGGTAATTTCATTGTATATATAATTGAAAATACTTAATTTTTTCATAGATATATTCCATGAAAAAGACAAGCATTAAAAGCCATATGTTGTCATTATTATAATTGGGTGTGTTACTGAATGAATGCAGAATTGTGAGATGTTTGTGATTGATGACAAGAGATTGACGATCCGTGGTTCAATCACAGCTCAGAACAGAAAGAGTGCAAATGAGAACAGTGGATTTGTTTTCATAAGAGGAAAGGTTTACGGAGTTGGCGGTACGTATTTGGGCAGAGCAAAAGGTGCATTTTCCAGAGTCATTTTTGCTAAAACTTACTTCTCAATCTCTGTTGTTCCTGCGGGTTGGACGAATTGGAGCTATGTTGGCAGCACTGAGTAAGTGAAATGCACCTAAATAGACTTTTATCTCAATTAGTTGAGGTACGTTGGATGGAGTTAGTAGTGTAGAACTTAAGAAATCCTAATTTTGTTATATATTACAGGAATCTATACCATGCAGAATATGATTGTCATGGACCAGGATCAGAATCAGGAAGTCGTGCGCCATGGACTAAACAGTTAACTAAAGAGGAAGCTACCCCATTCATGGAAGTTACTTTTATTGATGGCACTGATTGGCTTCCCGCCTGGCTATAAAAGAAACAACAACAACTACTAAAAAGCTAAGCTAATACTACACACACACTCCTTCATGCTAGTCCTCCTTCCCTTTTGAGTTTCCTTTACTCTACGGTCTTTTTTGGTTTAATTATATTGTTTTTGCTTTTTTGCTATTTTTTGTCTCTGACAATTATATCTTCATGCAAAGTGCATTGTAAAGATATTCTTAATTAAAAGTATATTCGATCAATGAGATGAAATATTAAAGAATTCCCTTTCAAATTTTTTCTCTCTTATTATGTAGAATTGAAGTACAAATAGCAGTGATAATAATAATAATCATATGGCCGTCATAAAAACTTGTAGTCTTTGCATGAGCATTTTCTCTGTTGGCCACATGCATTAGTTTTGTAATTTATAATTTAGGAGTGTACTATTTACTACTCCCTTTGTTCATATTGTATGAAATATATTATGTAATCTCTGATTTTAGACTTTGCCACCACCAAAGCCTCCTCCTCCACCTGCTCCACCTCCAAAACCACCACCAGCTCCGCCTCCGAATCCACCTCCTTTGCCTCCTCCAAAACCACCTCCTGCTCCGCCTCCATGGCCACCTCCTGCTCCACCACCACCTCCTACTCCTCCTCCAAATCCACCTCCCTTGCCACCTCCAAATCCACCACCAGCTCCTCCACCAGCTCCACCTCCACCACCAGCTCCACCTCCTACTCCGCCTCCAAATCCACCTCCCTTACCACCTCCAAATCCTCCACCAGCTCCGCCTCCTAATCCACCTCCACCTCCTAAACCACCTCCGCCCCCTAAACCACCTCCACCCCCTAATCCACCACCGCCCCCTAAACCACCACCGCCCCCTAATCCACCACCGCCGCCTAAACCACCACCGCCCCCTAATCCACCACCGCCGCCTAAACCACCTCCGCCCCCTAATCCACCACCACCTCCTAAACCACCTCCGCCTCCTAAACCTCCACCAAGCGTCTCCTTCTCTAACTTTCGGCTTTCAGCCAATCCCACAACCAACAATGCCACAACAAGAGCCAATGCTCCATTCCTAAATGTAAGTTTGGCCATACTCTTATCCTAACTCAGAAAAGAGTAATAACCCTGAGTTTTTGGAGTACACAATAATGCACATTGAGATTTTCTTTGTACAAATTTATAGTGGAAACTGCAAGGGGACAACATTAATGCATTACAGTTGAGTCCCTCTTCTTTGACTGTTTTTTAGTTGGTTGGAACACTCTTTAAACTTAAATGAACATCCCTAAATTTTCAAATTTAGGTGCTGTTGTGTTACTTAATTTTGCTTGGCCCCATCCCCACCCCCCTCAGCTGCTAACTGATTTTACAGCACACATCCACTCATTTCCCTCTAATATTTGCCTTCCAATCTTAAGTCTTCCATTTCTGGCCCCACTTTTTATTGCCTGATATGAAATATTTCTAAGTACTACCAATCAATCAATTATCTTTTGAATTGTTCTTATGGTACGAGTTAGATTTGTGGTAATTAAGTGATCAATTGGATTAGAATTATTCATGTGCATGGTTGTGTGATCATCTTCCATCCCAGTGACCTAACTTGGTTGTCTTCTCTCTCCTTTTTCTCACGTAGAGTCGATTTTAAAATAGTAGTACTTGGATTTGATCTAGCCAACGACGTCCATTTATTGCTTTTTATATGTCCTAATTATCATTCGGTGGAAAAAATTAAAATATATTTAAGAAAAAGAAAAAAGAGTACCCATATAATAACAAGTGATATTGAACTATTGGTTACATTATAAAAGATCGATGTAGTCCATAATTTAGTCAAGTATTTCGTGTTTCTATGTGAAAATAGATTGTTGAATTGATAATTGGAGGAACACACATTTCATTTATAGATGAAGAACTAGAGAGTTTCTTTTTATCTTTTTTAAAGTTTAACGGAGTTCAACTTTTAAGATGTTAATTAGTGTCTTATCTAAAGTTTATGCTCAAAGTCATAATTATTTTAGTCGATGGCATATGTGTGCACGAAAAAGACTGACTTTTCATCAAGGTTTCCCAATCTTTAATTAACCAATAAGATCATTCAAAAATAAATAAGTGGTTCAATTAGTTACCCTTCGTCTACATTGGTCTCGTAAGACTATTTTTAATTTAGAATTACTATTTAAATTTTTATTTCTTTTAAGTCCTATGATTCACTATTTAAATTGGGTTTTAATTCTTTTCAAATTTCAATTTGATTTGGAGATGTAATCGGTCCATTTAATTTCTCTACAATCCCTACAAAATTCATGTTCAAATTTAGGAAATCCATACAAGTTTTCTCAAGGATCAATTTCCCAAAGGAAATTATCTCATTTATGATTTTTTTAAAAAAATAATAATAATAACAAAATCAATTTTCATAGAAATATCCCATTCAAAAACCATCCTTCAATTTCATTAAAAAGATTATATACACGAGTTTTTTCAAAATAAAAAAAAAAAATTGACAAGCTAAACTACTAAAAGATAAAATCATAACCAAATAAAATACCATTTCCCTATATAAGATAAAGAGAGAAGAAACATGGTTAGAAAATGCATTCTCATCCGAAATTTTTTGAGAGGAATGATTATGTGTAACCTTAACTACATATATCTTTTTACCGTCCATTCATTTATTACATTCAAAAGATATCAAAATTTATAAGTATATAGCAATTTTTAATTAGGCAATTCATGTGGTACACCCACTTATTTTTCCAAAATATAATTATTCTAAATTTTCCATATTAAAACATGGTGCCCTATTTTCATTGTGAGCACCGTAATAATCCCCATAAAGGAAGTGCATTTCCACAACATATTAAATGTTTTTGACAATGATGACGGTGATACTAAATACATTTTATTAGTCAAGTTGAAAGTGTCCATTTCCAATAAAATAATTATATAAATACACCACAAAATAAAATTTAAAGAAAAAAAATCTCACTGTCTTTATAATACCTAACCCAGAGAGAGAGGCATATACCTACTAATGTTTAATGGCATTAAAGGTCTTAACTGAAAAGAAAAAAAAAATCAATACAAAAAAGATTAAATTCATTTATTTTTCTTTTAAAAAAAGAGTACAAATATGAGAAAATAAAATCATATATTTAATCTAGTTTTTAAAGAATCTTTTCAGAGAACAATCCCAATTCATTCCTAATACTAGTGATCAAAGCGATGATAAGTCAGCCATCATCATCTTAATACTATATGGAAAATACACCCTATTAGCTCATTTCATAACTCACTTGCCAATGCCATTTTACTACATACCCTTCAAAGACACCACCATGCTAAGACATTAGACAACTTAAAATTGTTCACTGCATTGACTATAAATCTCAAATATTCATCCATGCCACAAAATTTTTTTTCTTCTCCCCTTTCTCTAAGCCAGCAGCTCAATAGTTTTTAACATTACATAAATTATCAAGAAGAAATGGTAAGAATAGTATACATCTCTAAGTACATACACCAGATTGAAGATGCAACTCAAATTAACAAGGACCTAAAATTCCTCCAATAGAGGAATCTCTAACACCAACATTGTTATTATTGACCCCACCCCCCAAACTTGAAGAAAAGAGAAGAAGATAATTCTGTAGTACCTCATACATTAGCATCTAGAATAAGTAGATCAGTGGAAGTGATGTACATAAACAGTCTTTATTCACCTACTAATTATATCACACGGCCTCGACGACATGTAAGCTCAGAGCTTGGCTTATAAACAATGGCTGGGAAATTACACAGGTATCTTATGTTAATGAGGAAAAGTCTGCAAGTGATCGAAAAAACTAACCGACATCGTTTAGGCCTCTCTCTGTCAAGGGGAGTTCGAGAGTAATCAAGAAATAGCATCTTTCAGATTCCCTGATGTATTGTACTTCACCATTCATGAGCTTCAGAATCTTTCTGCACATGCTCAAGCCTAATCCTTCTTGAGTCACCCATCTGCCACTATGAAACATGTCCTGAACTAACTCAGGAGGTAGACCTTCCCCAGGGCATACAATCCTTCATGACAATAATATATGTTAGCCATTTGCTTTTGGAACTAATAATATTTTTCTTTTTCCTTTGAGCTCTTGTTGAGAAAGATGAAAAAATGTACAAGGGCAGACAAGAAGAAAAAAAGACTCAAAAGTTACAGGAAGAGACTCCAATCCAGCAAAATCAAACTAAGACATGGAGGCATTAAACACCATCGCCTGATCTTTCTTTCCACCTCTCTACGAATTAGATTGGAATAAATAATATTGTTAAAACAAGGAAACAGAAGAACTATGCATTTACATCATATTTTTATTTCAGTCTTCAACTTCGTCAGCTCAAAAATATGTGAAGAATGATATAAGGTTAAAATACCTGAATTCAGTGTGTGCAAGAGTAATTCCATCTGAGTTTTGCTTCAGTAATGGACAGACACGTATTTCTACCCAGCCTTCCGGAGAGGGTGCATAACGGACCATATTCAACAAGAAATCGGCTAAGACCTGTTGAATCCTCACTTGATCGCCATAGACAGCCATGGTCTTTACTTCTTCTGGTATATCACGAATCAGTTGTAAGTTTCTTTCTCTGAGTAGTATCATCACTTGACTAACAACAGCATTAATAACACTTCCCAATAAGAACTCCCCCTTCTCAAGCTCCATCGTACTGATTTAAAAAACAATCAGAAAATTAGCTATAGCTTGTCAAGACATTATTTACTAAGGATAATGATTTTATAAACAGATTGACCAATCAAGATGAAACACAGGAACGTTACTAGATCAATTGCAGACATGGAATTTCCCCCATCGCCGGTTTAAACAAAATAAGGATATTTTTTATTATCAATGATATCTAATTGCAGAATGATGCAGCCAGATCCTTATAGATGTAGAAATAATTTCCAAATAATAAATTGTCCCAAAACTAAAAGCCCAAACCAAATAGTTATCAAACAAATAAAATATTGTAAAAGAAGATAACTAATGTTGCCCGCATCATTTCCAGACTCTCTGGTAACCTTCCCAAAGATGAATCAGATAGGTTTCCCCTTCATTGAGAATATAAATTCAACTGAATGAAACCAAAGATGCAAATAAAAGTTGGAGTGATACATTGTATATCTTTCCTATGACAGACTGATAATTATTAAAGAACAACTCACCCATCATCAATACATTCCAAGTCCATATCCTCAATAATCTTTAGCATTTGTTTTTCACAAGCAAGACTGGTCTCAAGGAACTGCTTTTGATCTTCACTCAAATCTGTAGCCTCCAAAAGTGAGTTAGTAAAGCGTATACCACTCAAAGGACTCTTCACTTCCTGGCAAATGTAAGCCAGCTCTTTCATCCTTGCAAACCGGTTCTTCTCCTGTTGCCTCTGCATTCTAAGAGTTTGTTGCAATTCTGGACTTGCTATCTGTAAGAAGCAGAAAGCTCCAACAATCTGACCCTCCATATTCATCCTCTTATTTGCTGTTAAGAGAGCTTGCACATATTTCCCCTTTTTGTCATAAAAAGAAAAGGGGTATTTTTCATTATCCTGCCCTCCAATTGCACTGTGCAGGACAATCATAAATTTGGTCAATGCATCTGGACCCTTCAGTCGACAACAACTTCCAAAAACCTCTCCTACTAGCATTTTTCCAATTATGACCTCTCTGGACCATCCAGTGAGCTTTTCCATGGCAGTATTCCATTCCGAGCAACATGTATTGTCGTCTGAAGCAAATATTGGAGGGATAAGAGGATTTGGGCTATGAATAATTGCTTTATAATCACCTTGTATGCTTACAAATTTGTCCATGAACACTTTTTGGCAGGTAACATCTTGACCAACAAAACAAACGCCAACTATATTATCAGTGTAGTCCCTGCTAGAGCAAGCATTTACGACAACAAAAAATGGCGTCCTTTGATCTTCTTCTGGCCCAAATGTCCTCATTTTTATCTCTACATTTTTATCTTCTTCACCTGCATTTTATCAACAAGTGCGATTTTCCATATTTACCTTCTCAAGAAACCATAAATGCACCCACACATGTGATAAAACCCAAATGTATTGCAGTACAATATAAGAAGATAAAAGAATTACAAGATAAACCATATTATTAAAGGAAACTGAACGCTTCCTCTCTTAAGATCACTTGATCCCTAATCTAACTAAACGATTGCCCTGCCCCCTTCTGATAGACCACCAATTATTTTACAATATGGTAGGAGGAAAAAGGGAGCAGTTGCACGTGAACAAGAGAAGGGAAATGGAGAAAGAAGTGGAAACCACCTTGGTGGGGACCACGGTTAGTTACATGGGTGGGAGTTAAAAGGGAAAGAAGGAAGGGAAGAGAGTGGGTGGTTAATCAGTTTCTGAAAGTGTAGGGCTGTAATTTCCTGGAGAGCAGGGAATGCAGAAAGTGTGTAGTTTATGTAGTCTGTAGCAAGTTATTTCCATTATCGTGAAGTACTTTTCTGTTTTGATGTTTTTATGTTGAACTTGGTTAATTTCTGTAATAGTTCTTGTGTTGTTCTTTGTTTACAAGGCTGTGTTAGTACTGTTTTCTGTAAAAGTTTGGTTGTTTAATAAAATAATAGAACACACTACTTGGTGTTCTATCACCTTCCTTTCCCAATCCCTCTATTTATAAACAAATACCATCAATCTCTCTAGCAAATTACAAATATATCCTTGATACAATAACTCTATCGTAATTACATTCCTACTCTATCGTAATTACATTCCTACCAACATGCACACATCTCTTTTATATGATTATGAATAAAAAAAATTCCACACAAGTAGACTAGTCCTCTAGTTAGATTGCTAAAACACTGGGATAATCACATCATAGCTCTAGCATAGTTTTTAGTTTTGAGAGGAAAAAACAGTTAGGGACAGAGTCCATTCTTTCACTTACAAAAGAACATCAAGTGAAGTGATACCAATTATTTCAGATGGAAGGTAAAAAGGATAGATGAAGGGTTTTGTAATTGGAATCTTCTGTAGACTTGTGCATCAATTTGACAATTATTAGGATTCATATTTTAATTTTAAATGGTTCAACTCTTATGTTGTTTGAAGTACCCGAACCAACATATACCCAAAAATTCCACAAGTAACTGAACTACCAACTACCTTTTAAAGCACGGGAAACAAGTCTGTCAACTGTTTCTTCAGACTCTTTGTACACAAGATCACGAACCAAGGATTTCCCCATAGCCTCCTCAACCGCAAGCCCAGTCAACTCAGCTATCTTAGCATTCCATCCATTTATACGACCATCAGCATCTACAGCAAAGATAGGAGCAGTTGCAGTCTCAATCAACCTGACCATTTCTCTTGCAACCGAGCTGAGCTCATCAATCCCCTGCAAGTCAAGATCCCCTAGATGAGGGTGCACAACTGCCTTTGAATTGATTGCCACATCGTTCTTAAATGAATCTCGTAGAATAAGCTGCAATGAGTGAATTGCATCCATTTCTGCATTCTCCCATGGTAAACTACGGGATTTTACCACTTCCAAGAATGCCTTGAATGAAGAACGCGGATGCATTCTTTGACCATCATCCTTATCCTCCGGATGATGCTTTGCACCACCCCATTTGATCTCTTTTGCTGTATGAGATCGGAACCAAAATAGAAAATCCTTTTTTGTGATGTAAGCAACAGCCATTCCACAAACTGCATCACCCAGCAAGGCTGCCCCTGGATATCCAGCATCAGCCAAGCTATCTGTACTTAAACCAGTTGAATCTCCATGGAAAGCCAACAACCATTCCACAATATCCTTTATTTGGGCCTCAGTTGGCGTCACACCCAGAGGGTAATATTTCGCTTGATAGTAAAGAGCTGCCCCATCACACTTTACTAGGTCCATGATGCTTGGACTCTGAGTAACAATGCCAGCTGGGGAATCACGAAGAAGCATGTCACACAAGAGAGTTTGAGTCCTCAAAACATGTTTCTCAGACAACTGTGAGGCCAACTGCAATTCCATATTCAGTTGAAGCCCAAAGGCTTGCATTAGAAACTCACACGCATACCGGAGTGGGAACGGAATGCACCGAGCAGAAGTATGATGACATACAATCAAACCCCAAAGCCTTGTTGAGTTTCGTCCACCAATAGCTTCATCATCATTACCATTGATAACAACTGCCATTGCTAACGAAGCAATAGAGCCCATATTGGCCATATACTGGGCATGGCAACCATGGGGAGCACGAAGAGTTGAACCCACCAAGCAGAGATGTTGCATAAGCCCTGCATCCTGAATTACACGAACTGGAGAGGCGTGGCAATCAACAATCATCCTAACGCGGTTTTGCTTAAACAAAAACCTTGATGCCTGAGGAATATCAGTAGAAGGATAATGCAATCCAATATATGGCTCTAAGTCAGGCCTCTTACTTTCAGCTACAACCTCACCATGCTCATCCTCGTGAAACTTATACACCATAACTCTATCATATCCAGTAAGCTCCCTAACACTCTCAACCACAGTATCACACAACAGTTTAATATCTCCGCCAGGGAGTGCTTGTAACTGAGAAATTGCACGTACCGCAAGCTTCTGCGATTGTACTGCTCCAGCAATAGAAAGAGCAGGATCCTCCGTTCTTGCAGGCTCCAAATCAATCACAATTCCCACATCAATCCTATGCAAAATTGCGTAGAAGGGCTTCCCAGAATTCTTGGAATGAATCCAAACTGGGTTCAACAAAGTGATTTCTCGAGCCCCAAACGCTTTCTCTAGTAGAATTGCACTATTGGAAGTGAACAAGTTGCGTACATCAGTCCCAATTGTAAGGATCTCAGGCTTTTCAAGACTCGGCACTGATTGAGGCGTCAGACCGAGCAATTCCCTAGCGTTTTCACTGTATGCAATAACTCGAAAACTAGCCTCTTCAATAGCTATCATACATCCAAAGGGCTGGATATGACCACCCCTTTGAATCTTCGACAAATAAGCAGTAATTTGCTGCTCCGGCACAGATTGAGTCGAAGTTTTTATAGATTGTGAGTAGTCAAAAGATTTTCCAGACTCACCTGACTGCTCGAACACCGCGTGAAGACGAGCATCAACTGTATACTGCGCTATAGCTTTGCTGATGGAATCTGTACGATGAGATCGCAAATTGCTGGTATTCGTGTTCGAAGACTGCGCTTGTTGTTGATGCGAATGAGTTGCTCGATTACTGGAAACCATTTTCTTGATTCCAATTTTGCTACCACTTACTTCCACAAATTGTTCAAATCCCCACCATGGATTCTCATTTCAGTACCCCCGCCGCCCCGGAGCTAAGAAATCATGATTGTCCGACGAAGAACAAAGCATCAAAAATCAAAAAATCAAAATTGAGAAGAAAAAGTAATTAAAGAAGAACAAAATTCTCATCACTATCAACAAGAAAAGGCTTTGTTGAGTAGGGAGATTTCAGTAGTACGTAACCCCAGCTGCTGTAATATGGTGAAAACCTCAGCCCGTTGTTCCTTCTATTTTTGAAAAATAATAAAATATTTATTTTTTTTATTTTTTTATTTATATATTCGAAAAGAAAAAATGAAAAAATGAAATTTTTTTCTCTCACTAAATCGTTTGCGGCTTCTCGGGATTTTCTTTGCCCCTCAAACTGTGCAGATGGAAATTGGGAATTATTGGAAATATCAAAGAAATATGAGTTTCTTTGGTAAACCTTTTTTTCATTATTTTAATTTTTACACAAAAAAAAGAGAGTGAGAGAGAAAAGTTGTTCATAATTAACGCTTTTTTAAAAAATCTACTTTCAAACCTTTTCCCATCTATTTAACTTTTAAGATTAAGTTAAGAGTTTAGTCTTTAAATTTTAAATTTTATAATTTATTAGTATTTGAGTTTTTTTTTTCACATATCTTTAATTATAATTGATGGTAATTTTAAAAATAATAATGAAAAATATAACAACATTTTAAAAAAACTATAAATATATCAAAATCTATTAGACTCTTTATGGTTTATCACTAGATCAATATTTGCAATATAGTCTTATCATAATAGACTTTGTTTTTTAAATTTTGCTATATACTTGATTATTTTGAATCTAATGGAGATATTTGCAACCATTCCTTAAAAAAACGTTCAAAAGTCAAATTACATAGAAGTGTGCTATTCTTTTTACAAAAATGAATATTTCATAGATTTATGTTAACACAACTTTAAAAGATCATGAATTTATTAGATATTTTTAATATTGAAGTTGAAGAAATTATTATTAGACACTTATTAAGAGTTTGGGGACGTCCAAAGCCAAACTCATAAGTATGGCTTATAGTCAAAACTGGAAGAAAAATGTAAGAATTATGTGACACTTAAGTAATGTGAAAATGTAAAAGATTATATATTTAGACCTTAGAGTATATATTTAAGACAACGTGGCACTTAATAATGGAAAAAGTTAATAATATTTGATTGAGTTAAATAATAATAAAAAAAATAGAAGAGAATCTTTTGGGAGTATGGGACTTAATATCGATTCTTGTCTTTTAACCAAAACCGAAGCTTCTCGCCCAATTCTTTTATGCCAAAACAAAAATAAAGACAAAATCACTACCAGTTTTTTACATTTTTATTTTTCAAATTTTGTTTTCTATTTCATGAACCTTTTTTATTTTGAATCCCTTCAAAATCTATCGTTTTGTATTCAATATTTTTTTTAATCTAATAACTTTAATTTTTTTAAAAAATCAAATAATCTACTGTAAATTTTTGTCTTTGTTATGAATTCGTCATAATTACAATATCAATTAAATTTTAATTTATTTTTAATTTTAAATTATTTAATTAATATAAAAAATATATAATTATCATTAACTATTTATAATCTTTTCAAAATCTCATTTTCATGGCTAGCTTATTATTTAAGAGATGGTTAAAATATGAAAAATTACGTGTAAAATCTTCCCACATTCTAAACCCTCTAAGATTTTCTTTTAACTTTTCAAATTCCATGACAAATTGAATACGACACATCTTCTCTTCCATCCTTATAAATAGTTCCACATATTTCTAATAGTTTTATCGCTAAGCAAATAAGAATTGTATCAAATTGTTTTGATTCAGGTATATCTTCATCTTATATTCAATTTTTTAAAATATTTATGTATTAAATTGAAAGTTAGCTTAAGAAAATGTTTTTTTTTATGATATGAATTTGTTGTATAAAAAAGTTTTTATTTGTAAAGAAACTTGTTACAAAACACACGCATTTTTTGTTTTTTTTTTTTTTTTTTGTTAGTTTTATGATTCAGGTATATCCTCATCTTATATATTCAATTTCTTTTTTAAAAATGTATATTTATGTATTAAGTTGAAAGTCGGCTTAAGAAAATGTCATTGTTTTTTTTTATTATTATTAGTTTTATGATATGAATTTGTTGTATATAAAGGGTTTTATTTGTAAATAAAATTATTACAAAACACATGCATTTTTAGTATTACTTTAGTACCAATTTATCGTTTCTATGTTATATTATCTTATTACCTAACATGAAGAATCATTTTTGAACCATTTTGTTTAAATGATAGTTCTCTATTTTTAACTATGTTCTTTACTTCATTATTGTTTATGTAATTAATATTTAATATTCTTATTGATTAAATTTTTTTAGAATTAATTAATAATATGTTTCTTAAAACATTTAGTCCTAAATTTACAAACTGTAACATTTTTTTAAAAAATAAAAATTGTTGTTATTGAATATTTTAGGGTAAATTTGGTAACTTAAAAAAACACTCGATACAATGAGTATTTTTTTTTTAAACAAATAAAAAACATTACGTATGATATATTAAAGTTTAAATGATTTAATTATTAAAAATAAGATAAGAAAAACATCACTTATCACACGCTAAAGTTAAAATGATTTAATTACTATTATTATTCAAAATATTAAAACATTAAAAATCTCTCTCTATTTCAATAATTAAATTTATAGAATAATTCATATAAATTTTAGATGTTTTCTAACTTTTATTTTTATCAACCATATAAAAAATTATCTTCACTCAATTTTTTTTTTTTCAAACATCTGAACATTCACTTGTACTCAGATTTTCTTTGATTTTTTTTTCTTATTACTCACTCTTAGCATTATAATTTCTATGATCCTTTAAATTTAATGTCATTCTCACCTTGCTTTGTAATGTTAGGGATGACTAAAAAAGATGCATACAGTGCAAGAAAAATGATGTAATGTCAATTTTGTGAAATAAAGTTCGATAATGCTTTTAGTTTTTTTTTCTTTTTGTTATTTGTAGTATATGATTACAACAATTGATTTTTGTATGTAAAAGAGTAAGAAAATGATATATAGTGTATTGTCAATTGTGAAGTCAAATCCAATAAAACTTTGAATTTTGTAATTTTATATTTAAATTTGTTCTACATTATTATATTTATCCATTTCTCGAGAAAAAAACATAATTTATCTACAAAATTGGTTAAGAGGATAATCAATTTTTTAAAAAACTATTTTACCAATTTATCAAATTAACCTTTATTGTTATCATTTGTTTTTAGACATAAATAAATTGTTCTTATTAATTAAGTTTTTTTATTGGTTGATGATTATAAGAAAATAAAAGAACCCACGACGCCTTGTACTCAACAAAACTATTTTTTTTTAATACTTATTGCACACAAAAGTTAAAATGATTTATTATTTTATCAATATAAAAATAAAATAAAATAAAATAAAAATTAAATATTTTTTTTCGCATTCTCTCCTCCTCACATTTATTACAATTCAAATTAACCTATAAAATGCCTTAATAAAAAGTTCAATAATGTTATAGAGAAAAAAAAATATTATAAAAATTCAAATGTTGAAAATTAAGGAAAAATATTGTATATAAAGAATGGTTCATTCAAATTTTATTATTTCTTTAATATTGCTATTTTTTAAATTAACCACTACATATTATTTATTCATTTTAGCAACGATATATATTAACAAGGTTCTCGCACGTTAAATATTTATAGTAAAATATAGAATTTTCCGATTATATTAATAATAAATATTGATAAATTTTTATTAGAATTAAAATTTATCAATGCCAAGAATATAAAAATTTATTATATTTATAAATATTTTGATTTATTAAATTATATTTGAAACTCTACTTTATTTGAAATAATTCACCACAATTCATTCTCTTCCAATAAAATAAAATACATTCCTTTTATTTAGATCCTATTTTGTGACGCATAATTGAAATGTCATAAATGCTAACTTTAAGAATTGTTTTTCCAATTTTTGGGGCATTAATTAGTGCTTTTTCTTTCTAAAAACATCTTAAAATTGCAATCAAAGTGGCTTAAAAGACTTTTGAGAGTAACGTTTTAATTTATTTCCTAAAGCGCTTTTCAAGTGGAAAGAAAAACACTATATTAGAAAAGATGAATCTAATTAATGCTGTTTTTTTATTGATTGAAATGAAATTACATTTTTCTAATTTCAAATCAAGTGTCAAATTTATTTTCAAAATCGATTAAAATATGTGTTTCTCGAGAAATCAAATGTTTAAATTCCTCAACTCCCTTTATTATTGAGAAAGAATTTCTGAATATTATTTTGATTTGTACATCTAACCATGGTTGAGCTTTTAACTTTTAACATGTTTAATTAAATGTTGAAATTTAATAAAAGGTTAATTTTCATAAATATGAGTAAAATGGATAAAATATTTACGACTCAATTAATAAAATAAAAAATCGTCAAGTCATTTTTTAAAAAATATTTGAAGTTTGCTTTTTCTTTTCTTATTATTTATTTTACAGCTTTTCTTTTCTTTTTCATCGTCTTTTTCTCTCCTTCTACAATTTTTCTTTAATCTTTTTCAATATCGTCGGATAAACTATCCTTACCAAAAATAGCCAAATATAAAAAATTGCATACGAAGAATCCTAAAAGAATGGTTTAGATTTGGCTCCAATATCAAATCTTGAAAAAATATGGAAAGAAAAAAATCTTGAAGAAAAATTGCTAAACGATTTTGGGTACGAAATCGTGTACCAAATATATTATATTAAGTGTCTGCTGACGGGAGCATTTTTTGTATTTTTCATCGTTGGCCTGTAGGTTTTTTTGTTTTCAAAATTGTTCTACAGACGATAAATTTTACACATTTGTTAAATTTTTTAAAAGATCCCTTGCACGATCGAGAGATATTAAATTAATTAATAAAGAGTTTTAAAAGAAAAATGAACAAGTTAGACGGTTAGATTTTTTCTTTTTACAAAAACACTATCTATAGGCATCTCCACCATAAAATTCTATAGTATTTTCGCACCATATTTTTACATGAAAGTTATCATTTAATTCCATCAAAAAATTAACTTCCTTTCAAATTTAAAATTTATTAAAATTATAGAAAAGTAGATTGGCAAAAAGAAAAAAGAAGAAGAGATTTACATATATGTGCAAAAACTTTAGAAAACTATATGATCATACATTATTCTCAAACTTATAAAAAAATCAAAATGTTGTTGCTATATTTTTGCAAAACATGGCCACGTGAATTGTTGTTATCTGTCAATATTTCATTTTTTTTAGACCAACTTTATTACAAAGACAAAGAAAAAAAAAACTTTCTATAAAGACAACTTAGCTTATCCAACATTGTTAAAAGAAATTTCTATATATTCCCAAACACTCAAAACTTTCTAGTTTAAATCGAACAACTGTTATTCGAGAAGAAAATAGCTAAGTATATATGAAAGTAAAACATACGAAAATTATTGTAAATATGGTAAAGTTGGGTCGAAATATATTTATTAAATATAACAAAATTTTATATTTTATCGATTGAAAGACATTAATGTTTTGCTATATTGGTATTTAATATTATTGATAAAATTTAAAATTTTGCTATATTTTGATGATATTTTGGTCTATTTTACTATATTAAAAAAATTACCCTAAAATATTTCCTTTCTTATCTCTAAATATAGCACATTAAGTTTGGTATGTATAAGAATATTATATAATTATAAGCTTCATAGTTTCTAAAATCTCTTCCTTCCAACTATATATATTAAGAATTGAAATGAAACAAATGAACATGGACAAGAAAGGAGGTAGAGGTTGCTTTTCTTTGATCAGCTGAAAAAAATTGATGTGTACTTTTCTCTAACAAAATATTATGCAAGTAGAACAACAACAACAACGTAATCTTAACTAGCTACTTGACAAAGAATATGGTAAAATTTCATTTGAATAAGCATATACATATATAACTTTCATAGATCCGATATATATTGATGCACACAGAGAAAGAACCAAAGCTATCTCCTGATCGATCTAGTAAAAGCTACTTCATATTGTCATTATCATCGTCATATTGGCTTGTAAAAAACGCATTGCTAATTAATGAGAACCATATATAGTACAAGATGAAGGAGACCTTATAGATAAAGTTTGTGGTCAATAAATTTTGAGTATTGATATGGACCATGTTATGTTTGAGTTTGACTAGCTATAATAATCTTGAGATAAAAAGTTGGGGAGTAGTGTGAAGAAGAATCATAAAAGGGGTTTGTAATTGACAGATACACAGTACCATGTACACAGATAAGAAGATTTGGAAAGGCAATCCATCTCACCCAATCAAATTCATCAAAATGCTCATGGCCTTTGAACAAACATCACACTCAAATTTCCACTTCCCACAACCATATCTCAATAATCCAAGTGAAGGGGCTTTGCTAATATTAATTGGTGACCTTAGTATTTGATAGTGACATTATATAAAATAATGTGTGGTAGGGTGATTCGAACTTCCTTATTCATGTTAGTTTGAAGGTATATATGTTTTTAACTAATCATGAATTGTATTCAAATTTGCTATATTATTTGTTTTTAATATTAATTCACAAACTTTTCAATTCAATTCTCTTAGTATTGAAGAAGTTTCATTAATATTTTGTGAATGATCGTTGGAAATCTTGATACTAGTTCTCAAAAAGAGTTTCAAGTATTTAGTGGCGTAATTACAAAATGAGATGCATAATTGTTTTTTTTTATAAACTAATTCAACACTTTTTTTTTAAAACAATTTTCTTTTTTACAATGTAAGGAAAATAATATGCATGAAATTAAGTTCTATCAAATTATTATCCAATTTAAACAAGTTGTGTGAGTATTAATGTCTACTTCACTTGAAACTTTCAATTGACAAGTTATCATCTAAACAAAGTAGGACTTTTTTTTTTTTTTTTTTTCATAAAGACAAAGTAGAACATGTAGGTCTTTAATTAACAAAATCTTTGATGTGTGTAACCATTATTTAAATAAAAATACATAATTACATTTCAAACAATATCTATCTTTGTATCCTGACCAAATGAAAATTTTACCAAAAATATTTTTATTCTTTGTGATTGATGAAATTTCACTAATTAAATTTGATCTTAGATCAACTCAGCCATTTTTTTTTTTATGAAACTCAAACTCTTTTGGATCAAATTTGCAATTGAATTGAAAATAATAATAGTAAATCAGCAGTGCTTAACTGTAATATTAAGCTTAATAACGGCTCTCAAATTAACCAAATCCATACTTTCGGTTTGCATAATTCCAAACCCCTTAACGAACCGGAAAAAACCGGTTCCCGAAACCACCCCAAATTCTCTTTCCTTCATAGTGAACAAATCGGAGCCTTGAATCTCCAAGCTACTCCCTCTGAACTCGCCGCCGCTAAAAATCACCGAGAACACCATATACAGCCCTTTCCCGTCCGATTGAGAGTTTATATACATACCTTGTGCCCTCCCGATCTCTCGAGACTCGATCTTTGGCCCTTCCGTCACCAGATCATCGACTACCATTTGGGTTCCGAACTCCAGAACGCTCGATTCCGGTCCTTTTCTCCCGCCGACTGTGATCGCTGATGCGTCTTCTCCGGTGAAGTAGTCGTGCACGTAGACTACGAGGTTTGTCTGGTTCGGTTGGGGATTGAAGAGGTTTGGGAAGCCATTGGAAAAGTAGAGAGCGATGATGGAGAGGAGGAGGAAGTTTGTGAAGGTGAGGAGATCGGAGACTGCCATGGATTTTGTTGATCAAGATGGAGATCAAAGGTTTGTTTGTTTGATACTTTGATTGATTAGTAGTCGGTTTTGATTAGGTTGAAATTAGATGCGTGATTTGGGTGTTCTTGAGATTTTCGAGTTTGCGATTCGTCGATCTTCTGGTTTGATTGTTGATTCCTTTTGATTAATTTCTTCGTTGGTGCATATTCCTTTGGTTTAATCATTGATGCCTTCGAATTTTTTATTTGTTTAATGCTTCGTTTCCAATTGTTTAATAGAATAACTTGGCTTTACTCTTGGCGTTTTATGTTTTGGCATCTTCTTTGATAAAGCATGGAGGGAAAAGTTTTAAATATGTAAATTTGATGGGGTTGAGATGACCCAAATTGAGGGGAAAAAAAAAGAGATTTTGGCCACATGGAATGGGCTTTCTCACCATTTGAATAGAGGGAGAGAAGAAGAAGATGGCCGAAGCCGCTTGTGTGGACTCAACATGGTCTCGTTGAAGTTGAACACTAAAAGAAGAAAAAGATAATATGAACTAAAAAGGTATTTTTGTAAAATTGTTTGATGATGAAGTAAGAAAAAAAAATGTCAAAATTCTTGGTTATTTGTAAAATTTCCTTCTTGTGGAAGAATTGTTGTTTTGGTTGACTGGTTTTTGTTATGTTCTTGTATTCTTTCTTTTTTTTTTCAATGGAAGTTGTTGATTTACTAAAAATATTGACTACGTGACCAAATATAATAGTGTGCTCAAAACTAAGAGTAAAATTGTTTGGGTTCGAAAATTTAGATCCAAATATGTCAAATTTAAGGTGACATTTACTTTTTCAAATTTATTTTATTTTTAACTTAACATACTAAATAAGTTGATAAAGCTAAAACTTTGTAACTACGAGAGTATAAAAGTTGATAAGAGCTCCATTCGTGTAGTGATAATTTTCATATATTACTTTGTTAAGACAATCCATTAAGATTGTTGTGATTCATTTCACGCTTTGTTCCTCTATGTAATATTGGCCCATTATGTCAAGAACTAATATATGATTCTAGAATTTGTCCGTTATATGAGAAATAGTTTTTTATACATGCTTTTCTTTAAATATTTGAAGATTGTATCAATACTAAATGTGAAACGAAAAGCCAGACTTATCTCTTGTACTAATTTATTTTGTTCATACTTCTAGATACTTTTTAGCAAGTCTCTTGTTTGTCAAAAAATTCTCTCAATTTAATTCTAATGCCTAGTAATCATGCTAATCTCAACTTAAAAATTATCTCTTCTATCTAAAATTATTTTTTTAATTTTAAATATCATAAAATAATTTTTTACAAATAATTAAAAAAATGCTTCAAGGACCTTTTTAAAGATACTCTTGAAAACTCATAGATTAGAAATCACTTGAAAAACTTATGGATTAAATGCACTTATTTTTTATTTGCAATAAGAGAAGTAATTCATCTACCTTATATAGAGTTCAAGTTCTCGACAATATGCGTTGAAATTTTATTAACTTTAATATCATATTTGCAATAAAAGAAGTAGCTCATTTATCTTTATTGGTTTTTCAACATAAAAATATGAGAACTAGAAAAAGAGTGAACTTTTTTTCTTCAAATTTTTTTTTTAACAATTACGTAATATGGATGGATTAAAATAATATATAAAGTATAAATAGCTTAGTATACTATAAAATAAAAATTACTCACTATTGGATATTTATCGACAGAATATCAGAAATCTACTAAACCAACCAACAAAAACTCTCCACGTGGTGCAAAATGTACTCTCAAGGATTAAAGTGCAGAGCCACTCCAACGATGGCCACGTGGACAAATACGTGCCAGTCATATTTCAGCCCCCAACATCCCGAAAATACCCTTTCATTTCTTCCGCGGAACAAAATCGCATTAGCCGTACGTCTTGAAGGCCAAAATCGTAATTTAGTCTCTGCTCTTCTTCTTCTCCACACAGCTCCTTCGAAAGCAAATTCAGACAGTGTAAACTAAACCGTCACCAAAACATAACTGGAGAAAAATGCAAGTCTTCTCTTCTCCTCCTTCAACCGCGAGCTTCAATCTCTTCTCTTCCTCTCAGAATTCAACTAATCTGTCGAAATACAGATGCAAAATCTTCAGTACACATCTACATTCCGCCCACAATTCCCTCTCCGTTCCACCGTGCTGTTCTGCGAGGGATTCTTCGACTGCGGTTCTCGTCACCGATCAATTATCGGAAAGGGCGAACGGTGAGGCGTCGGAGGAGGTGATTACGATTCGGAGGCCGGTTATGGAGTTTCCTGGCGAGGATGAGGAGACGGAGGTTGAGAGTAGCACTCCGATGATAGATGTAAGGCTAACGGAGATTGCAAAGAAGATGCCGATTTTTGAACCGGAGAATCGAGTTGATTCGAGTGCCCTAGAAAGGCCGCTGATTATCAATTTGGATTTGGCGTTGTACAGGGCGAAGATGTTGGCGAGGAGTTTTGAGTATGATGAAGCACAACAACTCCTTCAGAAGGTATTTCTTTTCACAAAACATTATTGCGGGCCTTTTTTTTTCCTACTAATTTTGACGTTTATGATCAAAACCCTAAAACTTGAATAAAAGATCAAATTAATTCACATTCAAGTATGTTAGCGGTTCCATCCTCCTTCCACAATTATAAAAAATATATGAATAATAAATAACACATAGTTAAACAACTAAGAAGTCATTTGTTCGAATTCTCAACGTACTGAATTATATTTAAGCTAAAAAACACTTTCTAAAAAATGAAACTATTTACTAAATATAGTAAAATCCATCAAACACTTTCTAACTTATTTAAATTTTTTGTTATATTTCGTAAATAGTTTCATTTTTTCTTGTCATATTCATAACAATTTCTCAAGTAGTTGTAACAATTTAATGCCTTCAATTTTAACAAGTAACTTTTAGTCCTAATAGTTTTGAAATTTGTAAAAATTTAGTCCTTAAACTTTTATTATGTAACAATTATTCGTTATTGTTTAATCAGAAAACTAATTCCCGACCTTCATTAATAAGGACTACATACAAATTAGAAATTAGTTTTTATTAGATGTATAAGAACAACTTAGCTCAATTGTGAGGATCATCATATATGTGGATAGCATAATTTAGAAATTGAATTCTAATTTAAACAATTGCAGTTGTAGTCACCCACTAAATATTAGTTACAATAAACTAATAATAATTTATTTGTGAACATAGTTTTATATTAAAAAACACTTAGAATTATTATTTGTAATATCATATAATGTATAGAACAAATTGGAACTTTCGTCTATGTGGTTTGGAAGACTTCAAAATTTAGGTTTTAGGTTTATAATTGTAATTTACCTATATGGTTTGATAAGAACTTCATTTATAGTCTTATTTAAGAGGATTTAACAAGCCATAGAGAACATATATGAAGTTATATTAAACAATATAAACTAAATTCTAAATGTTAAATTCATATGGACTAATTTTTAACTTTATCCATGCTATATTTTTAGATGTTTTTGTCTTTATTTAATACAATTATGCATTTTAAATTTTGAAACTGAAATTCTTCAACACCATAAAAACATAAAAATGTTGGTTTCAAAATTTATGTCACAGTGTATCGTAATAAGAATTATTGTTAAATTTTAAAGACCAAAAGTGTATTTTATTTGTTAGTAAATACATTAGACAAAATTCCCTTGTTTTTGGTATAGAAAATTATAAAATTGTAAAACTTATCCTCAAAATTATTAAAATTTTGGCCATAAAACATTTTTTCTTTTTTGTATGAGCGTCGGATTTTTAATACATATAGTGTCAGTTAAGCTCTTGTTGGCATTTTTTTTTTCATTTCTTTCCAATGAAAATTTGTTTTTTTCGTCAAGATAATTAAAAAAATAAATGAAATATAGAATTTAGGAGTTTGATCCGATGAAATAGAAAGGCTAAACTTAGTCTTTCTTTTAATAATTATTTTTATCTAATAAAAAATACATTTCAATCATTGCAATCTAAGCTTGGTTTAGCTAAACACAGACTTTGTTGTATAATTAGCAGCCCTTTAAAAGTTGATAGGTGCCAGGTTATAATCAGTAAAAGTATACTTAACTTTTTCTTAATCTTTCGATAATACGAGATAATTTCAGAAATTTTAATAATAAATTGCTTTTAGATGAAACATTTAATTGATTTTCTTGCTTCAATGAAAATATTGGGGGTGAATTTAGTGTATAAATAAATGGCCGGAGGATGGGCGGGCATATGTAGCATTGGGGAAGATGTTGGGGAAGCAAATGAAAGCAGCTGAAGCAAAAGCTGTGTATGAGAGAGGCTGCCAAGCCACACAAGGAGAGAACTCCTACATTTGGCAGGTCAGTTTCTTTTTTCCTCTGTTTTTCGTTTTTTTCCCCTCCTTTCAGTCTAATTTTTAGAACATTCTATATCAAGAATTTTAAAAATAGTTAGTAAAAATTCATAGCATTGTAGTAAGGTTTGGGATATTATGTGTGGAGGTACCCTCTAGAGAAACTTACTAACTTAAAAGTCCTGGTTGTCTCTTGAAATCTAGAGGATGGGGAAAACTTTCTCAAAGCTGGGTGGAATGAAATGTAGACTATGATTACAATCTTAGAAGTGAAACTTCCAACACTTCTGATTTTTAATCATAATAATAGACTATTCCATTTTGAGTTGAGCTCAATCATATAAATGGTTAGCCATCTTGTAACTTAGTAAGTGTCCCTTTGTGAAATTTTCTTTTGTTTCTGTAATTTTGGGTAGATATATACACCTTACTCCCTCTTCCCTCCTGGATTCTTAGCCTTTCATGTTCTTTCCAGTTCGCTTGCTGTTCCCTGAAAGGGAGGATACTTTTTACAGCTTATTTTTCAAATTCCTCTTTCAACTAGTTATCATTGTTATCGGCATATCTCGCTACTCTGCCAAGACATATTTGAGAGTGATTGTAAAATGGTTAAAATCTCATTTGTTACGTTGAAAATCACTTCCAATCACGATTTTGATATATTTATACGATCACACTTAATTTATTTTGAATGATTAGAAGCATGTTTTGAAATGATTTTAAAATTTTCAAAACTACTCCTAAACATGCTTTGAATCTAACGGATTAATAAAATAAACTGAATCGAGTTATGTTCGATAAGTTTGAACTATCTTGGTCAAAATTTGGTTTCTTTATCACCTTTCTATTTTTCTTAATCCAAAATGTCGTTGTAGAATACTTCTACAGACTACCGGCATGGAACTTAAAAGGTGCAGGCTAAAACTAAAAAACTGAGAAAACAGATAAACAGTTCATTGGACCTAAACTCTCCTTATGTTGTTTAGCTTTTAGAAAGAAGAAAATTGTTTATTTTGGCCAAAAACTCACCTAAACCGACTCACTTACCGGTCAACCCCTGGTAAGAAAAACATGCTGTACTGGGATTTCATGTAATGTTTGGAAGCAGATCTATATTTCATTTTCTCAAATTTTAGCTACTGATTGCACACATGATATAGTGCTGGGCTGTTCTGGAGAGCAGGATGGGGAACATCAGGAAGGCAAGAGAGCTGTTCGATGCAGCCACAGTAGCAAACAAGAAACACATTGCAGCATGGCATGGCTGGGCTGTGCTAGAGCTTAAGCAAGGAAACATCAAGAAGGCCAGGAATTTACTCGCCAAAGGCCTCAAATACTGTGGTGGAAATGAGTATATTTACCAGACACTTGCACTGCTCGAAGCGAAATCGAATCGGTATGAGCAGGCTCGTTATTTGTTTAAGCAGGCTACCAAGTGCAACCCCAAGAGCTGTGCTAGTTGGCTTGTGAGTACTTTTAGATCTCATTTTCCCCTTGGCCCATTCTGTTATGAAACATTATCATTATTTTCAGCTGCCAATCCATCCTGTAATTTGGACATGATCAATGGTATGTGCAGGCATGGGCGCAGCTGGAGATGCAGCTGGAGAACAACCTTCTCGCTAGAGAACTATTTGAGGTGATTTCCTTATTATTACTATTAATGTGTGATTTCCTCAATTTAAATATTTTATTTTAGCTCCTAGACTTTGCCAGTTTCTTTAAACACTCATCTATTGGTCAGGCAAATGAACAAAAAGTGTCTACATGAGATTTGCATCGAATAACTTATTAGAAAATTAATGAAAATATTCAAGTAAGTTTTTGTGTCAAGCTTAGAGACTTGCTGTTTTATAACGAAAAATATTCTGATTGTTCTTTTAAATTTGAGTGTCTCTCTTTTGTTAGTATTTTCTGTATTCACTTGTATGTTCTTTCTTTTTTCTCATTGAAAGCTGGGTAACCGTACCCTCAAAAAAATTGGTATAAGTTTTTACCAAATGGAGCAAACATGAATGCATTTAAGTTATATATAAAAGATTTAATATACCCTAAGCCACTACCTAAAATTCAATAAAGACTGACTTCAGTGGTAATTTAATAATGTCCATTTGTTTCTTTGTTACCTAGAAAGCCATCCAGGCCAGCCCCAAGAACAGATTTGCGTGGCATATATGGGGACTCTTTGAAGCTAATACGGGAAATATCGAGAAGGGAATGAAACTTTTAAAGATAGGCCATGTCCTCAATCCAAGAGACCCTGTTCTTCTTCAGTCTCTTGGTTTATTGGAGTATAAGAACTCTTCAGCAAGCCTTGCTCGAGTTTTGTTTAGGCGAGCATCTGAACTGGATCCAAAGCATCAGCCTGTGTGGATTGTATGTATTAATATGTTAGGTTCCATTTAGTAACATTCTTTTTTCTGGTTTACTGTTTCTTTCTTGTTTCCAAATTTTAAGAAACAAAAGTGTTTGGTAGAAGATACAAGAAACTCAGATCAAGTTTTCTGTTGTGGTTCCATTTATATCTTAAAAAAACTTAAACTATGGCTTATGCAGGCATGGGGATGGATGGAATGGAAAGAAGGAAATATAGTGAAGGCAAGGGAGCTTTATCAAAGAGCATTGTTGATTGATTCAGATAGTGAGAGTGCAGCTAGATGCCTTCAGGTATTAAACATACTAATTGAGTTCTCAATCTAGTTTTGAATTGAACCTCCTAGCTTTTTAGAAAAAATTGAGCTTTCATGGAGAAAAATGTAATTCATACCAGATCTATGAAAATAAATCCAACAAAAATAAATCCTCAAACAAACTATCTAATCCAACGAAATCAAACGAAGATCATAATAACAAAAATGTCTTGTGACAGACACAAAGAAGCCTTGTACGCTACGCTACTCTATATCGTCTAGGTAGCTTTCCACTTTCTTTCTTCCATAATTTGTCTATCATGTTGTGCTAAATCATCTAAATTTTGTTCTATTAGGTATACGACATCACCATTAAATTAACAGCATGAAAAATTGGGACTGTGTAGAAGCATGATTTAAAGTTCAAGAATCCTTGATTCAGGCTTGGAATTGAATGTTACTTACTTGGATTGCTTTAATACAGGCTTGGGGTGTTCTGGAACAGAGAGTAGGCAATCTGCCTGCAGCAAGAAGATTATATAGATCCTCTCTAAACATAAATTCTCAGAGTTATGTAACATGGATGACGTGGGCAGCGTTGGAAGAGGATCAAGGGAATGCAATCCGAGCTGAGGAAATTCGAAATCTCTATTTCCAGCAGGTCAGAAGCTCAGTTACAAATCCAATTCTTCAGTTACACTACATCAACCCAAAGTGTACCTTTAACTAGTTGAAATCACTTTCTTGATATTGAAAAGCTGCACATTCCCCTCAATTTTAAATTGGCTACTGATTTTTTAAGCTTTTGAACAAGTAGTATAGAATTATAAGCTTTTGAAATTTGTGTTTGTGCCATTAACGTCTAAGAATGTGAAGTTTGTTTTGCAACAGCGAACTGAAGTTGTGGATGATGCTTCATGGGTTATGGGATTTTTAGACGTTATTGACCCAGCACTGGACAGCATAAAGAGGCTGTTGAAGCTGGAGCAAGACCCATTCACCGCGTCTAGAACAGCAGATGGAGGTCCTCGAAACACCTCCATAGATGACTCAGCTGCTTCCTCTTCTAGTAACAATGTGGTTGAAAGTGAAACTGGGTTTGATTTGGATGCGTTTATTATGAAAAAGTTGTCAATAGACACATCAAAACTTGAAATTCAGATGGAAACAACTCGGCCCAAAAGGTTCAAGTATCAAAGGAGGCAATTGAAATCAGAAAACAGACAAGAAATGGCTGTTTCGAAAAGCCGAAGAACAGAATCATCATCAGGATAATTGCCAATTGGTACATTGTGAAGGCAATACAAGCCAGTTTTAATCAACTGGATTTCTTAAAAAAAAAAAAAATGATCAGAGGGAGTTCCACCAAGTTTCTCCCAGTGAACCAGATCTACTTGATGATCCAGAGAAAAAGCGTCTAAATGTTAGGAATGTTTTGTAAGTCTTAGCTTCCCTCAATATAGGGTTATTCAGAAAGTTGTTTTTAACTACAAGGATGAAGGAAGAAAACACTTCTTTCATTGTCATTGTGCCCTCAAGGTCTACATGTCTGAAAGAAGCCATAATGTAAATAACTTTATAAGTTTATTATTCTTGATTTTCTCATATGATCTCTCTCTCTCTCTCTCTCTCTCTCTCTCGAGTCTTTACTGAAGAAAATTCAAAACTGTGGCTGTGTTAAATCAGTAAGATCATCGTTACAAACCATGTTGATATATATAATATATATACACACACGTATTTCAAATAACTACAAGTGATTTGTGTTGCTCAATGCTGCATACACAGTATTCTTAAATTTTGTGAAGAAAATCCTACGAGAAGATGGTGGGAGCAAATGCAAATTTCAATTTCTAAAGAGATTAGACACTCGCATTGCCCATTTCTTCTACTCTGTGTTTATCTGTATAACATGCTGCCTTCAATTTTGCATATAATATTGTGTATTTGTTGAGAGCAAGTCCAAATTTATGAGTGGTGGAGATGGGATGAAAAGCTCAATTGTCAAAATAGATGGTTGCAAACACAAAGAAGAAAAGCTATACTGTGAAGATGGTTGAAACAAACTCAAACACCAAAAAGAGGTAAGTTAGGGCAATGAATTTGAATTCATGGAGATAAGTTTATGATTTCATTGTTGTTCGGAGAAAACATGGTTTGATCCTCAATGCTTGTGTTTTTCTTTCCTATTGGAGATGAAAGTCTACTCATAGGACTGAGATTTTAGTTGTTTTTCTACTCTAACATATTGTCTTAATTTTTAATTTCATTATTTATGTGAAACGAGAGAATTGAATATCTGATTATTCAATTTATAATATGTGGGACGAGAGAATTGAATCTCAAACCTTGAGGTTGATAATTCAAGTTCATGTTAGTTGAATTATGTTTATATTGTCAATTTGTAACCATTTTTAGTTTCGTTTTTTAACACTTTCCTTAAATAAGTTCTAACTATTTTGTTTGATGAACTAGATATATATATTTATATTTAAACCTACTTTGATTGTGATCTTGTTTCTTTATTTGTTTTCAATTATCTTTTAACTTTTAGGGTTTGATTGATTCAATTTAATTTCTTTACGTGTCACTTGTCTATTTATCTATTTAACTTTGGTCATCTATGTCATCAATATACCTCCATCATTTGTCACCATCTTGAACAGAGTTTGATATGCAAAAAGAAGCAAAATGGGGTATGGAATATATATTCAAATCTAGAAGTCTCTTGGGTCAACAATCACATTTGCAGCTGTTTCCATATCTTTTGACAACAATGTTTCATCCTTTTCATCATCACTATGTACACTCAACCTTTTCAGGTACAAGTTATCATTGACGCGAGACATGGAAACGTTCCGTGGGACGTGACTAATGATTGGATCAGAAACAGACAATTCAGTAACAATGGCCTTGCAATCCTTCTCGTCTTCGGCCAATCTCGACGCAAAAATCCATATCGACTCCACAAGCTCTCCCACTCTCTCCCCCTCCCCAAAGATCCCATACAGGAAGAAGAATCCAAATGACTTCCCAAAGGACACAGAATTTGGCATTTTGAAGCAAGAAATGAACTTTTTTCTTGCACTTTTGAAGAACCTTAGAGGTAATAGTTGATCATTTTTTGATTCCCTTATTTGAAACTTATATGCTTTGCTGGTATTCCATATGCTAAACACAACCCAAGAACTTGGCATTCTTTGGTAAATCTGATCTGAATCTTTTTGTGAACAAATCAAATGATGAGTCCAATCTTCTTGATTGAAATAAGAAACCCAGGTGCCAAGACTTAGTTTTTCCTTCAAAATCATATCAAAATCCATTGGATAAACTCCTCCTTTAGTTGTGAGAGTGTTTGTATAGAATGAAATGGCTTGTTCTATGTTGAGTTTCTCTGTTTTGATTATTTCTCCTTTAGAAATAATAACGTCTTTTGTTGTTGGGAACACAATAAGTGGTTGTCTGAAAATCACCAATGAGCTGAATTTTACATAGTTGCATTTTTTAGCGAACAGATTCTTTGAGGCTTTGTTCTTCTTCTCTATTGCTAGAAATGCATAATTAGCTCCATTCCTTATAATCCATTCTTCAACTGAGTGTACAAGCTTTAGTCCAATTCCCATCCTCCTACATAACAATCATAATGATATATATTATAAGAAGTGTTTTCGAAAATAAGATTTATAATCATTTTAATGGTTAGGTTTTGGTCAACACAAACATAGTTTCTTTCCCGGAATAAGGAATATGCATCTTTAACTAAAAAGTCAGAAGTCTCGATCATTATTTCTACAATAGTATGTTCTAAATACCCTCTCATGTAAACAATAATGATAAGGTTAGACATTGATTTGAATAATGAACAAATATTTTATTATTTGAAAAGTCAATGAATCCATCTCTTCTTTTTTAATTGTTGAACTAAACAAAAATGTGTTGAATAAGATGATGATAGACCTCAAATTAATTATTTTATAAACAAGAATATATGTGTATATATATATTGTTGGTGCTTCATGAGAACACTTTTAAATATATATATATATATATATTTGGTATGTTTTTATATATTTTTAAACTAAACTATTTTTTTTAAACATCCTTTCAAGTATAAATTGAGTTGAGAGGATTTGAACGTGTGACCTCATATCCTCTTAAAACATACAATGCCAATGCCAGTTAAGAGGTTGACAAATTAAATTAAACTAATTTTGATGATAGAAAAATTTGCAAAATAAAAACATTTTTTAATTGATAAAATCACACTCTAAGTTTTTAATCGACCCTCAAATTTTTTAAACATGATATTCATCTCCAAGCACTTTTCAAAATATAATTGTTAATAGAGAAAATTTTTACATATAAAGAAAATGTCAAATTATTAATCGAAATATATATATATATATATATATCGATAGACGTTGATAGACTTTTATCAACTTTTATTAATGATAGACTTCTATCCTCTCTATGAACCATAAGAAATATAGAAAAAATTTCAATCACTTGTAAATAGTTTAGTCAAATTTTTTATATTTAAAAAACTCCCTCATTGATACGAGCATAACAGTACATAACTAATCAGTAATAAAACTTTTTTCGATATTTGTCAAAACTTTAAAATTATCGGTTATCACTCTAACACTAAGCTTAATGATCATCTAATACTACAATAACAATATAGTTATTCTACAATTACAAAAACTAAATTATGTAATATTACAGTAACAAAATTTCTTATGATATCTTAAAAAATTCTGAAGAAAACACTTTTGAGAGTGCTATTAATTAAATGAGTACTACTTAGAAAGAAGAAGATTTTCTTTTTAGAACAACAATGTGTCTTCCATTGAAATCACTTCTGTATATTGAAAAAGTAAACCCTAAATTACTATAAATACATCATATTGATGTATCAATATAAGTTTTTAAACTTTAGTTCACGTAAATCAAATTAATATTTAAATCATAATAAAAGAAAAATCACTAAAATCCATCGCCCTCCTAACTACTTAACAAATGCTAGTCTTAATTTCGAACATCACAAAATATTAAAGTTTTACATCACATAGAGCATACTTCAATGTGTTGATGTTGAACGGTTCATGTAAAATCACATTGATACGTGAGTGATGATATAAAAGAAAAATCACTAAAATTCATGATTTCGAGTATCTCACAAATTTCAAAGTTTTATATTAAACTTTAAAGTCAGATTTCATACCTGTGTGCAGGCGAAACACGAAGTCCCAATATGCAACCAATCTTCATCGTATTAGCTTCTCCGACACCGACGCCGGCACGAGCAATCCCCAAAGACTTAATACAGCCTCTAACAACTCCCACAATCTCTCCATTTTCCGGCAGCTCAGCCACCTGTTTAGATCAGAAACAAATGATCATGAATTACAATGAAAATTTGGAACTTTTTTGTTTAAAGAAAACTATATATATATATGAACTGACCAACATAATATGAAGAGGGAAGAATGTAATCCTACAAAGAGGATCACCCATCATGTTGGTAAAAATGGAAGCTCCTTTTATTTTAGACCCAATTTCACAGCTTCTTTCTAGTTTTTCCACCATTTCTATGTCTCTATTTTCCTCATTGAACTCTCTTATTTCAACTTTTACTTTCTCTTCTCCCATTTTTTTTCTTTTTATTTTCTTTTACCCCAAGAATAACCAAATGGGTAAGAACAAAAAAAAAAAAAAAAAGATTTTTTTTTGGGGGGGTTTGGAAAAGACAGTGAATTTTGAATCTTTCTGAAATGGGCTAGCTGCCACTCACCAAATGGGTAAGTACCCTCATGTGTTATTGTTATTTGCCTTCTTATAGACCTTTCAAATAATTTATAAAATCTTTTTCTTTTTCTTTTTCTAAATATTAATAATTCAATCCACTGTTCATTGTGATATTATGCTCTCTTTCTTTCAGACAGTTTGTTTTTGCTTTCTAAAATGATAAGGATTTTTCATTGAAGTTCAAGACAAATTTGACCAATTATGATCATCAATGGAGTCTCTCTTTTTCCTTTTCTTTTTTTTTTTTCTTTTCTTATTAACATTTTCATTTTCTGTTTTTGACTTGATAATTAGAAAACATTAGTTAAATTACACCAATAAGGTTCTCTTTTCTTGGGTTGTCTGTTTTTTAAAAGGTAAAAAGAAGAGGTGAGTATGTGTCTTTTTTTTTCCTCTCAAAATTTCTAAGAAGATGCTAGAAAAATTGTGAGAAAAAAAACATAAATTTTGTATGTTATTAAGTAGATTTAAATATTATTTTGATTCGTGTATTTATGGTTTAGGTTCGGAAACAAAAACCTTTTTTTGGTTAACTTTTGATATTGTTTCTTTCAAAAAGATGATTTTAGTCCTTTTACTTTAAAAAATATATAATAAATCATTTCATTCCATCCATTTCCACTTTTGAAACCCTAAGGAATATTTGGACACCAATAATAGAATTAAAATTAATGCACTATGATGTATTGCAAAATTATGTATGGATCTAAGTGTTTTGAATTCAAATTATAATAATTTCAACTTCATTTCATTCTGTCAGTTTTCAATTAAACTTCATTTTTAATTGTTTTCACGCTTCACGCTTCACGTTTCACGATTTAATTTTTGTTTTACTCTTAATTCGACATGCATTTCAACGTTTTTCTAATTTCCACTAATTCTGATTATATTTCAGTTTTTTTCCATAAAACCCTTAAAGTTCAAAGTATACAAAGTTAATAAACTTTTTGAAAGTACACAAATGCAAACTAATGAATATGCAATAAATGTCTAAATGATGACATAGTGTTTATGTTATCAACCTCTAAATTAATCTCCCGACAAAAACTTAGCTCAAATGGCATTAGTGTATTTCAAAGATCAAGAGATCCGTGATTCAAATCATCCACCTCATCTCTTACATACAAAAACTTCAGTAATTAATCAATAGTTTGATTTCTCCCCCACATATTTATCCAAAGTAAATAAAATAATAAGTACACAGTATGCTATTATTTAATATATGAGATACGACTGTTACATATGATCTCCAAACAAAAGGAAACAAAGGTATATTATTACAAATGGGATTTTGGGAATCTTTATAATCATTTTATCTAGTTTTTCATTTTCGTCTTCGTCTTCTTCTTCTTCATCATCATTTCATCTTCATCTCTTCGTTCTCAGACACCCAAAAATTAAATAAATAATAATAATTTTCTTATAAAAAAAGAAAAAGAAAAAGAAAAAAGAAATGGTGGTTTGATATTGAGATGTCGGCAGAGGAGGAAGCGAGAGAAAGGGAAGTAATCTATTCGTTTGTTGTTTTTACTGTAAAGTTATATTCTCTCTGAAACCTTACTCTTCGATTTGATATGTCCACTCAACACAAATCAACTAACTCCCAATCAAATAATAATTTCCTTCTTCTCACTAATCATTTCCCATCTATACTTTTTTTTAAAATATATTTTCAATTGTTTTGTTATTTACAGTAATGTTTCTAATGATAAATTATGTTTAGTATGTTGATGGTTTAATTAATAAGTTATTTGGCTTTATTTTATCATTTTAATTGTGTTTAATCTATTTGAAATTTTCGATATATCTTCATTTTATACCATTAAATTAATTTGGATTTTGTCCTAATTTAAACCTTAAACGTTATTTGCTCCATTTAGATTCTACTTACTATTAGGTAGTGATCATTTACAATTATTCACTTAGATTTTATTTAAAATTAACTCTATATTATCTAAAAAAAATTATTCTACCACCACCTAATTTTCCTTGTGATCAAATAGTTCTACTCATGATCTTAACCAGATTTTCTATTATCCCTTTTGATCACTCTTGTACTTCTTTTGTTCTAATATTTTGCTAATTCATGTATTTAAAGAATGTATATATTATACATGTGTGACATTTATGGTTTAATATTGAATTTGACTGGGGAAAAAAGTCCAATATTTTCTCGAGTTTTAAATTGATATATTTTTTTTAAAAAGTTGATGGATAAAATTTAATTTTTATTTTTATTTTTAGCTTCACAAAACTCAAATGGATGAAATTTGAAAGTCTAAGGTTACCCTAAACACGAAAGAAGTTCTATATTTGAATTGATATATTATATAAGTATTAGTCTACAGACGTGTATGAGATAGAGTAGGAATAGTTTTCAAACATTTAAATTAGTTAGTTAATGAAAATTAAGGTTAGGGTTTTATTTGGAGGTTAACTAATCTGGTGATTCGACTTATAAGAATATAGAAACAAGACAGAAAGAAAGGCCATGTGAAGAAACTGTCCTTGACTCTTTAGTTGGGTCTTTGAATACATTATTGCTCTCTCTCTCTCTCTCTCTCTCTCTCTCTCTCCAACATTTCTTCAAACTCCCTTTCAAGTTTCTAACATTTTATGCTGATCATATGGACTGTCTCTCTCTCTGATCAAATCTCTGAACCAATTTATTTTTTCCTTTTGGTGTTTTGGTGTTTTTCTACGTGTTCGAACTTCACAAAGTGTAATGTATTGATGAGATATTTTTCAAACCACCTCTGCATTATCTATCATCCGTTAATCCAAAAGTTTTAGTTACTATATAATTAATTACTAGCATTTTTCTATACTTTTGGATTTGAAATAGGTGAAATACTCAATAAGTGAAAATAAACATGCTTGAATATAGGATATCTTGGATCATATACTGCTCTCTAATACAATCCTAAATCACCTTATTGACCAAAAAGAATGAACTAATTGATGAAAAAATTAATATAATATCTAACACCACGCTTGTAAGCTTAAAATATGAGAAAGACATGGTGAGATTTGAACATATAGGATTTCTTGGACCATATATATACTCTGATACTATTCAGAATGCTCAACAGATGGAAATCAGTTTTATATCACAGAGATTTGAACACAGCAGAACTTTTCTAAACTATCATCTTTAAACAACAATTGACTTAAAAATTAAACCTGGGGATGAAATCAAATTTAATATTATATGGTTGAAGACTATATATCTTACTGTTCACCTCAAAAGAGGAGAAAATGTCTAACAACTTAAAAGAAGTAAGAAAGTTTGTGTCAACTGTCAAGTCTCATGCTTAAATTATACAAGAAATGAGCCTGTAATGACGTAATAAAAAAAAAACCAAATGAGCAATATTTCATATATATATATATTTTTTGTCTTTTCAAGTATGGGAGTGCTTTTTTATTTTTTACTTTTTGGTTTTTGGGAGTTGTGATCTCCAACTAAGCACTTTCAGGGGCTTTGGAAAAGTCATTGTTATGATGATGCTTTTGCAGTCATCATCATTGTCAATATCTTTGTCCTCAAAATCTTTTTTTATTTTTTTTCTAACTATATAATATTTTTAATGGAAAAACAAAAACAAAAAGGAAGGTACAGTGACATTATGTGTCAATGTGTTTGTGATTGGGAACTGGATTCAGTTACAAATGAAAAAGATAGTTGAATGTATGGGTGACGACAAAACATATTGATAGTTATATTGTCGTATAAGACCTTTTTTCTTTTCTATAAAGGTGTGTAAATCGTATGATAGTATAGTAGTATATATAAAAGTAAGTCTGATTTTCTTTTCAAATCGTTAACATCTTATTTTTACAATTTGATGGTTGGATAATGTATGGTTTAATATATGTCGGTCTTGTGCGGTCACACATGAGCCTTCTAGTCTAGATGGTTGACTTACGTGTTATGATGTTGAAATGAAGGAAATAAGTAATTATTTTCAACGTAGTGATTTTAATAGATAAAAAGGATATTTCCCTTGATATATAGGATGAGATATAAAACTATAGTTTGCTGTTAATGAGATTAATCTATTTCGTTTAGGTTGATTGTACTTTGACATGAATTATATGTATACAAATAAATTTAAATGTACTATTCTACGTATCAATAAGTTTGGGTTCCAACAATTATACACACAAAAGAAAAAAAATTGCATGTCAGCATGTTGGGGTTGACAAAAAAATGAAACTAAAACGCTTGATATAATTTAAAGACTTTTTGTCAACGTCATAGATGTGGTGTCAACCTAGAGGATACCTCCACCGATGCAAAAAAGCCCACCAATGTTGATAAAAGTTCTTAAAGCCACTTTCAAAATGGTCTCAGAAAATCACATTTTTGACAAAATATGCATTTTAATTACATCATCTCATGCTTTTTTTGACGAAGTTTTACTAAAGCGCTTTTGTCGATTGTCAAAATGGTGTGTGGTTTTGTAAAGGTTCTTTTCAACGTGTATTCAACTTCTTTTGATAGTGTTTTTACTATCAAGAGAGACATGATTTTGTAGTAATTATCAAGGGTTAGAACAAAAAACGTGTTTGATGGATTATTGAGAGTATGGGTATGTGGTGTGTATGCATGTAGAACCAATGTTGCAAAGTATTCTCTATAAATATTTTTCTAGTGAGGTTCAAATTTCATTATTGAGCGGTCACTAATTTTATATAGCGTTTGTAGCAAAAAAGAAAACGAAAAGGCTAAACAAACTTGCAACGTTAAACCCTTTTCTTTTTCTTCTTTTGTAGGCTAATTGAAATAACCAACCCTGCACTTAAACTAGGCATGAGATCCAAATATTAAAAAAAAATATATGAGAATAAAAAATATTGAAAGAGGCTGATTAAAAATCATATACATATGGCTTGTTTTGATTAATCAATTATATGTGACTTCTCTAGTTGATCAATTTAGTAAAAGAAAACTTCAAAAAAATCCTAGTAAAATTTTAATTGGTCCATTTTTCAACAAGATGCTTGTTAATTATCAAGTCTCACCTAATCTATGTATCACCATATAGAAGCCTCTTCTATATCAATCTAGTAAATAATGATTTTTTATATGTTTATGTGCATTTGTTATATTTAACTTTGATCAATAAATTAAAATGTAAAAAAAAAAATTGTCAAAATTCACGAGTTTTACTTGAAAAACCTAATCTTTATTCTAAAACAAACAAAACAGAGACAAAGACTGGTATACACAAATTTTAATTTATATAATCTTATGTAAGCAATATATATAGGATTTTGAATCCACTTTTTTTCTATATTAAGGATTGTGTATATATAAAAAAGAAACAGAAAAGGAAAAAGGAAGATAAAGTATACAGAAAAGAAAATGGATGGTGGGGTAAGGATATGTGAGAAAGGTAGTAGTTGACATGAGATATTGAGAAGCTTTTTAGTTGTTTGTAGATAGATAGATATATTGATATATGGAGAAAGAAAAATGATGAAAGTTTTAGTCTGAAGAAATGTGGGGTATAGAGATGTGGTTATGTTGTGTTTGTTTATGGGCAAGAAGTGTATTATTAATTATATATATATATATATGTATATATCAAACCCTAACATATTATTTTTCAACTTCCCTTTTCATTATTTCATTTCTTGTTTTTTCAGATTTGACTTACTCTGACACATGACTCTCTCTTATATATTGTTGTACATCTTTTGTAGGTCCATTCCCCCTCTCTACCTTTCACTCATTCACCTCCCAAATAGTGTTTGAAATATTAGAATGAAGTAGGTGTGAAGTTTTAGGATTTGTATATAGTACAATGAGTTAAATAAAACGTAGTGATCATGACTTTATAAAAACCTTCTAATGGAGTTCATAAGTTTGTATCATTTTTGGTCAAACGCTCTATTGGATGTAATATAATTCCCTAATCTACTCAGAATGTTTAAAAAATAGGTAAGACATAATATGCAACGTGTTACACCATATTTCTGTTTGAAATTTAATTTTGTCGAATATTTTAGTATATTATTTTATAAACTAAACCTAGTTTTGAGGCCTTTATATCTAGATATCAATTTGAAGGCTAACACATGTTGCAATTTTTATTTCTTAAAACTAGAGAGCATATCTCAAAATTCAACTATCCAATATGTTTGTATCGAGTGAAGCCTCGTCAAGTTAACCATGAACCACCTAATCTCATTTTTTATTACACAAATCAAGAATCAAACATGTATAAATTTTTTAAACAAATTAGAAAGTTCCCGTATTTTCTCATAGATGTTTTTTTTACACAATTCCACTCAAAATCCTTTTGTTGGAATGTATTGAATTCGTTATTTGGCATACGAACAACCTAGTACGAGAGTCTTCCTCATAACTCATATTATATGTAAAAGTATTCTTTAATATTTTTAAACAGCTAAATTTACTTAAAAAAATTTATTAACATATGGTCGTTTAAATACTGTGACTTAGCTTATAAAATTAAACATCACTTTCGAATCAGCAACTAATCAATTTGCTTACATATAGTCTTAATGATCTACTGCTATAGCCAATTTTAGACACCATTGTGGCCAATTTATTGATCTTTTAAGGAAGAATATTAAAAGCAATGGACAAAGATCAAAGTGAGAAATTAACGTTACTTTGAAAATTTTATATCTTGTTTGGTAATTATTTTAATTTTTATAATTTTTTTGTTCTTATATTTCTTTTATTAAAAACAATAACTACATGTTTTAGTAACATGTTTTGTTTTCTATTTTTTAAATATATATATATATATATATATATATATTCAATTTTCGTTTGTAATTTTGAAAACAAGTTTTTCTTGTTTAAAACCAGAAAAACTCATTTACTTACCAACCAAACACTTATTTTAAAATAAAAAATTAATTTTAGTTACCAAACCGACCTTAGAGAAATTTGACTTGGATTTTGTGTGTATATATGTGTGTGTTTTATACAATAATTTCACTTTGTATTTGCAAAGCTACATAACATAAATTGATCATAATTTACGTTCAACAACCCTTCTTGTCTTGCCCTATGCTTTATATTTGAACTCCCTCTTTTAAAATACTTGAAAAGATTTCTCACTACATCAAACTTTATCTCAAAAGGGACATGGTGCCAACAACAAAAAGACAAATTGAACACAAGAATATTGGTACTATATATATTTGAACATAAATCACATTTTTCATGCAATATTAATAATATAATAAATCAAAAGATGTTACACAAAAAGTTAAGTTATAATAAATGCACCCAATTCATATTTTAAAACAGAGAGTTTTAATTAAGATGCATGATACTTGTTTGTTTATGATCACAAGCTTTTAAACTATCTTTGATGGCCTAGTACTTGATATATATATATATATTTTAAAAGAAATGTCAGATTTATTTGGTACTTTATTGGCAGTGTCAAGTAGCTTTTTTTCTTTTTATATAAAATGGCATGTGTATGTTGCACATTGCAATATATATGTATGTCGTAGTACAATGACCTGTGAAGTTTGGCTCTGACAAGTTTTCTAATTTCTAATAATTCAACCCTAACTTACCCCTTTTGAAGAACAATACAATTTTTCCCCCATAAAGATGCAAAAGTCACAAACTTACAGCAGCATGTTTTTTGCAAGATAAAAATATTTAAGTAAAATGTTTTATGGAAGGAGAGTTTTAGATCAATCACAAATTATTACGTTATTTGTTAAATTAATAACGAAATTATAGATAGTTCAATTTGGAACTAATTTAAGTTAATGTATTTTTCAAATTAAAAAGGAAGCTTAAGATACATAACGTTGTCAAATCGTTAATGATACCTTGTATTTTTCGCCATGCCTTATTAGATCAAATAAATTAATTTGTTTCTCCTTGGTATTAGTATTTGGGCTTAGGTAGTCTAAGAATAGGCTTAATTAGTTTGACCCAAATGTCAACGAACTCTAAAATCTAATTAGCTAGGTACAAGGACCAAGTTCATAGACCAACCAAGGTTAAGCCCACAAAACACCACTTAAGAAATAAAAGTGTTCCCTTTCATAAATTTAAGACTTGCAGATAAATCTAGTGTGAATTCTTCCAACAACAAAAGTACTCAATAAGTTTCTAAAAACTAAAGTTATCAACGCATTTCGCTTCCTCAATTCAAGCATACACCAATACACATAGGTTAGAAAATTTGATACTCCAAGGAGCTTAAAGAGAATTTTCTCAATGATCAGAAGACTCTCAAACTATTGAAGTTGAATCACACTTGAAGAAAAAAGTTATTAGACAATACATAACATCCTTGGTACTTCAACTTCAAGAATATCAATATGTTTTGTAGCAAAGAGGATCAAACAATAGAAATTGAACCACATATGCATAAACTCAAAATTCAACCCCACATTGTAAGAAAACACGTGAAGAAGATAGAGAGAAACGTGGGAAAAAAGGAGTAGAAGAATTAGAAAGGCAAAGAGAAGAATATGCATTTGGGGATAAAATGGTAATTTTATATAATAATGAAATAGGCAAAAAGCCAAATTTTTCTGGTTTTCAAAGTTGAAAAAAAAGATTTGGTGCATCTTGAACATCATCTATCTATATGCATCTTACTAAATTGTGTAATATAATTTATCATGTAGCAAATTTATATTTTTTATTTTAAATACTTTTATGTTTTTTTTATGTGAGTGGTGAGAATGGATACAAATATGGTATGATGCGTAGGATGCACCCAAGTATATAATTGCTTTTAAGGTGCATATTTAGATCGACTTTATAAGTGTTTGAAAAGTACTTATAAATGTAAAAAAAATGTTTATAAACAAATAAAATGTCAATGTAAACGCACCTAACACTTTCATGGACAATATTACAAAACAAGGATTAAGTTTTGAATATTAAAAAAGAGAAGTGACGATCATCCTTACTATATTGAAAGTAGCTTAAAGGAAAAATCATTTTTGGACGATTCTACCTCTGGCTTCATTATCCTATATTTAAAAATAAATATTAGTTATTGTTTAAATAAAATATATATATAAAAAAAAGGAGTTTTCTAAAAGAGCTTTATGGATTATATTATTTTATAATTGGTTTATTATTTTTTATTTATTTTATATAAAAAATAAAATTAATATTAACTATTGATTATATTTTCAAATTCTTACTTCATTATATAATACAAAAGGTTTTTATCTATTTATTTCAATAATTTAATTTTAAAGACTATGAATTTATACTTAACTCTGATATTTCAAAAGATTTGTAACCATTTATTTTTTTCAATTATATACAATGACACCTTTTCAACCATTTTCTTACAAACATTTAAATTTTTTTGCAAGCTACATGTGTTTTCCTGTGGCAAAGGTATATGTTTTTTTCTTATAATAATTTCTATTATATAATATTGATTGATCTAACTCTCATTCATTCATCTTTGGTATATTTTTGTTGTTACAATATTTTAATACTTGATGATTTTTAGAGAAATAGTTGAAGATATACACGTAAGAGAGTAGAAAAATGACATAATGTCATTTATTATAATATAGTTTTGTCTTTCAAATAAATATTTTTACGTAGTTGGAAAGAAATTAACTTTTTTTTTTCTTCTTCTTCATTTTTTTAGCGATGGTTCAAGTTGAAGGTGGATTTTCTTATTTCCCTTTTCTTTTTTGTTACATTATATTTCAAGTTTTGAATTGTTCTATTACATTAAATTTGTAAAGTCATCTTTATAAAATTTATTTTTAGATCGTATTTAGAACTGTTGGGTATTTTTGTCAAAAAGAAATAATAAGTTTCTTTTTTTTATTATTAACGTGTTTATTTAAATATATGGATATTATTTAATGATAAAAGATTTTTCTTCATAATAGAAATCTTTTATATCTTTGCATAAAGATGTTACAGGAGATATATTATTGTCATATTTAAATAGCTAAGCTATTGACTTAGTTCGGTGTGTGCATTGACAAAAAATTGATTTCAGAAAAGTTCTCTCTTGAAGAACTATTATTTATGATGGTAGTCGAATTGTCTTCTTTATGAAGATTGATTCTTAAAGTTTTGCAAATGATTTTTGTGCTGCACCTGTTAATAAGAAATATGAAGAAAGAATGAAATAGTTGAAATGTGTCAATGAATTCAGGGGGAGCCTGAGTTTATTTTCAAGAAGATTCAAACACAAATTCATGGAGAATATGTCTTTGCTCATTTGAATCTTAAGAGTATTTATTATTTAAGCTAAGAAGCTCTCCAAACGTAGGTAGTACTCGCCGAACTAGGTTAACAAATTCTTTTATGTTATTTGTTATTTTTGTTTTTTTAGTTATTCTCTCCGTTAATTACTTCTGATATAGCTAGAGGATATTATTGAAAGCGTCACATGCAAACAAAGAAAAAAACATAGTATTTGGTGCAAATAAAACAAAGAAATGTACCAAAATAATAATATACAAGAAGTCAAACTAAAGAATATAATATAATTCTAGAACATATAATTTAAAGATAAAATGAGTGTTTATAGACTCAATTTAAAGAAATTAAGAGAACAAAAGCCAAATGGTTACCGCATTTGGGACATGGATGTGAGGTGTAATAAGAAAAATTGATTTTCGGACAATCAATTTTTCTTTAATCACCTCATATTTTTCTAACATGATAAATGTTATACAACAATTGCAATTCACATAGAAATTCATGAGAAAGGTTATAAGATAGATCCCATAATGGTAAAGAGATAAATGAATACAAAAGTGCAAAATCACTCAAAAGCAATATATCCATCACCAGCCCATATATCTGTGTCAAACATCAAGTCAAATTGAGGAAATGATTCCTAAGCTACACCTCTCCAAGCTTTTTCTCCCCCTTTTGCTTGATTTTTTAATGTTAGGATTTTACATAAAGGAAGAGAAACGTCAAATTCCTCGACTACATTTCATCATCGTACTGTAACAAAATAAATATGTTTATTTCATCATCTATACTCATGTAAGTAGTTGTCCAATAGAACATTCAACATATTGTAAATAGATAATTAAAAATGGTTTCACAGTAAAGTATAGGAGTGTCTATTATAGTTATACGAAGACCACGAATGCAGTTCAAAATATGAAAGACATGAAAAGGTTGGAAAAAGAATGAGAGAACAAGAAAGTAGGCATGCTCACACAAGCAATGAGCACATAATTACAAAGAACATAAATCATGTATGTCAAAGCGTTTTAGTCTCCAAGCCTTCTCATATTTCACTCTAAATATAATCATTACCAGACTTTAGAATTACTTCTAACAACTATAATAATATAAAATCACTACCAGCCATAACTACTAATAACAATTACCTACAAAAGTCTCAAACAGGACAATGTGTACCCTTCATTTGCATATGCCTTTTCTCTGCGTTCAAAGGATAGAACATCTAATACAACTATAATAATATAAAATCACTTCCAGACATAACAACTAATACAAATTACCTGCAAAAGCATCAAACACTGTCCTGTAAGGTGTACTCTTCATTTGCATCTGTCTTTTCTCAATGTCCAAAGAATAGAACATCACCGTGGCTGGCTAGGGAAGTCGAAAGCAAGGCTTTGAGTGTTTCAATTACCCTTGTATATACAAAATTATAGTCAAGGAACACGATATTTATTTTTATTGAATACAACACAAGAAAGAAACATTGAGTGCCTATAAGTAAAAAATGCAAAAGTTCACGGTAGGCAATAATGTAAGGAGCGCTACAGAAAAGGGATAAGATGTAATGCCTTCATCTCGTAGCATACTTGAGGAAATCTAGAAATCGAAAATTGTCCATTATTTGCATATGAAGAATCTTTCAGCCATACTACACAATTGATTGTTTTTCAATCTTCAGATATAGGTAGGGCAAAAGTCAACAAAACCTTGGATGTTGTTCGAAACTCAGCGTCAACTACCATGTGTAGCCTATGTCGTCATCTATAGAGATAAAAGTGGTTGATAACACGAAGCCAAAATTGAAAAGTCGTTATCAGAATCCTCTCTTCTTCTTTCTTTCTTTTTTATATTATGAAAATCCTTCAAGAAGAAAAATCAAATTGAAGAAAAAGAGTATGAAAATTACATAATTAATTTGGCTAAATATCAATTTATATCCTTTAATTTTGAGGGTTGTATCAACTCAAACCCTAAACTAATAAATATAAATATATATATATATATATATAAAAAAAAGAGAACCAAAACAATAGAATGGACAAAAAAAAATCACCTATGCCATAAAAATAAATAACTTCTACCAAGATTCCAAAGATATAAAATTTAATAATCTACTTTAGAAAAGTAGAAAAAAGATGAGGAAGAAAGAAAATGTTGGAAGAAAAACTAAAAAAAAAATCCATCAAAATAAGTAAAATAAAAATACATGTAAAGGCGCCCCATGCAAACAAAGAAAAATTAATCAGAATTAGAAATTAATGATTGTCCATAACAGGACATTTTAACAAAGAATTTATCTATAGTTATAAAATCAACATATAATTCTGTGCAAATAAAACATAGAAATGTACTAAAATAATAATATACAAGAAATTAAACTAAAATATAATGTAATTATGGAATATATAACTAAAGGTAGAAATGAGTGTTTATAGACTTAATTTTGAAAAAATAATTTAAAAAAAAAACCAAATGACAACCATAGGGAGCCGTTAGAGGATGATGAAATAGGAAAAAGTGATTTCCGAACAATGAGTTTTCCTTTAATCACCTAAGATTTTTCTAAATTGATAAATGTTATACAACAATTGCAATTTATATAGAAATTTACGAAAAAAGTTATAGAATAGATTCAATAATCATGAAGAGATAAATGTAAGATGTAGAAGAATACAAAAGTGAAAATTCACTCTTAAGTAATATTTAAACAGAGAATTTATTTTGCAAAATCTACCTTAGAGAGAAAATGCGTTTTCTAAATTGAAAATGTGTTTCAATTCCAGGGATGAATCGAAAAAGAAATATTTATTGGTTCTACCTCCTATTTTTTATGAAGAGAATGACTCTTTTTATCGAAGGATCAGAAAAAAATGGGTCCAGACATCCCCCTGGAATGATTTGGAAGTTGCAGTCCGCTATATCGCTTTCATTGTCAGAAGAGGAGGTTCAAAGAAGATTTCGAAGAGTCAAGAAGGGAGTGCCAGGCAAGACCGGAAAGAGCTCTTGTCCCAATTCGTTTTTTAGAGAAAAAAAAAAAGAAGAAGAAAAGTAAGACAATATTATGTAAGGGACCTTTTAAAGTTTGTTTGACCGCCTGTGCCACAATGGCACCAAGGCTTTGTCTTCCGCGCACCGACTGTATGTTGTCTTGCTCGTGGAGTATATTAAAAGTTCAATCAAATGTTTTTTTTTTCTTTGTAAAAAAAGTTGAATGACGAAAGTTCAAGAAAATATACTGAAACGAGTTTCCAAACAAAATTTGAACTTAGAAAATGTTATTGGATAGGTTTTTTAAAAGAAAATTTGCCTTGTGTGCGGCCAACAACCTTGTTCGTGCAGTTTTTCGAAACTTTTGTGAAAATGTCTTCTTTTTTATAAAAAAAAATAAAAACAAAAACAAAAAGGGAAGACAATCGTTCAAGAAATATTTTGGAAAGAGTTCGTAAACAATATTTGAAGCGAGAAAACTTTTAGAAAATGTTTTTGGATAGACCATTTAAACAAGAGATTTTGCAAAATATATGTATATACACAAGTATATATACATATGTTTTGGAAAGACAATCTAGAAGAAAATAGGAAGAAAAAAAGAGTTTGCAAGAATGTTTTGTAAATGGCATTTGAAAGTTTTCTTCCGCTTGTGCAAAGATGGCACCAAGACAACATCTTCTGAGCAATGTGTGTGGCCAACACCCTTGCTCGTGCAGTTTTGAGAAAGTTTTGAGAAATGTCTTTTTTTTTTTAGAAAAAAGTACAAAAACAAAAAGAAAGACGACAGTTCAAGAAATATTTTGGAAAGAGTTCGTAAACAGAATTTGAAGCAATAAAACTTTTAGAAAATGTTTTTAGATAGATCTTTTAAACAAGAGATTTTGCAAATATATCTGTATATACATATATATATATATATATATATATATATACACATATGTTCCGGAAAGAGTTTCTAGAAGAAAATAGGAAGATTTTTCAGATTCTATTGATAATAAACATTTGGTATGTTTTTATCAGTGGTATTGATAGACAGTGATAGCTATCAATTTTTATCATTGATATAATCCAAAATTTTGCTATAGCTTGTAAATTTTTAATTTATTTTATTATTTTAAAAAATATTTCTATAAAAAAACATATATTATAACTACGATATCAATACTCCATTTACAAAATTAATAAATTAACTTGTAAAAAGAGTTTTTCAAGATTTATGCAAATTAAGTAAAAGCATATTTTTCCAAAAATATTTAAAATAATTGCCCTTGTAAATAAGTAAAAGTACAAATTTACAAAATGTTTTAAATAAGAAAACTTTTATATCTATGTTGGCGTTGAAGTCGATATTTCAATTTTATAAATATATCAATAAAAATATTAATATTAATGGATATTTTTGTAAATCATGAAACTTATAAGATTTGTTTAGTTTAATAATAAAAGAATTAGGTGTGGATGTTATTATTAGTATTTCTATTTATTAGAAGTGTGAATGAATTGAGTTGGGTCGAAATTTATAGATATTTGACTCCAATCCGTTTTTATATTAAAAGTGGGTTGGATCAAGTTGCTTTAGTTTTTGTTGTTTTTTTTTTTTTTTTTTTTTTAATTTTATTAACTCTGAAAGTATTAGGGGAATTTTTTTAAAAGGAACAAAAAAATTAATACTCTCAAAATTTCAAATAAATGAATTAAATTTTTGTTAAATAAATGAATTTAAAACAATAATTGGATGGAGAATATTTTGACTAGGGTTGGCAACAAGAGGTAAGAAGGGGGCATTCTTCATCTCCGTCCCAACCTCGTTCCCATTTTTGGGGGTTGGGGTGATGTGGTTTGAGGATTTGGGTCCGGAAAATATCCCTACTTTTTTATTGTTAATTTATTAAAATTTAGTTTTTACATTATATTTGTAAATATTTTCGATGATCGAGTTGCTTTTATTATCATAGTATTTATTTAATTATATCATTAAAAAAAATATATCTTATACTTCTTCATAATCTATTATAATTTTAAGGAAAACTCAAATTTAATTATATCGTGGAATGAAATTTCAAAAACAATAAAAACAAAGAAATAAGCGTATAGATATAAATAAATAATAAAATATACATATTTTTTTTAAAAAAAAAGTATATAGGACGGATTCAAGAATCATATGTGGTTGGGATACCGCATAAACAGAGGCATTTTGTTCATTTGTGGTACACAGAAAAATCCATAAAATTTAGAGAGAGTGTATAAATTTAAAAATGTTGAGTTTTTATAAATTTTAATTAATTAATTAATTTTTATTTTAATATTATATTTCTTCGATATTTGTGTTTGTGGCTCATTGTTACATCATACCGTAATTTATTATAAGCCATAAAATTTTTAGTATAATAATTATAAAAAAATATTTAACCTAAAACATGTTTACAAATAAATTTGTTGTCCATTAATATTTAGGGAGTAGCAATGACTAATATACTCATTTATAAATATAACATCAAAACACATTATAAACAACTTAACTGAATTAGAAAAAAACTAATAAAATATAATTTTCTCTTGAACACTTTTTATAGAATTTAAAGTAAAAACAGTTTTAATATATAAATTTATTTGGTTTAATGTTTGGAATAATGTCAAATTATTATAAAGGATAACTATTAAATAATCAATAAATAATAGTTAGTGTTTGGAATGCAAACTATATTAGTACAAGTTAATAAATAATAGATGTGAGGAAAATAGTGAATATTGTAACAAGAAGGATTTTAAAGTATTATTTACTATACTTAATTATATGTGATAAATAGTTGCAAACACCACTATTATAGTTGGTGCCTTGAATATAAAGTTACATTGGACTATAATAATTCACTCCATTAACTTTATGTTGATTTGCATAAATTTTTTTTAAAAAAAGAGTTACTTAGTTGAATTTTGAAAAAAAAATTTATAAATTTATAAATATTAAAATTATAAATTTAGCTTGATTTTTAAAAATATTAATAAAAAAAAATAGATATGCTTAAAAGATGTTTATAAGCTTAATGTAAAATCTTGAAATATATTATTTAAAATCGTTATTAAACAATTCATAAACAATGTCCAAGCCTTCACCGTTTTGTTGTTATTACCAAAGGAAGACATTTTGTAATGCTCACTGAAAATGAAACGTTTAATCTCATCTCATAATGTCAGTGGTTTGATTCAATTTTCTTTAAAAAATCTATTATGAGTATTTGATTCAAACCCTAAACTAATAATTGTATTAATTTAAATTTTAAACTTTAGAGTTGTATGATCCATTTAAACGATGAACTTTTATAGGTATACAAATTTGAACCCTTTCATAATAGTATCAATTTAAACACTCTAATGTGTTTTATTTAGACACACTTGTAAAGTTTAAAGTTTTAATTTATATAATTATTAAAGTTTAGGATTTATAAAAGTTTATGGTTTAAATCGATATAATTATTAGTTTGATATTTAAATTGTTATAACACTTAAAGTTTAAGAAAATTGTCAAAAATAGTAAATTTGATAAAATGTTTACAACATATAGGAAGATTTTTCAGATTTCATCAATAATCGACGTCGATAGACACTAATATGCTTCTATAAGTGGCATTGATAAACAGTGATAGAAATCTACCAATTTCTATCATTGATAGAATCTAAAATTTTGCTATAGTTTGTAAATATTTAAATTTATTTTACTATTTAAAAAAATATCTCTAGATTTGAATTGATAAAATTATTAATTTATGATTTGGATTGGGTTCGACAAGACCAAAAGCTCAAGGACCACGGATCGAGTGACCTAACCATCAATGGTTGTGTTGGATTGGGGAGAGCGAATTTAAACCATGCTTGGATCGAGTCTAGACTGAAGTTGGGCCGACGTGTGGGACTTGGACATTTGATGAGTCTTGAGATACAAACCCATAACGAGGGATCTAAATTGATATTTGGCGTTTTAAGAATTTAAAACTATATGCCTCAGAAACCCGCGGCAATTTGACAATCCTCTTCCCGCTGAAAACGAACCTCAAATTTAGGGCTGAGCAATGGCTTAATCTGGATATGAACTTCAATTAAACTCCGCGATTCTCTTCAATGTCTTCTCACAGCAAACATTTCAACTCGCACGACGCCGCCCGAAACTCACCCATGGAGTTGGATGACCCCCGAAAGCTTCAGGAAGAAGGTGATGATGATCCGTTTCTTAAATTTGTTGATTATGCGAGGTCAGTGCTAGCATTCGAAGAGGTTGAAGAATTTGATCCTAATATTAATGGAACGGAGACACATACCCCGGGTTGGACTTGGATCGCTTCTCGGGTCCTCAGAACTTGTATGGCCTACTCCAGTTCTGTTACCCCTGCAATTTTGCTATCTGAGCTCTCGCAGGTACTGCAAATTTGAACTCTTATAAGGTTTCTATCTTTGATCGTATAGATAATTTGATTAATCGAATAGTATAATTATGCTAATCGTCTGATTTCAAATAAAAGATTCCACTGTAGTTGAATCCAGGAGTTTGATGGAATCTCTTGGTTACATAACTTGCAAGTTCGAGTTTGTAGCAGTACGCCATATGTGGTCCTTATTACCAAGTGGTCGTAGCGAGGGGAGGATGGTACATGGGCCCGTGCATTAAATGAGTTATGAATATTTAGTACTCGTAGTCATATCTTGCTTCTAGGCTGCTTCTAGGCCCTTGAAGTTGATGTCTGCTTAAATTTGCTTGATCCAATTGTAGTCCTTTTGGTTTTGTAAGTAATAGGTAATGCGGGCAAACCCCGAGTGACCTAGATTGCACCTTGATCCCACATATTGGTTTTTTAAAGTATTAGTATCCTCTCAATGGTTTTTTTGGGTTCACTTTCAATTATGAAATTGTTCGTGTGAGAAATGATTGGTTGCCTCCCAAGCATCATAACCTGGATTGGGAATAAGAAAGCCACAGGTGACGAAGGGATTCAATTCTTCTCCAGGAGGAAATTACATTCTAGTCTTCCATCTCTCCAGCCAATTCCCCTCTAGTTTGTGACTTGTTGGCATAGGAATAATACAATTTTGGTAAAGCATAAAATTCTTTACACCAACGCCTATCCAAATATATTTTTATATTCACCCGTGTAACCCGATTCACTCCTTGTCATAGGATTTGGGATTAGCCATGAATGTCGTGGTGAGGAGAGTTGTTCTGGGATGAAAGTGATATACTTGATGTATAATGGCGATGCATTATGCAGCATCTTGGAGAGAGTTAATAACTGAATGGTTGGTAAAACCAGACAAAGCTATCTATACCTAGAACGACTACACCTAACACTTATGTTAAGGGATCAAAAGATTGCACATGATTTAGACGGCTAGATAGAGCATGGTACTTGATGAATATGGAGCAATTCCAGTATCTAAATGTTTTATCTAGACAATGACTGGTCCACTTCTAGTTACCAACTAAGATGGTCTAAGTTAATCTTTCAAAGTGTAGTTCCAGAAGACAGTTATTTGACTAGTGATTTTATTTTGAAGGCTTGGTATGAGCAACACAGAGTTGGTGCTCCCAAGAAAATACCTGAATGTATTAACCAGTTGAAGAAGAAGAATAGGAGAAAGAAGCTCCCAAAAACAGTTACTATCGACTCCATATATGAGAAGAATTTCCTGTCTTTAAGTAGCGTTTTGGAAGCTGTAATTCTTGATGAGTTTATTCTTCCAGGTACTTATATCTTTCAGCCGGCGATTGTAATTTGAGCAATGTTCCGGATATTGCATTTCCAAATTAGTTATTCATGATATATGAGCTTGTATATTTGTAGCTTAAGGAAGGGGTTAAAGAAACCGAAACATACAGATTCAAATGGAATAGTTCTTGTTAAATTTCTGAATAAGATGTAGATCTTTTTCCCAAAAACTGGTACCTTTTATTATTTTTTGATTTTTCTTGGTTTTCTGAATGACTGAAGTACAGGATGTCGTATTCCTAGTTTAACTGTTTAGATGTCATTGCATGCAAGGATCTGAATCTTTTATCATGTCTTTTCCCAAGGTACAAATATACGTATGCTTACTTTGGGCGATTTTTGGAGTTCTAATACAATTGATCTTTATCTCCATCGTAGGTAAACCATTTACTTTGTGATGCCATCTATTTGATCTATGGTTCCTCCTATAAAACCATTATGAGTGAATTTTCATTTTCTCACTAAATTAGCAGATGCTTATAGCAGTTTTATTGCACTGCACTCTCGTTGTGACGTATTAATTTGGAAAATCCAGCTTTCATTAAGAAGAATAATAGTATATAGAGAGGCCAACTACAAAAAATTTAAAGGTCAGCTAAAAGCAGGGAACAAAAAGATCACAAAGAACCCCCCTGTTGCTGTTGATAAATAACAAAGGGTAATTGTAAAGAAGTTTTGTATTATGAAACCAACAAAGAAGCGTTAACATGCACAAAACCCCATTCCCTCTTCGACAACCTATCTAACCCCATAGAAGTTATTGGTTTCTTTGCTAATGAATGCCCCATAGAATGATGAAAGAATCCTTAACGATGAATTCAAAGTGATTTCATCCATAATCCCTTGAATGCTCGATCTCTGGGTGATGAAAATATCAAATGTCTGCCACATATAACCCACACTTGGAAGGCAAAAGGGTAGTCATGGTTATTGATCAAGATTTTTGCACTTGTACCTGACACAACAGTTCATACCAAGGACAAGAGTGGATGATGTAGACAAAGTTTAAGGAGAGAACTTTATTGATTCTGTCAATAGAAACAAGAGGTCACAAAATCCACTCAGTCAATTTATAGACAAAGGCCAGATGAGACCAAAGACCGATAAAACTAATCCAAACAACCAGCTGGATACAGATCAGTAAAACTGAAGTTACTCACGTTAAGACTAGTAACAAATAAAGATCTTCAAGAACTTAAATAATATTAGTAATTTAGTATTATAAGAAACCCCCCAACAAAAGAGACAAGACTCTTAGTACAAGATGTCCTACATCACTTAAAGAAAATAGTATCATGACGGAACTGTACACAAGAAAGATGGATACAGTCCCTTAAGATCTTGAAACATTCAAAAACCTTAAATGAGGTCCAACGGAGAACGTCTACCACAAATTAGAAATGAGAAAGAGTGTTGGCCTATCAAATGCTCTTGATAACAAAAGTTTCCTCCTTTGACTGCTGTTAATTAATGTAGAAAAATTAGCTGATCGAAGAGAATTTGCAATTGAATTTGTTCATTTAAAAGCAAGACTTTTTTTTTAAATCGATAATCTCATTCAGGAATTCCTAGTGAGATGATCAAAAGTCTTCTCTAAGTCTATCTGAAAAGAACTTCCTTCTTCCTAACAATTCTCCAAAGCCCCATTGCAGTACTTTCTTCTTTTCATTACTATTTCTCAGTGAATGCCATTAAATGCTTGCATTTTTTATTTTATTTTATTTAAAAATAAAGAAAAAATAAAAAACATATTGAAGAGGCCTAGATTTGAGTGCCGAGATTTTAGAACTCAAGGATACAGTGTCTACAGATCTTGTTCAAGTAGGTCAGACACAGTTGCTGAGTATGAATGCTGGGTTTTTGTAGTGCATATTGGTATTTAAGCAGTACGAAGCACATTTTTGTAGGGTTTATCCATAAACATAGATTTCCATCTCTGTCTTTTCATCTTGATTTGAGGTTCTGTTTTGACTCTACAAACGACAAAGAACTTGCCATCTTTATGTTTCATGGAAGAACTAGTAAAACAGGAATCTTTGAATGGCAGATTTTATGACTTAGTGGATGGAATTCTGAAGAAAGGGAGGCAAATATTTGTAACCGGATGCTATCTTCGTGCTGCCAGTGGTGGTTCTGGTTATCCACGACTTCTACCAACTGAATACCTTATCATATTGTTAGATGAGGTTGTCAAAAATGGTTTAATTACCAGAACCAATATTGCATCTCTCTCTTACAGTGCAGTTAGTATCCTGTTGTTTATTGTAGGAAGAGGACGATGATGTCATGCTTCTAGGAGCTCAATTTTGTTCTGATACCTTTTCTTCTGTTTCTCTTGATTCCGTCAACGAAGGGACTACATATTCATTGTATGCAAGGCAAGATATATCCATAATTTGTTTGCCTACTTTTCTTCAGTTTAATCCAATTCTGTTTAAACTGGTTTCCTATCCTGTATAGGCCGTATTTATGATTTGGTCGTCTTTTGTTTTCCCCCCTCCCTAAAATGGTCAATGCTTAAACTTTAGAGGCTGAATCAACTAAATAAACCAGTTTTCACAACGGATGGATTTTGGATGTTCAATAATGAACTAAATAGTGGCTGCCGTATCTTCAATATTTGCAGGATTGAGTCCATTGGCCCACTGGAAATCCACGAGATGATGAATGGTTTACGGATGATACAAATCATTCTTGTTGATAATGATGGTTTCAAGCTAAAGTTTCTCTTATGGGGTGAACAGGTGTTACTGGCCAACCTTTTAAGGTGAATCTTTTAGTTGAATTTATTTCAAAAATATTCTTATATGATTGTATCAAAACCTAACAGTTCTCAATTGAACAGTGTTGGTAGTGTTCTTGCGCTGGATAGACCATATGTTGCAACTGTAAATGAGAATGGCGTAGGAACAAGTGATGAACTTTGTCTTGAATATGGTAGTGCAACACTGTTATATTTGGTGCCTTGCATTCAGCATGAGGAGCAAGTGAGTTGTAGAGCCCCACCTCACTGGGACCACACACATCCACACACGAAATTATAAAAACTTACATGTCTCTTGATTCCGTTATTATGTAAATGTTCTACTATGCAGGTATGTGTTCTAACACAGAAGATAAACCAAGCCTCAAGGACAGTCAGTATGTCGTATCCTACTCAGGGTCCCCAAGTTTCTCAAGTTTCCTTGCCCTGTGATTCACATGGGGCAATTGATTTTGGTAACTATCCTTTTCGGGTGAGTGTAACTTCAAAATTAATGTTTTGATTGTATTTGTATTCTTTTTCTTTTTATGAAATTACTTATAATACAATAGACCCTTGACATTTATAATGTCTATTCCAATTCCATTCCTTCATGTACAGTAGTACCAAACACATTGTGTATTAACTAAACCCAGTTTTGTTTGACATCCGGAAATTTTCAGGTAATTCCTATTTATTTGTCTTGAATTGTTGGGATGGTATTTGGTGGGGACTAAAGTGATTTATTTTGAGGAGGTATTTCAATTTAATTTTTAAGGCTGAGTTTGAATTGAATTTTGAACTTAGAGGTGGATATGAAGAATATATGTGTTATTTAATTAAACCTAAGGGGGTTTTGGATTTAAGGAATATGAGTGTGTATATTAAAACGGTATTAGGGTTTAAGGAAGAAAATATATAAATATAAAAAAGGGTCTCATTGGGAAGCGTGCCTTCAACCCTTTTTTACATTTATATATTTTCTTCCTTAAACCCTAATACTCTTTGAATATACACACACACACACTTATATTCCTTAAATCCAAAACTCTCTTAGTCTTAGGTTTAATTAAATAAACACATATATATTTCTTATCCTTCTCTAAAGTCTTAGGTTTAATTAAATAAACATATATATTTTTCTTATCCTTCTCTAAGTTTAAATTAAATTCAAACTCACCCATAAAAATTAAATCGGATTATCTCAAAATAATTCAATTTAATCTTGAAAATTTCAAATACCATCCCAACAAATAAATAGGTATTACTTGAAATTTTGGGATGTCAGACTGGGGTGATTTGGATAATTAGGGTGTTTCTGAAATTAAATTGTAGAAAATAGATGAATTTAAAATTACTTAGGTAGATGGAGTTTTTTTTTTGTTTTTTTGTTTTTATTGGAGTGCGTCTCTAATCCACCTATTTTTCTATATTTCACACGAAAATGAGGCTTTCATCGTAACTTTTCTCTCTCTCCTGATTCTACTTTTTTTATAAAAAAAAAATTCTCACTTTCTTTCCTTTTCTCTCTCTCTTGATTCTACTTTTTTTATAAAAAATTCTTTCTTCAACTCCATTTTCAATTGTTCAATCAGTTTTTGATGTTCCCACTCTGTTTCCAATCCATTCAACTCTTCTGAATCCTCCTCTCCCTTTCATTTCCCTCCGGCGACTTCTCCGATTCTTCTACGTTTATCTCGTTGGCCGGTTTGTACCCGCTGGTTTTGAAATCCAAATCAAATTCTAAGTCATTATATATTAGAGGTTGCAATGCTATGATATTGAAGTTCAAATCCCCTATATCATCCAAGCTTCTAAGAAAATACTTTCATCATGAAGTCTGTCTCGTTAATATTTGTGGAGACAAATCTTAATTTTTTCCATGCTATTTGTTAAGTTTACAGTCTTTTGTGATCGACCTTCAAGACAAGATGACTGGCATTAGCTTATATGGTAACGTTTTAGATATAGCTAATGAAAGAAATACCACAGAAGCCGGTTTCTCTATGAGAATTGAAGATAACACGGGAGAAGTTTTGGCCAAGTTACGCTTTGTGAGATCTTGGTATTGACATTTTCTTTTCCTAGCTTTTAATTTGTGGGTTTTATGAGTTTCACTTTTACATAGCGCGTGAAATAACAAAAACTTCTCATCGTATATACTTCACGTTTTCACAGTTTCACTTTCATTTTTTCCTTTGTACCCCGCCCCATCTTGTAAAGGTCATTAGGAAGGGTAAGCGTTGGGCATACGGTATTTATAAGTGGCCTGACATGCACCAAGAACAAGAATAGGTGAGCTAATTCAAACTATTTACTCAGTTTTCCAGTAAATAAATTAGAAGTATTGTGCAATTTGAAATCCTTCCAAACATTATTTATAACTTGTCTTCAATTTCAATGTTCTTCTTATATATGTTGGCGGTTTCTTGATGCCATTTCTAATTTGATTTGAGTTTTTTTCCTTGTGAAGCTTAGAGGCTTTATGGATTGAGAATCGTGTTGGAGCTTCGTTTGTCAACCTTAGCTGCTTGCCAGCATTGTTAACTTCATCTTGTCTTCATAAACTTTCGCGACTTTATGAAATTACGAGCAACACTCATGGTACAAAGGTAAAGTATTTTCCTTTTTCTTCTATCTCTTTTTGTCTATAATATGTATGTGTTATATGTGCAATAAGGACCTTTCCAAAATTGAAAGGGAAAAGTAACCTCGAGGCCGAGGGGGATGGGAGAGGGCCCTCGTCGGTTCTTCTATAAAGAAAGAAAACAGCTCTAATATTGTGGTTTATCAACAAAGACTGATTACTTAATATTTTCAGTTTGAGGCCATAAATAATTCAAAATTACAATATATGTACGTATCTTTTTAGCGTTAAATGTCTCGGATATTTCCATTCATCAGGACTACAAGAGAGCTCTAGTCGCACATCGTCACGAAACCTTAGCACTCTCAATATCAAAACACAATTTTTTGGCCTTCAAAGAATTAATGTGTTCTTTCCACTCTCACCGCGATTATTTAAGTTGGCCATCAGTTTATGAATTTTATGCATGCGATCATACTATCAAAAAGTGGATGGATCCACAAGAGCATGATTTTACCTTTTCCAACCGCTTCCAATAGTTTTGTTATCTCTTCTCTATCAACTACGATCTTTGTTTTGTTTCCCCAAAATCTCCTGAACAGGTCTGTCGAGTTCGGCTTGACCAAGTTTCACATTGTCACGTTAGTACGAAATTTTTGCATGCAATTTGTGGTCATTTTGTCGAGGAGACACCTGCCAGAATTGAGTGCAGCTTCTGTCGTTGTGAATGCAAGTCTGAGCTTGTGCGTACATTCGACCTCAAAATCACCCTGGCAGACGATAGTGCAAAAATCTTTGCATGGTGTACAGGTCAAACTGCTGCAGAGTTGTTGCAAATATCTCCCGATGAATTCTGCGAACTACCTGAGGTGAAAATAGTTTTTGTTGAATAATAAAGAATTAATTTGCTAGTATACCTCTCTAAATACATCCTAGTTGGACTACACCCATTCTTTTGCAACCCCATTTTGTCACATGACAACTTTTTTTGAAAGAAATTATATTTTGGCCTTTAATCTGCTGCGTGGCTGGACTGGTTTATAATTTTGCTAAAAAGAAAATCACTGCTGCAGCACCTATCTTCTTTGGTTTACAAAGTTGTAATATATCATGGTATGAAAATCTGATCGTGAGAATCACTATTTAATATGAAGTATCGTGTTTGGGCTGATTCTTCTAACACAAGTGTCTTGACAATTGGTCCTAATCTTGCAGGAAGAACAAGTAATGTACCCATCTTCACTTGAGAATGAAAATTTTGTGGTTGCAATAGTGAACTGCAGAAGGCGGAGCAGCACATATGGAAACAATCTCAATTTTGCTAAGGATCCACTTTCATGGGAGATTACTCGTGCACTCAAGTGTGAATGATGTTGCATTATCTTTCTAACAATGGCGGCTGTATAAAGGTAAGAACATTTCTGTTTTTCTGGCCCCTGTTTTTTTTCAATCTGCAACTTTTTGATCTCTGGGGCCACTATAGATAATAGATCGACTTCGTTTGGTAGTGATTTAGTCCTGTAATTTCGTAAATCTTATGATAAGTTAACATTAAAAATTTCTCAATATTAAGATTATTTTTAGTTCAAATATAATTTTTATCTTTATACTCTAGATTTTGATTCATTTTATCGAAGGGATGGTTGCAAATATAGTATTTGGTAGCAATATTGAATTTTTTTATAAATCTACCCAAGTCTATTAATGATAAACTTTTATCAGTGATAAACTTATGATTTGTCGTTAATAGATCATATTGTTGGTGGTCTATTAATTATATTATTGATAGATTTTACTATATTTGTAATTTTTTTAATATGCTATTCACTTGGTTATTATTCTTAAAATTGCAAACGGTTATAATTATTCTTTATGGAAATTGCATTAAGTGATAAAAACATTTAGAAAAAGACATCTTATAACATCTATTTTTTGCATATTACAAATATGGCAAAATTAATAATATCAGACGGTAAACATAGGACTATTGTAGAGATATTAGATCATAATAAAAGGGTTATCAATTTTTAAATTTATCACTTTTGCAATTTAGAAAATGTTATGATATGAGTTCTATTATCATAAAGTTTTTTTGCTATTTTGCAAAAGGTGCTATTCTTTAATTGAATGTTTCACATGATAGATTTTAATTTTAATTTATTTATTTTTGTATCAATGAAAAACAAATCTATGTTAGTCTTTCTTCCGTAAAAAAATTGAGGCGATTTAAATTAATTTAGGGTTATTTAAAAAAAATCATTTTTGAATATGGTGGTAATTATTACCGATCAAACTTTTTAACTATAAAATTTGAGCTCACAAATTTATCAAGTATTAAAATTAAATCCTCGTAATAGTAAAAGATAAATTGTGAAACTTTATATATTTGATATAACTTCTACAACTATTTAAGTTTTGTGGTTTAATTGATTTATTTGAAGTCAAATGTTCAATTTTTACAACTATTTAAGTTTTGTGGTTTAATTGATTTTAAGTTTTGTGGTTTAATTGATTTTTTGAAGTCAAATGTTCAATTTTTACAACTATTTAAGTTTTGTGGTTTAATTGATTTATTTGAAGTCAAATGTTCAATTTTTATAATTGAAAGTTCAAGTATATACATGCATGCAACAACCATCATATTTTAAGGGTGTTTTATACTTCGGCTATAGATTTAAGACAATACACTATATTTGATTTGGACATTTAACTTTTTTTGTCTTATGTTTGATTTGTAGGGTGGTAAAATATTCTCCAACTTTACAGTTAGAAATTTAATAGAAACAAAAAGGTATAAGATCCGAATTATTTATTATAAAAGTTGAGTATAGACCATAGATGTGTATATATCATTATGTAGACTTTTAGAGTAGATCGGAGACCCCTATACTCAACTTTTGGTAGCATCAATCGAAGTCTTTTTCATTTTAAATTATATTTTAACCAACAAAAAGATAGTATAGGATAATTTGTGAGCCAAAAGCTTGAGACAAGAAAATCAAATGTGATGACCTCTTTAATATTTAAATAATTGCAGATAAATGTTAAATGACATGTTTCTATTAGTAATATAGTCTTATCGAACGGATTTAATTTGATAATTTACTTTTCCTTTTTCTTCGTAAAAACATGTTTTAGTTTATTGCTATTATCATTATTATTTGATGTGATTTTTAGTTGATATTTTATTATATTTTCATCAATTTTCCTTTCATATAACATGTAAAATTGTTTGGCATTTAATAAAGAAGAATAAGCATGGGATTGAAGTTCTGAAAACCAAGCAAGGGAAGAGTATTTTTCACTTTTAGGACTGTACCACCAATTCTTGAACTAAATGTGAAGCAATGAATTGTTAATTTTGTTGCTCTCTTTAGCTAAAGTTTAATATGCTTTTGGTCGTTGCTCTTTCGAAATGGAAAGAATTTACCGTACTCTGTTGTGATCTTCATTTGTTTCACCAACTTAATTTCTCTTTAGTTTGTTTCTCCTTGGCCAATTCCTCAAGTCACCCTTTGATTCTATTTTTGCCTCCCTAAACCTTATATATTATTATTCATAAATCATCTTCCAACATGCTTCATCATTATTCATTACATTAACACTTTATTTTTCTTTTTTCTCTCTTTAATTATTTCTTCACTTCATCATATTTTCAAGGCATCACCAGATATTAAAGTCCTTTTAAGGTATGTTGAGTGAAGTAACATTTGTGTTTGTTGCAAAAAATATTGTTTAAAGATTGTGATTTATCTTTCTTTCTTTTTTTTCATTCATATGGTCACTTGACGAGTGGAAATATTCATTTTACTGTTTACATGAAGCGGCTATCTTTACATAATACTATTCATTCTTTTTTTTCCGTTAATATTTGGTCATTCCATTAGGTATCAAGAAACCCTTTACTAATTTTAACGAAATCCTTAATTTTTGTGCAACACAACTCTTAAGAGGGTGACTGGGTCAAGGGGGTTGGGAAATGCATAGATAGATATAAATTATGCTCGTTGTTTGACTCGAAGAATTTGTAGGTCCTACGACTAAAAATTTAATTTATGTCTTATTAACTCTTTTTATCGTAGATTTTAGAAGAGTTCAAAGCTTCATTTCTTGTTCTAAATATTTGGTAAGACTCTTCTACGTTTTTTTTAATCATATAAATGCAAAGTTAGGTTTTATATATTTTTTTTCTTTTCTTGTTTAAGTTTTTGGTCTATGCTGAATAAGGATAGTTGCAAATATAGTTAAATATTCAAAATATTTAATATTTATAACATTTTCTTGTGGTGGTTTTTATATTTTGGTGTAAGTAGAGATTTGATTGTTCCATTGTTTGGTTGAGATTAAATTATCTAATCAGGAACTATGTTCTACGTTTTATTAAATTAATACCGATTATTTGTTCCAAAACAAAGAGGAATATTTATCATAAATTGGTATCATTCCTCTCAATTATTTATTAATTTAATGGGTAAACACAATTCACTTAAAGTATCATCAAGATATCAATCATTTAACTGTTTCTTTTAAAAAGGGATCAAACGTACTAACCTAATATTTAATACTAAAAACAATATAGATGGATTTGTCTTAAAATTTACAAATAACACGTACAATGAATTGATTAAATAAATGAGTTAAAATGTTACATAAATTCAAAAAAAATATATAAGTAAAGGTATTGTTAAATCCTTACATAATTTGACGGTTATTTCTATATCAAAATCTTAAAAAAAAAAAAATTGGATCTTAGAAGTTTAATTCAAATATAGTTTAGTATTCTTTTTTAGTTCAAGATGATTTGAAAGATTCAAAAGACTTTTTTTGGTTGATTATATACATTTTTATCTTACATAATTTCATTATTCATTATGCTTTGATTCCTAGATTTTGAGTTCAATTTAGTATTTTAATACCTCGATTCAAATGTTACAAATGTTAGAGTTGTTTCAATTCGTTTAGAATTAGTTTTAATGAATTAGATCATTGTTGTGGATAATGATTTACCAATTACCTTACTATGTCCCCAAAATAAAGCGCCACCGGAAAGATGGATCCATCAACACCGGTTTCCCATACGATTAATATTCCTGGAATCTCACAAGAAAGCTTTCAGGAAGAGTCTCTCCTATGTTCCATTGAAGGACAATTGGAAGCCAATTGTTCATCCGTTACCATCTACAAAGCTCCAAGCGAAATCAATATTGGAGATAGAAACGTCTTCCTTCCCGCCAAAGTCTCAATCGGCCCTTTCCACCACGGCGCTCCCCATCTCGAATCCGTTGAAAATCTCAAGTGGCGTTACTTGTCCACTTTCTTGAAGCACAAACCGTCTCTCACTTTACACGATCTTATTAAACTTGTTGTAAAATCGGAGAGCCGATTGAGGAAATGCTATGAGAAAAAGTTTAATAGTTTGGATAGGGATGAGTTTTCACAGATCATGCTGCTTGATTGCTGCTTCATTCTTGAGTTGCTTTTGCGATACACGAAAAGGAGGTTCAGGCGCCGGAATGATCCTGTTTTCACTACTCCTGGTTTGCTTTTCGATGTAAGATGCGATTTGATGTTGCTTGAAAATCAGATTCCATACTTCCTTCTCGAAGAAATTTATGAAAAGGTGCTAGATCCGCTAGAGGAAAATATGTATCTCGGTGACCTGATCTCCCGATTCTTTAGAACTACGGTACCTGGAGATCGGAAATTTATCGGCGATAACTTCATGGTGGAAGCAGATCATTTACTCGAAATGGTGCATTCCTGTTTCCTCTCCACCTATCCTCCAGTTGAGACGAACGACAAATTGAAATCGAAAGAATTACCTAGTGCGTCGATGCTTAAAACTGCCGGAATCAAATTCAAAAACGCCAAATCTTCAAAAAGCTTATTGGACATCAAATTTCAGAACGGCGTCCTTGAAATTCCGCCTCTCAGAGTGTACCAGCAAACGGAAGCGATTCTGAGGAATCTCGCTGCTTATGAAATCTGTCAATTCGGAACCGATCGGCAAGTGAAATCGTATCTCAATTTCATGAGCCACCTTCTCCAGAGCGATGAAGACGTGAAGATACTCTGCAGAAAGAAAATCCTGAATTCTTTGAAGGACGAGGAGGAGCAGATTATTGAGAATCTGAAATGGATACGCGAGCAGAAGGATAGCCTATCGGGAACGTACTTTGCCGGCATTGTTCAGAAATTGAAAGAGAAGCCGGACCGATCCGTCGCCCGGTGGCGGAGGCTGAGAAGGAATCCGACGGCCATCAGCGTTGCCGCCGTTTTGATGGTGGTTGTGATCTTCAGCGCGGCCTTTTTCGCTGCATTTTCAGTACTTCAGCGTCGTTACAAATAAGTTACGGAGTCCAATGACGTCTAAACCATATCAATAAGTTTCCGTTTTGGCAATCACTCCCTAAACTTACCGATTTTTACGATTATAAACCCTTCACTGTTGCAAAATTAATTTCGGACATTTATTTTTTAATTAAATTATATAAAAAAATTGAGCAAAAATAAAGAAACTATGGAAAACAGTTTCTTTTTAATTCTTATTTTACTTAATCTCATTTTCATCATCTTTTAAAACTTCTAATTTGCTCATTGGTGGAAAGACATATTTATATTCATTTTTTACCTACAAAATTTTAAGAGTTAAATATGACAAATTCAATATTGTTTAGAATGGTGTATGCAGTTTTTTCAAACAAATATTTCTTCTTTTATCTCATTTTTTTCGCTACCTTTTATGATATTAAGAAAAACAATTTTTTTTGTTAGATTATTGAATATTAATGTAAGAGCACTTTGTCATTTTTTAACATTCCAAAAAAAGAAACATTAAAATTTAGTGGGTAATAATGTTTTTGTAAATGAAATATACAAAAAGGAAATGATAAAAAGTCCACTAATTGTGCAACACATACCCTTGGCCTTGTCACCCTCCATATATGACCATTGTCGAGGGATAGAGTATTATGCTACGCCACAATACACCACAGCTTCGGTTGTCATTAGTCACTACCAATCATCCACCTTTAGATTTCCATGATCACGATCATACGTTCGCATCCTATGTAAATTTTGAATGGTTTTGATTGTTTTGAGAAGTGGATGTAAATGTGTCAATTTTCACTGCCACGTTTTATTTTGGATAAACATTATGTTCTTTATTAAAATTAATATGTCTTTGTTGATTTGAATCTCATTTTTATTTAATTTTTAAATTTCAATTTTGGTTTCAATTTAGTTTAGATTTTATGACTTTAAACTTTATTAAATTTAAAGTAATTATGAAGTATAATTTTAAATATAGTTTTAAAGTTAAACTTAAGTTAATTATAATTCGTTTGATTATTTTACATTTATTAGCATACACTACACTAAGGACAAAAAAATAATAATGAACCATTAAGGTTCGAAAGGTAAATGTTTAAGTATGAGGTTCAATTAACTGAAGCAAAGGTAAAGTTGCAATCTTTCAAAAAAATTTAAATTAAATTAAAATCAAACTCAAAATTTAATGATTGAATGTGTAGCGTTTTGAAATAAATAAACTCAAAACATATGGATTAAAAAGACATTTTCCTATTTTTGTTAATTAAATTCTTACCATTTCCATACAATGATAGAATTATAATTTCCTTTCAAAATCATCCATGACATTGATTTTAATAATACATTTTGCAGTTTCAATGTTTGAGAAAATACATGACTCTATGACAAGAGTAACAAAATGACATATAGAGATTTTCAAACGAAGTAAAAAAAAATGTTTAAATTGGTTCGATTATGATAATGCTGAGTTTTTATTAAACACGATTAAATATCTATTTCAATATTTGAATGAAACAATAAATTGATATGTTTGAAGTCTCATAATTTTAATTCATACAACTTCCAAAGTTTACTATATAAACTATTAGTTTTTCAAATTAAACAAAATATGTATTTATTTTATCTCCAAAACTTTAAATTACATGTTTTGGTTTCAAAATATTACACTTTTATTTAATTATAATTTAAATTTGAACTTTAAATTTACTTTATATTTCAACTTGATCTCTATTAATCATTAAACTTAGTGTCTATTAATCAAATTTAAATAATTACAAAGGCACCTTTTAAAACCAACTTTAATAATAATAGGAAAAAAGATAGCAAAACTTAAAGGAATTACAAAAAGTGTAAAATTAATTAATTGAAGATCATATCATATATCATATTATCATATAAATGATATGATAGTGCGCGAACAGAATGGTTATGTACAGACGTCCACAGAGGATCATTTTCGTAGAGAGAGAGCATATGTCAACGTCAACGACTCCACGCCCATTTTCTCCCTCACATTTTCTTTTCCCTTTTTGTCCTTTTCTTCGTCGCTTTCTCTCGCGATCAATAATGGTTAATCCTTACGATGGTGGAGTCTCTTCCCCTCGAATTCCGCTCCCCTCTCCAAAATTCCTCTCATTAAAAAAGAAATAACCAAGCTCTTCCACATTCATTCCTTCATTCCCACAAAATAAATCATGGACGGTGAACGGAGAGTCGGCGTCGCGGTGGATTTCTCTGCCTGCAGCATTAAAGCCCTCAAATGGGCCATCGACAACATTATCCGCAAGGGCGATTTCCTTGTTCTCATCACCGTTCGTCCCGAAGGCGATTATGAAGACGGCGAGATGCAGCTCTGGCAAACCACCGGATCTCGTATGATTTCTCTCTTTCGGTCATACCAGATTATACATGCATTTCTTATTCCATCGCTTCGATTTTTTGAAATTATTTGGCGTTGATTTTTCGTTTTCGGTTTGGTTTTTCTGTTTCTTGATGATGGTGGGTGATTTGTAATTTTTGGATGCATGTGTGTGTTTATTGTTTTGTAGCGCTTATTCCTTTGGTTGAATTTTCCGATCCGAACACTATGAGGAAGTACGGGATTAAGCCCGATGCTGAAACTCTGGATATTGTGTCAACGGCGGCTGCTCAGAAGGAGGTGATTTATCATGTATTCTTGTTTTAATGTTCATTGGGATTCATTGCACTGATATGGAATTTTTGGTGCAATTGAACAGATCACTGTTTTGCTTAAGATTTATTGGGGAGATGCTCGTGAGAAGATTTGTGAAGCAATTGATCATATTCCTATTACTTGTCTCATCATTGGGAACAGAGGACTTGGCAAACTTAAGAGGTGACAACCAATTCTCTCTTTCTGTTGTTTAAATCATTAATTATGCTGTTAATGGTTGATTTAATTAACAATAAAAGTTTGGCTAACGCTTTCAAAATTATATTTTCGAACTTTACTGTTGCTTATGAATTGGTCTTTACAACGACATGAAAGGTATTAAAAATGGAAGTGTATTCAAATTCCGATGATTAAAACCACTATGATACATAGTTTCTTAATTAGAACCCAATTTTGATGAAATAAAATTTACATTTAAAATTGTTGAATTAAATGCGAAATTAATTTTGGAGTAACTAGAGTTAAGGATGAGATGTGTTTTTAAAACTGATAAATGGTTTTATATGTAGAATTTTTGTTTTCTGAAACTGTTTTGTAGAGAACAGACCATATCTAATAGTATCTTCTCTTATTATACTTATTAAATCATGTGCTGAATTTGGCATTTTGAAATTGAATGCGGTCAACTGTTTATCGACCTGTCATAGATTTGAAACTGTAAAAACGTGTTTAGATAACTGTTTAAACAGATTATGAAGTTCTTCAATTTCTTTTTCCATTCATATTCTTGTGAACAATGTATTCCAGTGTTACTCAAATATGTTTCCCATAATAGTTCCCAGATTCCTTAAAGGCTACCCGTCCAAACCTTTGGTGAATACATTACCAACTTTGGGATCGAATCTATGGTCTGCACGCAGTTGACTCGTGGGACATAGGTGGCCTTAGAAGGCCAATTTAGATATATGATTAGAAACCAAAAGAGTGTTTGGCCTAATAACTTCATAAGTTGATATTAAATAACTCAACTCTACCAATTTCAATTGTGTTTACTAATACTTCCCCTTCCCTTTTCTCTTTCTCTTTATAATGTTTTCTAACTTATGACTGGACAATTTTGCACCCTAAACACAGATTCCTTTTAACTCCAAATTTCAGAAGTCAACTCATCTAGAATCCGAATTTGAATTTTACTGTTTTGAATTTGATGAAATTTGTGTATGCAATATAATTTTACAGGGCCATATTGGGGAGTGTAAGCAACTATGTAGTGAACAATGGTTCGTGTCCAGTCACTGTGGTGAAGAAAGCAGATCATGAAAACTGATCATCCCAACCCAACAACACTCTTTAAATCTACATTTTCCCATTCAAATTTTCTGATTGTAAGATACTGATTGTGTTTTGTGAATTTGGTAATGTATATGTTGATGACGGTCTGTCCTTAACTAGTTTGACGTGTTGTTAAAATGTTTGTTAAATAATGAGTGTTTCTATGGGCTGTTATTGGAATGGTTTAGAGACTGTTCGGGTGTGTTCCTGAAAACAATTTTCTGTTCAATAACAATTTAGTACAAATATGTCCACTATTTTGTTTTTTAAAATTGAGATTATTGACACTACTTTTATCTTTAATTTTGTTTATTTGTTATTATATTTATTCAAAAATTGAAAACTAAAAAAAGTTAACTTTCAAACAATTGATTTTGAAATTTGGTTGTAATAATTCAACCATTATACTTAAAGAATATGCAAATCACTGTAAAAAAGAAAAAGAAAAAAAAAAACAAATGTGTTGAAATGTAAACACCATTAAAAATGAATGATAAGACATTTTCTAGAAGTCTCCTTTCTAAAACTAAGGAATTGGGTATGTGTGAATCTCAAAAATTACATTCTTTTTGTTTAAAAAATATATAACTTTCAAAAGTTTCAAAATTATTCTTAAAACTTCAAAAGACTTAAAAAAAAAAAAGACTTTTATGGTTAGTTTATGAATACAAAACGTTAATATTCTTTTCAAATTTTCTTTTAGATTGACAAGGTTGGAGAGGGTTGCACACCAAACAGTGAAAATATTTTACTTTTTTTTTTGTTTAAGGTAACTAACTTTTAAAATTAGCTTAGAGGAATGATGCACTAATAGTTTATGTTCGTTTATTAAGAGCAAGGGTACTTTTTAACATTTCTTAAAATTTGAGGTATTTTTGAAACAAAACACTAACGACTTTCTTCTAAATACTTGAAAGTTGGAGCTATTTTATGACACATAATACAAGTATATCTTTTATAACTTAACAAATCTTAGATTAAACTGTATATACGACCATAACAAAAATAATCAACATAATATACAAACCAGAAGTCACTATAATAATCTTCCTATGTCGTTTGAATATTCCAACTAAAAACCCTGGAAAGCGTTAGAGATAAATTTAGAGGGACATGAAATTGTGAAGATTTCATCAGGGTTTATTATCACAGTATTACAATAGTAAAGCATTAAAATTGTACACTCTAAGGAAGACCGATTGAACCGCTTTTTACATAACAATAAACCTAATTACACATACTTCTAAATAACATAATATAAAACTATTACACCTCTCGTATTCAACACCCTAACACCAACAATGATCATATGAAAACAGTAAAGGAGATATGTGTGGACGTGAGTTTAATTCTATAATTGACACACACTTTGATCTCTTAAAATGTTTAAATTAATTATAGTCCCCATTGGTTGAAGAGAAAAATAGAAGTGATACCGACCAATTTTAGCTATTTATTAAGCCAAAAGGAGATGAGGTGAGAAACGTGTAAAAGACTAAATTGCTTTCTTAAGAAAAGGATGTTGAGAGAATGTATTTCAGAGGGAGATTTGTAAATACCCACACGTGAAAACAAACACTTCGTCAAACGAGGTCGTGCAAGGGTGATAAAGATAAACACTGATAACAAGATCTATATTCTAGTTTGAAAGTAAAATTAATTTATTGTCCATGTAAGTAATTTATATATAATAGTAAAATTCTGAAGTTGAAATACCAATATCGATAACAATGTTTTATTTCTGAACTTTTTGAAAGTTGAAATTCGTGAAATTTAACTCTGAAAGTCTACATTATTGAATAATAAAATCAACATTTGCTTTAGTTAAATTGTTGCAAATTTTTAGGTGAATCCGAATAAGAAATATAAGTTGTCCAAAAGAATAACCCATTTCAAGTATGGCTAATAATACCTTGTACATAAAACAGACGAACAGGAAATAGAAAAGGTCTATAAGCACACTGTTTTAAGCCAAGCAATTTTGCATATGTTATTATTTAACTACAAATAATGGAGAAGGCAACACCATAAAAACATAAGATTGCTTTTTTCCCTTGTAGAATCAGAATGATAAGAAACATTAGAATTTACGCTAAAACTATCAATACACATAAGACCCTTGTGTCTCATAGCAAAGCTATCAACCAACAAATATCATCTCCAATCTTCTAAGATTCATCCATGAACACAGAACCATGAGCGCTTGCTTTCATGAACTTCTTCAGCAAAAGAACAACGATTGCAAGAGTGAGCCCGATCGCAGCCCATGTGAATAACCTGTCATCGGCTGGTTTATAAACTCTTGTCTCAGGCCTCCGCTGCTCAGTCTGAGTGGTGGGGCGACTAGATGGGGCCACTCTTGCCACTTCTGGCTGGACCTCTGGTACTGCTTCCTCAACGATCCTGTTGATTGTAGGTGGATTCTGCAGCTCTTCCCCAGCAGCTGCAAGTTCAGCAGTTTCAGAAGTTACGTGGACATCAGCCTCCTCGTTGGTGGGTTTCTCGCCAGAGACATCTGTAGAACCCGATTGAGGGACAGGCGGCGCCTTACTCAGCATGTATTCATGAATCTGAGATGTAAAGGAAGCTGATTAGTTAACAATGACATATCACATGTTGGAGATTCAATACATTATTGCTACTTGATAGCTTACAAAATTTCAACAGAACTTGGGAGTACCTCGTCAATTAGTTTTTGACGTTCAGGAGTACCAAATTTCGGGGGTGCTTCTCGAGATTTGATGGCCAATACTCGCCTTTCTTCCTTCTTGTAGTCCAGGGAACCAAGAGCTCCATTTGGGTTTGTGGGCATGAAAGCAATTAATGCCACCAACGCAGTGCGCACTACAAACAGTAATCAACAAAAATGGGGAAGCCAGGAAAAAAGGAACAGAGATCAGAGCATGAGGAACTTGAAGCAACTAAATGTAAATGTAAAAACCAGACAGTGAAAATCGTTTGAGTTTAACATAACATAAGATGACAAGACAAGTTTAATAAAGAATAAAAAGAACGCACCACTCCATGATGGTTGCCAATGCTCTGGATGGTGATTTGATATGCTCAAACAAATCTTTGTTTGGGTTTCAAATCGACCGTTCGGCTGAAAGAAAGGAATTGACATTGATAAGCTCTTCCATTAAGTATAATATCAATTGTCAAAATATGCAACAGACTAACTATAGGCTTGTTTGAAAGTGATTATGAAATTGTTAGAATAATCCTAGTCTTCTATTCACTCTGAGAGATTACTTCTAATCATTCAAAATGAATTTCGATTGTATAAAAATTTGTGTTTAAAAGTGTATTAGATATGAAAAGTGATTCCAAACATGCTCTATATAAGCCGAGAAGCAACAGAAAGGGAAACAAGCATGATGAGAGATCACTATCTTACGGTCAACAGCATGAATGAAGGTGGCTTGAATGGATATTCTGCTGGCAATTGGATACGTCCATGATATATACCACCCTCAAATTCACTATCACCAGGTCCGCGGATGGCAAATTGCCATTCAAATATATTCTCCTGAAAAACCAACATTTAGCCACAAATTCAACAGGGAGGTTTCGAAAAACCCCTAAATTCTATAACAATTGAAATACAAAAATTATGCATATAATTATAAGATTGGTGTATCAATCAAGCAACGCTTCCTAGTTCCCATAGCGGATATTTTCTCTCTTTTGCTTTTCTTTATCCGAAATGCAATGAAGTCGACACACATGTATAAGATAAATGAAGATTTATGCAAAAAGACCGAATGCGCATGTGTTCGTAGATTTAGCAATCAATTTAAACAAATTGATTATTAGCCTAGCTAGAGAACGAGGGTTTATTGAAAACAAAGGACTGCTCCAAACTTTCAGCCGTCGATAATTTTCGAAGATCGTTAACTAGAACGAATAGTATAATAAAAATTTAACACAAAGAAACCGGTTAATGTTTTCACTTTCTTCCTTTTTGAGCCCTAATGGATCATTCATATGCGACTACTCGCAGACCCCAGTAGAGTAGGTAAGAAAAATGAAAGAACACCAAATTGATAATTGATTTCCGTCCACACTTCCACGTACATCGTGCCATTTCAAGAATCGGGGACAATCGCAATGAAACAATTCATTCAACAGAGAAACGGAAACCATTGAAATGTAAAACTGACCAAACAAGAACAACACCCATTAGGTTAAATTTTAAAACAGGAATGGAAATTCAGATAAGATCATAAGCAACAAACCTCAAGAGGAAGACTCATGAAATCATCAGAAGGATTAGCCTGCATCTCCTTGACCTCCTGAAGGATCCTCTTCACCGCTGGGTTCTTCAAATTGTACTTATCCTCAGCCATAGCTTCTCAATTCAATCGCAGATCCGATCCGACTGCAACCACCACCGATCACGAGACTACAAAATTACTTGATCGAAAGAGAAGCAATCTCCGGAACTAAACGAGAGGATTTGAATCGATAATCAAAGCCAAGCCGTACAGATTGATGGCAGTCGCAATTTATTGGCACGGAGGAAGGAGAGGAGCGAAACAAACAAATTGCGTATTGACGTGCCACGTCATTCTTTGATTGTTTGTTGACGTGTTCTATTTCTATTGGTTTGTAGAAAAAAGTTACTTGATATTTTCATGTTGTTTTCCTCCGGTTAAAATTAAAATTAACAAACTACTCTTTAAAATTAGTTATCCTAAAATGTAACTTCTTTTTTAAATCCGTGAATGTTTGGACAAGTTTAGACGCATCTCATCTGATCGGTTCATAAAGTGTAAATTATTATTGTTGTTATTTTAAAAAATATCATTTTAAACTCTTCAATTATAAAAGAGCCTCGTAAGAACAAGAAAAATCTAAAGAATAGAGACAAAAATAAACACTATTAAAATTGATAGGATTATTAGTTTAAAGTTTAAATTGACATGGTTAAAATTGATATTAGTCATTTATAAATTTATTCGTTATTTATAAATTTTAAATTAAATATTACTAAATAAAGTTTTAATAATTTTTTAAATGTAAACTTTAAATCTTAAAATTTAATCCAGATATTACAAATACACACAATTATAATTTTATATTTTCATTAGACACAAAATTTTATTTCTTGCTTCAAAATATTCTTTTAAAAATTTATGAGTGATTGAAATATTTTAAAAAAAATTATGTGGCAAATTGACAATATTCAAAGTTTTATAAGCTAAATAGATAAATGTTAACAAATTTGGATTAAATCTATAATTTTATTAAAGTTATTTTAAATTATGTACGACTATTTTGAAGGAAATGTTCGTAAGTCGTAAATATGAATTGTCATTTTTTTTTTAGATATCAAAACTTAAATATCTCAATTGATATATATGTCTTGGGTAATATAATTTTGTTAAAATTACTCAAAACTCAAAGATGTTTAATTTCCATTATCCAAAGTTTTGCCTACCTATTTACACTAATAAGTAATATCCATTATTTCGTTTAATTCTCTCTCTTTTTTAATTTCACTTCTAAAATTTCTAAAATTACCAAAGTATGAGGGATTCTCACTTTTATTGTTGCCTATACATTTAGTATATGAAAGTTCAAGACCTAACACCTAATCACTCTTGAAGTTATATGAAATTTGAAAATTAATCCTTTTGAAATAACTTGGGTAAATACTTCAAATTTTCTATTAGTTTGGTTGATAATTTAACAATACTAATTAGTTAACATTTACTTTGGTAAATAGTATTAAACATAATATATCAATACTAATTAGTTAACATTTACTTTTATAGTATTAAACATAATATATCTATATTACATATAGAAGTATAGATAAGGAAAAACTTTTTTTTTTCAATTTTGTCCTTTTTTAGTAGATTTGTTTGTTTCCGGTCGGATTGTAATTTGTTTTTTATTTGTTTTTTTTAACTTGAAATTAATTATTAATAAATGTCTAAATATTAATAATTTTAACTTTTTCTCTCTAATTAATTATATTATTCAAATTTCTCTAAAACCATTTACATCTTTCTATCTTCCACCTATTCACCTTCCCTTCTTTCATATTAACTATTTTGTATTTATTTCAACCTTTCGAATATTTGGGTATACGTATCACATTCTTTTTATTTTCTATTCACGTTCACAACAAAAAGTTAAAATGTGAAAAAATTAGTCATTCAACGAGTTTAAATGAAAATTTGTGAGCCAATACTGCTACAAAAGCCCACAAACCTTTAAGATTTTTACGATGCTTAGGAACAAACAATCAACCAAATAAAAAATATGCAAATAAATTGATGAGTATTCAAGTATGAATAATGTAAAAGTGGGAGACTAAAAGAGAACGGTCAGAACCGTTGTTTCCAGAAAAAATAACAAAATGGTAGGAGAATGCCAAAGAACTAGATTCTTCAGTTTTGAATTACTGCTTTGTAATTAAGTATGCTTTTTATGTAAATATGTAAAATGTGTTCACCACAATTTGTTTTCTCTATTTGTGTTATTTGAATAATATACTTTCGTTTAAATTTAATTATTAATTTCAAAACAATAACTAATTATAATTTTTGAAAATTTTGTTAAATAATTATGCTTATTAAATAGGTTATGAATACATAAAATATATAGAAATTAGCACATATGTCCAAATAATAGTCAAATCAAGGTTGATGTGTAATTGGTGTATAATTGATACATATATATATATATAAAAAAAAAAAAAAAAAAAACTGTTCATTGATTTAAAGTTTGATTGAATGGATTATTTCATAGTCATACTATCAATTTTTTTAAATATCTTTTAGTTCATTCGATTTATACACATGCATTAACAAGTTTTGAGTAATAAATCTTTCAAGAAATGAAGTTGAAAAATGTATTTTAAAAAATAATGAGTAAATAAATATAGCTTCAATTAATTACTCTATTTTTTATCTAGTTAAATAAAATAAAAAATTTAAGTGCATACCAGTTGTTACCAACTAGTTGGTTATAAATGCATATTTATTTAAATATAATTTATTTATTTACTCTATCTCTATATGTATTTTTAAAATATAAGATTTATTGATAAATCATTGAGCACTGTTCTCAAATAGATTGGAAATTTGATGTTAAAAGTGCTATCAATAGTTTTACAATTGTCTCTAGATCGCTTAATAATGTTTTTCACAGTGTTGTTGGTTCGACGTGGTTCAATAAGAACGAGGGATAGTGAGTTTTCTATCATCCTCACTAGAATTAGTTCATTGTTTAACGACTAATCTTGTATTCCTTATAAATTTGTTATTTAATGTGAATTTCTGTTTATTTTGAAAAAAAGAACAAAATTGCAAGGGTTGTCCTCATTTATAGCAAATGATGACCAACCATCATCATATTTCGGGTAAGAATACCCTCTCAAATCTACATTCCTCGAGATAGTAAACTTGCACAATATTTTGATTTGAACCTAAAATAACGCTATCCACAATTTTTAAAGACCTCCACAAGGCCCCTAACTTCCTCGTTCAACAAACTAATCACTTCAATATCTTTCGAATCCATGATAGTTGTTTTCAACCTCGTTTAAGGCAACGATAACATGTTTTGGAGCCTTGTAGACAGATTGAGCAAAGCTTTAAGAACACACGTGCTTTTAAAAGTAGAAATCATGATCATCTACGTTAAAGGAGACTCGACTAAGTCGTAAACATCCTAATTCTTATGAGCTGAAAGGTTCGCTTTGAGAGGCACACTCTTACAAATAGATTTTGGTTGTCCGTTATCATTCACTACAACTCGAACTTCATTCTTATTATCTATCACGATGGTATAAGTTCGAGGTTTCAAATTTCATCACTAAGAAGTAATTTATGGCAAATATTATATAGGATTATAATAACCATACTATTTAAAATTCTCTAATTAACTGCTGACACTCAATTTGTTGCCGCATTTACTATTTGGTATACAATTTTTACTATTTGATGATCATTGCTTTTTTTAATTATTATTTGCTATAATATATATCATTTTATTATCAAATTAAAGTAATATACACACCAAACACATACTACTACCGTAATCCAAACTAAAATAACTCACACTCCAAACACAAACTATTTTAATCAAACTATAATAACCAATACTATAATAATTCACTCACTGCCACAAATACCTCTAAATGTTCGAATATCAAAATTCTACAACAATACGAGTTTGACAAATTGGTTTTAACATTTATACGATATCGTGTAATTGTAACTTACCAATATTAATCACCATACTTGTAGTTGTGTGGGAGTGTTTTTAAGTTTCACTAAATATCAAGTTAGCGAATACACATCTAAGAATGATTTCAATAGTTAAAATAATTATTATCATTTCTAAAACAGTTTTTTAAACACATTTTAAATTATTTTAAATCAATCCAGGTACATTTAAATGCAATTTCATATCATTAAAATATATTTTGAACCATTATAGATATCTTACGAGTAGTCTTACAATTAACAAACATGATTTAACAATTCTATAACTACTTTTAGTAGTATGTCTCAGGGAGAATGGATGGAAATACTAATAAAAATAACACATATACTATTGTATTAAAAAAAATTAACAATTTAAGTTTGTCATGAATTACAGGACTTTTTTATTATAGTTTAAAATGCAACGTATAAGTAAATCTATTTAGATTTATGTCGCCATAACAATGTTTTTCGATTTACTTAATTTGGAAAAGGTCTTTTTAATTGTTCATATCTATATATAAAATAAGAAAAATCTAGCAAAAATTTAATTAGTTAAAAACATAAATCATTGAACATCTATAGTCAAATAAATTAGAATATCGATACAATTTAGTATAATTTTAGGGGCTGTTTGATCATCATATTATGAAAAATAGTCCAGTCCATGTTTGTCTCAAGATTATTATAATTTTAGAATTAGAACTATTATATTTTTCTTCTTCTTCTTATTTATCCTATTTCTCACTCTCTCTTTCATTATTCTTTAACCTCTGTCTCTCCCATATGTAACTATTTCTCATTATTTCTTACTTTTTCAAACATATATTATAATAACCTAAATTATAATAATTTGCACCTAAACACATACTATAATAACCCACAAACTATTATAATTCTCAAACTATAATAACTACATATTATAATAATTCACTCAACGTCCCACTGGCCCGTTTAAACTTTAAAATGAATTATAAATGTACTTGTTGATAAATATAATTAATTTTGCTATGCATTTTTTAAAAATTATTTTAGACAATTTTGTAAGTTATAATAATCCAATCAAAATCATTTATTTTATAAATAAAACAAAAGGGAGATTTTTCTATTTAAGAATTAGTAGGGTTGAGCAAGAAATTTTAACCAATTAAATTATGTCACATCATCACAGTAAATAGTGTCAAATAAACAAATAGGCTTAAGCCTAAGTCCAAGAAGTGAATGGGTCCAAGTCCAAGCCCAACTCGCAAATGGGCTCAAGTCCAAGCCCAACAAGTAAATGGATCCAAATCCAAGCCCACCAAACAAATGAGCCCAAGCTCACCTAAAGCCCATAAAATTTCTCTATAAATAGACCCATGCCATTCATTTTTGGGGTCTTTTGTTGAAGGAAGAATTGAAGTTCTAAAGCTCTGAATAATTGAAGATTCAAACTTCTACAAGCTCTTAAGACGTGCAAGTTCGTATCAACCTCGAGATCAACTTCTGAAAGATTGAAAACTCGGAAAATTAAACTTTCCATTGACTTGCAACTACAACATTCTAAAGACAGAAGATCAAGAAATTCTAAGTTTTAACTTGTATTTGAGAGAAAGCATCAAATGAGTAAATACTAGAGATTGTATTCACAATATTCATCAATATATCAAAGTTCAATTTCACGAAATACATTTCTTCGAAATTTCGTGTGAACAAGTAGATTATACCATAAAACTTTTATTTAAAAGAACATAAAAAATGTAGATTATAGTCTTGAAAGTAAAAACTTCAATTTTACTACATTGTTAAAAAGAAAATATCGATATATATACCATTAAATAAAAAGAAAAACTCAACATTTTATATTTGAACCCCTCTTTTTTTTTTTTTTTTGACGCATGATTTAAGTTAGGTAATTAATCCCGCCGATTCAGTTCTAAAGAGAAAAAATCGAAACGGCGTCGTCTGAAACAATAAAACGACGTCGGATAGATGATGGTTTTATTTTAATTACAATATAAAAAAATTTTTTAGTCAATTAAGTTGGGGAGAAGGGATCGTTGTAAACTTCAAAACGCTTCGTTCGATTCTCTATTCTCCTCTCATTTCCTTTTTATTCGTCTCACTGTTTTTTTTGTATTTGCTCGTCTTCCTGTAGACTGAAGGGAAAAAAAAGGAAAAAAAAGAAAAAAAAAAAGGAAAAAAAGGAAAAAGAAAAAAAGAAAATAGAGGAAGAATGAACTCTCACAGAAATTCCCAATGAAAAATTTGGAGCTCCCTTCAAGAATCTAAACCTATAATTTCCATCCTCGCCCACACTCCATAGTTTTCAATCGCATTCTTACGATATCTCATCACTTCAATTCTTTATTCAGTTTCTTGATCCATATCCAGCACAGTCGTTCAATCTCAGAAGCTAAAGATGCAGTTGTCCACCGTACAATTTTTGTTGGGAATTTGTAGCTAACCCCATTGAAGGTACTTATTTAATGGTAGTTTTTTTGGGTGTTCGCAAATGTTTGAATATTGTGTAGGGCTTTTTTTTTGTGGGTATGTTTTTAAATTTGGTATGATGAAATTGTATATGTTACTTTTTTTTAGTTAATTTGCCATGTGGGGAGTCTCAATGAAACTGAATTAGAGTTTATGGAATGGAATAGAGATGCACAATGGATTTTGAGAGGTCTGGATTTCAAAGGTGGAGAAAAGAGTTTCTGAGTTTCTGGGACTCACCATCTGGATGAATTCCATGACTCCTTCAGTTCAGTAGGTCTGGGTTTTGGTTTTTTCCGATTTATCACTTTGGTATGCGGTTCACGTTCACTTTGGCTTTGTTGTTTCCTTGTACGCTTTGTGAAATTAGATGAGCATTGAGCAATAGTATACTAGAACGGCACTAGTCTTACTGCTAACTGGGTTATTCTCTCCATCTCTCGCACGTTCGTGTGCTCGCACACACATCGCCCATCGCCCAATATGATTTTCCTCTTCAATAGCTTTGAATTAATTGCTTTTGATCAGTTGCGAGAGAACTGGAGGACATGGGGGCACTTTTTTATTAACTTACTCCATACGGGTTGACAGTAATGCTTTCTTCTCCAATTTTTCTTGATCGGTTTGCTTGAGTGGTACATAGCTTGAGACCTGAATAGCCAAAAGTTCAACAGAGAAAGAGGAGGTATTTGAGGAAGATGTTTTAGGAGAAGGAACTCATATGGGCATGACCGTGATTACAGAAGCCGAAGAAAATTACACTTGAGAGGGAATGAGCGTTTGTAGAGGAGGATGAAGAAGTGAAGTTGGAGTTTATTGAGGAAGAGTGCGAATTTTATTTGATTTTATTTTCAATTTTTTAAAGTACCATCTAATTTGTTGATGGTTTTTTCAGTTTAATTTGTTCAAAAGGCTAAATACCCCCTTAGTGCATTGGTTGCGATTTTATTATATTACTAGATGGTCACTTGAGAGTTCCTCAGGTGGAAGATCAACCATGGGCATGAAGAAATATTCTTTATTTCAAAGTAGTGGGGGTCACCTTCTAGATAACTTTAGAGCTTTAAGACCAATCAAAGTTATTTTTAGACTCTTATAATATTTAGAGTTACGTTTGTTATTTGACGATTTGTTCTCTTTTCACTTCCTTGGAGAGTTTGTATCTTTGAATACATTTTCGATCATTTCATTTATCAATGAAAAATTTATTTTTGTTAAAAGGAAAAAGAAGACTAAATATTAAGCCAAACGCAAGATATCATGTCTTATGCTAGATGTAATATCTCTCTTGTTGCCAAAATGAGCATAGCTCATGTGACATAAAGTTTGTACTATTAGAGGTTGAATGTTCGATTACCCCACTTCACTTTTTGTTTAATATTTCTCTTGTTATATTATTACTATTGCTATTATAATTTATTTTTTATTTTCAACAATGTTCCACTGGTTTTTTTTTTTTTTTTTCAACAATGTTCCACTGGTTCGATTACCCCATTTGAAATCTTTGGTTGGAACACAACGTACACCATGGATAAATATTGTGACTTTAGTTATTTTTTTGAATCCACATCTCTTTTAGCTATCACTCAAAGCAAGTTGTTTCCTCCTTTTTGTAACTATAGTTTATCTACCACCACAAATAAAAAAATGAAGTTTCTTTTTGTAAATAGTTATCTAGTAGGAAGTTCTTTTGTGTTATATTTCATCATACTGATACATGCTTACTGTTTCCTATAAAAAAATGTTGATTTGACTAAGTATTTGATCTTGAGATTTTTATTGGTGAAAATTTTGTTTTTTTTTTCTACTTGTAGGTTTTATGACGAATATGGCTCTTCGAAAGTTTGTTTGTGGTTCTACACCTTCAATTAACCTGAAACATTCAAGTTTTCCCATTAAGTTGCACGAACAAACTCAATTTGAAGAACCTGAGACAAATCGGACGTTGGAGCCTGATGTAGAAATTGACCCCAGAGAAGTATATTTTCTTATTATGCACTTTCTTTCATCTGGGCCATGTCTTAGAACTTGTGGACTACTGTGGGATGAGCTTTTTGAACACCAGCTTTTACCCCGACGATATCATGCATGGTATTCAAGAAATGGGGTGCATAGTGGCCATGAAAATGACGATGGCTTGTCATTTCCATTAAGTTACCAACACTTAGTGGAGAGGTATGCATCTCTTCTTGCTAAACACTTGTGCCTTCCTTCTTTTGTAGCTTTTCTTTGGGGGTGGGGTGGTGGTGGTATTTTTGCCTCATGATTACTAATGAAAATCCTATTACTTAACTGAGAGACAAAAGGGAAGAAAAATCTGTGCCTTTGGTACTTGCTTCTTCCGTTGTTCATTATTCAATTTGATTCAACACATACAAAAGTAAATCTATCTTGTAATGCTACTTTTTGTAGCCTTCCGTGGTATAATTATTGTTATGTTGTTGTTACCCTTAAAGGTATCCCCATGTCGATAAGAATCACCTGATAAAACTTTTGAAGCAATTGATACTTAACAAGGCCCCTCCATCTAGAGGTATGAGTGGTGGAATTGCTCCAAATGCTGCTGATGTGCCTACATTATTGGGAACGGGCACATTTTCACTTCTGAGCTGTAAGTGATAGTTGCTTGCACCTTTTCCTTGTCAATCTGTTGTTATATTATACAGTGTATTGGGATTTTGGAGATTAGTAGTGAAGACTTAGGTTATAATACCAACAATGCTTTCTTATGCTGTTTCTCGGCCTGATCCAATTATTTTAGTGGAAGTTCTAGACTACTATTCTATCTTTTGCTTTGTGGAGTTATTGTTCATTTTTTTCCCGGAAAATTCTTGATTCTCAGATGATAAACATGAAGCAGTTAGCAAACCAAGTGGTCCCCCAGCACATATGCGTTGGCCTCATATGAAAGCTGATTCTGTTCGTGGATTAAGTTTGAGAGAAATTGGAGGTGGTTTCTCCCGACATCAACGTGCGCCTTCTGTACGTGCAGCATGTTATGCAATTGCTAAGCCATCGACAATGGTTCAGAAAATGCAAAACATAAAGAGGCTACGGGGGCATAGGAATGCTGTCTATTGTGGTATCTTGCTTTCTCTCTTTCAACTTTTTTCTTCTTCTTCTTCTGGATAGTGATCAAAGAATTTCATTGGTTAAATAAATTACAAATGAGGTTCCTATTCAATCACAAAAAACATTTTCATTGGGCTATAGGAGAGCTTAAGCCTAAATTACAGAAGGGAAAAACCATTTGCACCAATTAAGCGCAGTGTAAGTAACACAAGAGTAAAAGATTCAAAGTCCTGCAGCTGTAATGTATTTGTAAAGATGCCCAAGTTCCTTTCATGCTGTAATGACTGTATGATGGCCCATGTAAAGTTAAGCCAAAGACTCTTTCCATTCTTGTGGGAATGTCCAAGGAGAATAATATTTAATTTGGGTCCAAAGATCCGTTGGTAATGTTATTGACTAGTCAAAACTTAAGTGATATACTACCAAAAAGATCTTGCAAAGGAGCACGAGACAAAGAGGTGGCTGCGAGTTTCTGGGCGCACAGTGTTCATAATACAACATGAGACAACATAGAGATACCTGTAGTTTTTCGTTGAAGCTTGTCATTAGTGTTGGGAGTCATAGGTGGCCAAATTTCAATGAGTATGATTTAAATTCTTTGGGATTTGGGATACTTTCCAGTTTAGATCAATTTGTATGAAGATTCTTTGCCTTGAATTCCATGGATAACAAAGTTCTGGCCAAAGATTTTGTGGAGAATCCATTATGGTCTGAGTTTCAAAGCCCCAAATCATTACTGTCAGTGAGCATATATGAAAGCCTTGCCTATTCATTAATTTCAGCCTCTGTGAGGGCCTCTTAAGCTTGAGGTCTCATGTTGCTGATTCAGAATGCCAAAAGTCAGCGATGGCAGCATCTTTATTGAGAGTAGGATAAAGATGGGAAATCATCCTTCAAAATCCTATTACTAGCATTGCGTATTGGTACCATTGCTGACCTTAAAGGTGATGTTGCTGTAAACAGTATTTTTAAAGCGATCGAGGACCTTTGATGATAAGATGGTTGAGATCCTGGGTTGTTGGACGAAGTGAATTGAACCATTCTTAATGGCAATTGCTTTTCTTTACAAAGCATCGATTTCATTATTAACTCTCCAAATCCACCTAGCCAAAAGAGGTTTGTTTTTATGTTGAATGCTAATGATGCCAAGATCACCTTCTTCCATAGGGGTGACTGGATCCCTTTTTTTTTTTTTTTTTTTTTTTTTCTTTTTTGTAAGAAACAAACATTTCATTTATAAAAATGAAATAAGGGGAAACCTCAAGCACCTAAAGGTGATTACAAAAAGAGCGCCAATTGGCAACTAAATGCAATACTATTTGCAAGAAGCCTTGTTAACATAGAGCTTTTATAAAGACTGCACTGGTAGCTTCCATTTTGAATTAGAATGCAAAAGTCCCAACCAATATCTCTAGAGCTCCATAGAGATGTTATAAAGACCGCATTCTTCCATTTTGGATTCTTGAATCAAGACAATGTCCAGATTGCAATTTTTTATGAATTTTTTTAGGGCTGCTCTCTTGGAGGTAACTTTTAGGCCCCTTGTGTTCCAAGAAATAATCTTCATGGGGTTGAGTGAAGGAAGATGGTAAGCTGACCCCTTAGACCAGAATTATGCCACAATCACTGACTAAAGACAGCAGGTCTTTAGGCAATTTCGAGGGAACTTTAAAAGGGGGTATGACAGTTTCATCAAATAGTGCAGTAAGGTCAGCCTCTTCTATCTTTGCTGTAATTTTATGATCAAAATCCCCCAGAAAACCCACTGAATCTTCACTGCTGACACTGAAAGGAGAGTCTATAGCCTCAGCAAGATGCTTCTCAGATGAATTGATAATATGATAGGGGGAACCTTGCAATAAAGTTACGTTAGTTTTGAGGTTGGGGAGTTGGGAATAGTGAAAAGACTTGGTAGGGGAGCCTGTAGATACTGATCTGATGAAACCATCAGAGAACTGAATTTTGGTGCTGCACACCTCCAGGAGGTCGGGGTTTTTTTCCCCGAGATGGATGGCTCTGTGCGATGGATCTATGAAGGAGCAGAAATTGGAACTTTGAGGGAGCAAAAACCATTCAGTTCAGATTTTAAGAGGGCTGTTCATAAGTTGTTGAAAGAGGTTTGCTTTCTGATGTAGTGTTTAAGGATTTTCGGTGCTTGAAAGGTTTTACCTCCTTTGGATGAATTAAACTTGTTGGAGATACCAGATTCTTGGTGGGCCCAGGGGCAGAATGTGAAAGGAATTGCAGTGGCCGATTCAGAGATTGGCTGTTTAGGAGTGGCTGAATCCTTAATTACCGTGGAGGGTAAAACGTAATTCCTCTTGGTAGTAATTAAGGGGGCTTTATCTTTGTTTCTCTCTCTAATTGGTTCATTAACAGCTGTATTAAGGAGGTTTAAATTAATTCTAGTGGGCCCCATACCATTTTGGAGACAGCTGTGCTGCAAGGGGTTGGCTTTTAACAAAGACAGTAAAATTGTGTATGCACTTTCTATCATTGAGGTTAAACAATTAAAACTGAGTTGTTTAATTGTTGATAGGAATCAACTGACTCGCAGTTGCTTCTATCATTTGTTCCCAATAAAAGTTCGGTTATTCATTAAAAAAGTACTCAGTTGCTGCAACTGCAGATTCTTCAATTTTTATCTCCTCATAATTGATTTAAATACCCACTAATACCATCTCATATACCTAGGCCAACCAATTTTGCTTACTATTTCTTTGTCTAGCTAATGGTTTATTTTCCTTTTACTTTCAACAGCAATTTTTGATCGTGCGGGAAGGTACGTTATAACTGGGTCAGATGATCGCCTTGTCAAGATTTGGTCAATGGAAACTGCATATTGCTTGGCAAGCTGCAGAGGACATGAGGTGAGATTTAATTATCAGGAGTAGAATGCTTGGCACAATTCAGAATTTCTTGTGTAGAGTGTGCTTATATGTTACTCTATTTTGCTCTTCAAAAGGGTGATATCACTGACCTTGCTGTTAGCTCTAACAATGCTGTGGTGGCATCATCTTCAAATGATTTTGTTATCCGTGTTGTAAGTTCACTTTGCTGATGGTTCTTTTCTGTTTACTTTTATATTGTGGGAAAATGAACCTTTACCTGATTTCCCTCGTGTTAAATTACAGTGGCGTTTGCCTGATGGGCTACCGATTTCAGTCTTACGAGGACATTCTGGTGCTGTTACTGCAATTGCCTTTAGTCCTCGAGCTGCATATCAGCTTCTTTCGTAAGGCCGATTCCTTTTAACCATTTAGCTTAGCCGCTGAAGTGTTTTTCCCCTCTTTTTTGATGTTTTTGTTGTGCGTGTGTGTTTTTTTCCCCAAACAAGAAGCAGCCTTTACATTGACGATTTGGAAGTTACAGATATGTTCAAGTTATAAGGGATGAGTAGGAATGCTATCCATGATTTTGGAATTTTATGAAGCCAATTCCAACTTCTGTGGACAGTGGAAGGACAATTCTCCTGATACAAAAGATGTGTCAGTTATTTGCTGAAGATGCTAACACTTTTCATTGTGCCTCTCTTTTGTTCTTTGAAGAAGTTATATTCGTTAGGTTTTTTAGATTGTTGTGGTTTTTGTTTGTACGTAGTCCTTTATCTTTATTTCTCCTTTTTCACTCATCATTTGAGTGGTAGTCTCACTATTCATCTCTTCATTAAAGAGATGTGTTTTTTATTCTTTATTTTCCTCCATATTGCCACTAGAAAATGAAACAGGTGCTTTTTTACATAATCACTTTGTTGGATTTCTTTATTTTGTGTAGATCGTCAGATGATGGAACATGTAGGATATGGGATGCTCGGAGCTCTTCTCAGAGTGCTCCTCGGATTTATGTTCCAAAACCTTTGGACTCTGTGACTGGTTGGCTGATTTGTTGGCATTATCGATACAGATGATATCTTTTTTGCCTAAAACTTAATTTGCAACATTTTTTTTGGCTGCAGCAAGAAATGGTGGATCTTCTGTGAGTACTCTTCCTCAGAGCCATCAAATATTTTGCTGTGCATTTAATGCATGTGGAACTATTTTTGTTACTGGTAGTTCTGACACTCTGGCAAGGGTAAGATTACTTGTTTTTTTCAAATAACATCTTAATCTTCTTCAAACTCTTGCACGGTTTTCGTGCGTAGCTTTTAAACTTTGAAGCAAGGATAAGCTCCTAGCTCCTATAGACAAAGCAGACAGTTAATTAACTAATCTTCATATACGATCTTTTACCAAGCAGGTTTGGAGTGCCTGTAAAGGAAACAATGATAACCCAGACCAACCAAATCATGAGATTGATGTGTTAGCTGGCCACGAGAATGATGTCAATTATGTGCAATTCAGGTCAGATCCTCTTATTGTATAGGTTCTTTTTTATTATTACAAGTTTCATGCTAATCTACTCTTGCTATATTTCTGCAGTGGATGTGCAGTAGCATCAAGATTTACTACTACCGATGTTGCGAAGGAAGACAATGTTCACAAGTTCAAAAACTCCTGGTTTGTTTTGCTATTTCTGGTGGGAAGAAAGTTTAGAGTTAGAGGATATCTGTCTATAGGATGATATTGTCAACAACTGCTGTTAACTTCATCTGGTTTTTGTCTAATTTATTTTTGGACTAGAATTCGATTTGAAATTTTGCAGGGTTAATTTTTATTTTTTATGTAATTCTATTAAGGTTTTAGGACTTTTAAGTTTGCTCTGCATGCTTTGTCACAATAAGTTCTCTTACTTAAATTTGTAGGCTATAAAATATCTCATTTTGTATTATTTCTTGATTTTAATGAGTGTTTTTCATTTCATTCCCATTTGGTGCATTTTGGGGTGAAAACCACTCATTTCTTCACCAAATTGGTGGAAAGTCAATTGAGAGACCATTGATATCCATTTTAATGTCAAGTATATAAAGATGGACTTTTGGCAAAATGTGACCAAGGAACCAGAGGAAAAAATCATTGCTTGTGTGGATGGAAAATGGAAAATAGTACCAGTATATGGGCTTAGTAGAAAATAAATAAATAAATAAAAATGGGTACATAGTGCATCTTTATCCTAAACTAGTTCCTTTTTGTGGTTCCCAGGTTTACTTATGACAATATAGTTACTTGTTCTCGTGATGGAAGTGCAATTATTTGGGTTCCAAGATCACGGAGGTCACATGTAAGTTTTTACACGACTCCTTTCTTTTTATGCTGGTGTCTACTCTTTAATGTGATGGAAAGTGGTTCTTGTAGGTTTCTTTGGTTCAATTAACTATTTTTTAAACAAGAAATAAACCTTCCATTAAGATAATGAAATTAGACAAATGTTCAAAGTACAAGAGATACAAAAAAGGAAAATAGGATTAGTAGCTGCATCCAGACATCTCAACTAGGTTGACACCCTCTTCGAACCACCATCATATCCCACATAAGAACCATGACAAAGGAGAACTTAAAGGAAACAGTACAACCTGAGCTTATAGTTTGTGAGCTATTGCAATAAAAAATAGTATTGAAGAGCTATAAAATAAAGCATTAAAGAGAGTGGCAATCTTGTACTAAGCATGCTTTCAAATTTTTGTTTCAGGGGAAGGTTGGTCGCTGGACCCGTGCATACCATTTAAAAGTGCCACCTCCACCCATGCCCCCACAACCTGCCCGAGGCGGCCCTCGCCAGAGGATTCTTCCTACGCCTCGTGGTGTAAATATGATAATTTGGAGCCTAGATAATCGCTTTGTCCTAGCAGCTATAATGGGTCAGTTTTTTTTATCTAACTCGTTAACAAAGATATATAGATAATGTAGAACACCTTTTTGAGTCTTTTGTTAACTACTCGAAGCTTGAAAGAAAAGTTTGATTTTAAATAGCCTCTATTTTCATCTTTTCAATTAAAAGTTCTCTTGTTGAAAAAAAACAAAGGAAACTTACACCTTAGGTTCCTGATGTTTGAAGTTTGTTTCAAATTGGTCCCTAGGTTTTGCAAGTGAACAATTTAGTTCCTGAGAATATAGGAAATGATCTATTTTAGTTCCTCTACAACAGAAATCGTTAAATATTAATTGAGGTGCTGGTGTAATTTTTAAAAAATAAGACAATAATTTAAATAATTATATAGAATAAAAATGAATAATATTATTCTTTCTTTCTCTCTCTCCATGATGCCAATCTTTTTTCCCTTCCTCTCCATCTCTTCAATCTAAGTGCCTCATACCTAACCAAATGCTTAGGTTTTGACATTGAACCTAAAGCCTTCAATCTGTTGGTGTTCAATCTGTTCATGGATTATTTGACGGAGGAGACATTATGTGATGCAATTCAAAGCAATGATGGGTGGATGGAGGAATCAATGATCGGAGTATTTCTTGTGTTAGATTCTCTTAGGATTGGAATACCTTCAAGCTAATTGATTGGCACATTGTGACATCAAGAGTCGGTATTTGTTACTGAGTGATGAGGGTTTGAAAATCTCTGATCTAGGTTGTGTAAAATTTGTGGATGGAATTTTTGGTAATGAAGTTGGGACTTTTTTTCATTGGCCTGCTTTCATGGTAGAGGTTGCTGAGAGGTGAAGAATAGGATTTTCCAACAGATGTTTGGGCTTTTGGATGTACAATCACTGAAATGGCTACTGGCTATTCAATGGGAAGATTTGGAGACATCATTGAAGGCGACCCATCAAGCTTCTTTGGTTGATTCTCCAACTGAAGGAGGAGGTGATGGCAAGGCATAGGTGAAGAAGGGGAAGGGGAAGGGGGAAGTGGGAGAGAATTTTATTTCTTGAAAGCCTCGTCAGCCCTTTTGTTAATATTTAATGGATTTCGTTAGCGAAGGAACTATGATAGATCATTCCCTAAAAGTCAGGGAACTAAATTCAATTTTGAAACTCAGGAACCAATTTGAAACAAACTTCAAATCATAGGGACCAAAAATTGCAATTTTCTAAAGGAAAATAGACATTTCCATGGTTACATTTGTCACTTCAATATTTACGAGTAGAAAATATTTGTAAAAATATTTAATTCAAATTTCAAAATTTATATTATTGCAGAAGTTTCGGTTTCCTTTTCAAAAAAAAAAAAAAAAAACTATTGTAATCTGTTACTATTTTTGGATAAGAAACCATCATTGTTGTCATCTTTTAATTATTTAGGGGTGAGCACTAAGCATCGATCGGTCGAAGTCAATTTTTCGACCAATCCGTCTCCGGACTGACTATGGTCAGTTTAGTAAATGCTCAAACCAACCTTGTTTGTTGAGGAATAAGAGTCCATCGGTTGGTTTATCCTCTAATTTTTTAAAATTTGCCTATTTGTAATTTTCCCAAGATGACTCCTCTTCTCCGACCGGCCAATTTTTGTTTGGTTGGCTGGCTTGGTTTTTCAGTCTATCATGCATGCTCACTTTCTTTATAATGCAATGTAAAAAATATAAAATTGTAATCTCTTTGGATGTATTTCCCTTCTGTGTAATTTCATTGATGAACTTTTTTTTTTTAAATGGAAACAAGATTCTTTATTAATGAATTGTTTTCTTTGATGAATTTGTTTTCTATATATATATATATATATATATGTATGTATGTATGTATGTATATATGTGTTATATCTATGTACACATATAAAAGGAAATATATTTGAATTATATATGGTTTCTGTAATTTTCTCCAAATACCTATCACACATGCATCGTGATTTTAAATTTTCCTTCACATGTCAGATTTTTGTGTCAACATTTCCATGTGTTCATAGGTTTGACTTCAATGCGAGAGGTGAATTAACATTTGTATTATATCGTGTAAGCCTATTATTTTTTAAAAATGAATTTATTATATTATCGATCACATGGAATTACAAAATAGGAGAGGAGTCCCTAATCCCAAAGAAATTACAAAAAGCTATTCCAATGGGACAAAAGTGAGGCAAGACTAGGATTGACTTATGTTTACTCCTATATAGAGCAAAAAGAAAGGAGAGATTCTAAAAGAAACTATCAAAACGATGCTCTTGGTCTTTGAAAATGCAGTTATCCAAATGGGGGAGACTCACTTTGATTCAATCAATCTTAAGTGACATTCCTATTTACTTATCTCTTTTTAGAGTTCTTGTCTTCAATTCACAAGGAAATGGAAAAGCTTATTGGAAATGATGGATGGGGGTCATTCGCACTTCGTGCGTTTGGAAGTGGTCTTTAGGCCTTTGGACTTGGGGGTTTAGGTATTGGGAATGACAGGACATGAAACACAACTCTATTAGTTAAATGGCTTTGTCGATTCTATCGTGAAGTTGGTATCTTTTGGCCCCAAGTGGTTAGCAAGTACGAACCTTATCCCTTTGTATGGATTGGTGGGGTTAAAAGGAACTTCCAGAAATCCATGGGAAAGCTATTGTGTTTGATTTTCCTCTTCTTTCTTTGTTTATACATGTTGACATTGGGACATGTTGACAATGGGAACGATAGAGATACCTTTTTTTGGGAAAGACAAGTGTTTGGGGGATAAACCCCTCTGCTTTTTTTTTTTTTTTGAAAAGGATACGAGTCTCAGTATTATTAATAATGAAAATAGAGAGACAAAACTCAAAGTACATGAGGGACATACATAGAGCAAAGGGGGAGGGGGAAGATCATCAGGCGCACCTAGGCATCTCAACTAGGTTGACACCCCCTTAGCGCCCTCATCACATCCATAAGCGAAAATAAAAACCCACATAGTAGGTTAAATAAAAGTAATACAACAGAACAATAACAAAATACAGGCCACAATACAAGGCCAAAAAGATGATAAAGCAAGGCAGTAAGCCGAAAACAAAGCAAAAATAATAGTCATCCTTGATTGAGCAAAAACTGATTGGAGCAGAAGGCCAATTTAAAACAATCTCCTGCGAAGAATAGTCTTGAAAAAATTTGGATAATGAGCACCATGAAGATGCGTTCAGTCGAGCAGAATCATAGCGTTCCATCCAAGTCGATGATTTATCATGGAAGAATCTTTGGTTTCTTTCAAACCAGATTTCAGCTAAAAGAGCTTTTACTGCATTTGCCCACAAACAATCAGCAGTCTTCTTCTTCAAGTTTGGACCAGCAAGGATTTGAGACACATTATTCTTAAAAACATGATAAAGAACCCAACAAAAATTGAATGCTTGGAGAAGGCAGAACCAACATTTAGAAGCAAAGACACAATCAAATAAAAGGTGCGGGATGCTTTCCATGTTATTAACACAAAGGGGGCAGACATGAGGTGAGAGGGCATGGGAGGGAAGCTTTCTTTGAAGTACCGAGGCACAATTTAAATTTCCGAAGAGCATAATCCATATGGAAATATTTATCCTTCTTGGACTGTTAGATTTCCAAAGCATTTTGTACAAAGAGCTTTCCAAAGGAGATGTCGAAATATGCTTAACCAATGATTTTACTGAGAAGGAGCCTGAGGTTTCAAGGGACCAAAACCTTTGATCTGGAAAGGAGGCTGGTTGTGAAGAAGAAATCTGACCCAACAAGGTCTGGAAATCTAAAATTTCCTCATCATTTAGCAATCTTCAAAAATTGGTTGAAGAGTCCCAATGATCCGAAACAAACCCATTTGGATTGATTGCAATCCTAGCCAATCTTGGAAATTTACCCTCCAAAGTGATAATGTCCATCCAAGGGTGCTTCCAAAACAATATTCTGCTTCCATCACGTAATTTTAAAAGAGCCAATGAGTCAATTTTGCTCCATTGCCTTGATATGCTAATCCAAGGACTTAAACCCCTCTGCTTTTTCTTCCTCTGTTTATATAATTTATTCTCCTTTCTGTCCTTGGTTAGGCGGATTTGTCGCCTTCTCTGTCCTTGTGTTTCCTTCATCTATTGACTAATAGGGAAGCGTAGGATTTCGACTCATTTTTCTCCCTCACCTCTATTCACCTTTGGCCGGGGAGGGGTGATTCTTGCGTTTGGTCTCCTAGCTCTTCCTCAGTGGGTGGTTTTATCTTCCCCTTGGTTTAGAAGGTGAAGATTTCCAAGAAGGTGAGTTCTTTGTGTATTAGTTTTTGTATAAAAGAGTTAGCACCTTGGATCAAATCTTGACTAAAGGTTCTATATTAGTTGGGCCTCGATGTTTCCTTGTAGGAGGCGGTGGAGACGTCATGGGGCATTCTATGCTAGTCATCTCATTGGCCTATAATCTCACACATTTCTGTGGCTATCTTCTTGGGATAAGGAACATGTAGATCTCTTTGAGGCTACCATCAAAGAAGGCATTCTAAAAAGAAATCATTGAACTCCCTTTATATCATATGAGGATGTTCCATGATCTTTTTACAAACTGCAGTTGTGAATCCAATGAGTTGCGTGATTTGTTGGTGCCTAAGTTGCTAGCCACATATTTCTTCCTTGAAGCGGAGTTCAAGGGCAGCATCCTGTCCTTGTAAAATTGGGTCTCATTGTTGAGATTGGGGTAGGAAATGGCTGCCCTTGCCTTTTGTAAGAAGGTTCTGATAAAAGTTAAGAGGTCCATCTTCAATGTCTTTGTGAATGAATTTGGTATTCTCGTCTTCTTAATAAGGCCATTTCAACTTTCAATGTTTTCTCCAGACAATCTCTTGGTTTGTTGCCATAGAAAGAAGGTGGGATCTTTGTTGAGAAATGTGATCACTAGTCAGAGCTCCATTTTCCTCCGAATAATTAATTTAATGAAGCTCCTTCGTCAATTTTTGGGATTACACAACAATCTAAATTGATGGGTGGTATTGGTATTCGCAGGGTTCTACGTGTAAATCCTTGTTCAGTTTACTTTTGGATCCCTCCTCCTCTAGGGAATCTGTTTTCGATGTGGTCTAGAGGATTAAGGTTCCTAAGAAAGTTAGACTCTTTATTTGGCAAGTCTTGTTTGGGTTAACACTGTTGATAGGTTTATTAAGACGAGGGTTCTGCTCGTTGGGCCTTTTTGTTGTTTGCTTTGTGGGAAGGCAGAGGAAAACCTTGATCATCTCTTTTGGGATTGCCAATATGTGTGCTGTGTGGAGTTCTTTTATGTAGGAGTTTGGTTTTAACTTTGTTGGCCAAAGGAGTTCCTCCTCCATCCGCCCTTAAGAGAAAAATGGTGTTTTCTGTGGCTTGCTGGGGTGTGCATTGTGATTTGGGATGTTTGGGGGAGAGGAACAATCCGGTGTTTTGTGGTAGAGAGAGGGACCATAGTGAGGTTTCGACATTGATTAGATTTCATGTGTCTCTTTAGGCTTTGTTTTTGAAGACCTTTGGTAACTATTTCTTAGTTAACATTTATTTAGTTGGAACCCCTTTTTATAGGTGGGGTGCTTTGTTGGGCTGAGTTTTTTTTTTATAGGTCCTTGTATTCTTTCATTTTTTCTCAAGAAAGTTGTTTCTATATAAAAAAAAAAATTCTTCACCGTTGTAATTTAGCTCTCTTAGCTAAATGGATTTGGTGTTCCCTTCATGAGAAAGATGCTTTATGGCGTAATCTCATTGTGGCTAGATATTATTCCCCCACATCCATATGCCCGATGGTTGTTCGTGGTCACTTTAAATCTTCTTGGTGGTTCATTTGTCGGACTATTGGTCTTGTGGCACTATTTGTATGGCTTTTCCTCGTCTGTTTCAGCTTACTCACTCCTCTAATGTTAGGGGATGTCTAGGTCCAGAGCAGAGGCTTGGGATTTGCAACTCTGTTGAGATCTAAATGATTTAGAATCTATTGAGTGGGCTGCTTTGTCCCTTTTATTATCTTTTGTCCGTTTTCGCTTTTTTCCTGATTAGGATTTGGATCATTGATCCTTCCTCCACGTTTACGGTTAAATCTTTTCAGGATGATTTGGTGGGATCTGTTGCCTCATGTTAAGGAGGTTTATTCTGCTATTTGGATGGATCATTTTCCAAAAAAAATCAAAAATTTCCTTTGAGAACTCAGTCTAGGAGCAATTATATTGCTGATCGTCTCCAACGACGCTTGCCCTATATGTCCATCTCTCCTTTGTTCCACACGTGCAATAATAATTCAGAATCTGCTGTGCATCCCTTTTTGCATTGCCCCTTTGCTTTACAGTTCTGGCATGCTATGTTGTAGGCGTATATTTGACAGCCTTGCTTCTATGTTGGTTGGTCATCGTTTCATGGTATTAAGAAAACCATTTGGTTAGCTATTGTTTGTGCTTTTTTTTGGACCTTGTGGGACAAGCGCAATAATCGTCTTTTCTGAGATCTTCAAGTTTTGCCCTCTTCCTAGATTTTACTCTTTCTACTGCTCTGTATTGGTGCAAAAGTAACTCACAATCATTTCAGTCTTTCTTATTTAATTTCCAATGAGAAATATTTATTGTAATCCCCTATTGGTGCTTGGGGGTTCCCATATTTCATTTTATCAATGAAATGTTTCTTTTCTAAAAACAATCAAGAGAAAAGTTACAAAAACTTTATTAACATTTCCATAAAATTAAGAGAAGGCATCAACATTTCTATAGATGTGAACATTTAAAACCGTGACTGACACAAATGCATTTACTGTACAAATTTTAAGAATGCTATGTTGTGTGAAAATGAACAATATTGCTGTTTGTTCGATCTCTGTTTTCTTTATCATGATTTTCTTGGTTAATTTTTTTTTCTAGTAGGGCTGCTGGACATCAGTGTAACAAATATGTTTCCTTGAGATCTCAGATAGTTTAGTAAATTTTAGGAGCATAATTTATTAGTTTCTCAACCTAGCAGTTTTTCCTATGTGGTACAGATTGTAGAATTTGTGTTTGGAATGCTTCTGATGGCAGCTTAGTTCACTCTTTGACAGGTCATACTGAATCTGTAAGTGTTTTATTTATTTGTGAATTTTTTTGGTTTAACATGTTCGCATGATGAATTTTGTATAGGTATCTGTCAGAGTACCGTAAAGATTCTTATTTTATCCTTGCATTTATGTCATTACAATGTTTCATGCTTTAGCTTTTATTGTCTAGAGTTTTATGGCAAGTCGTTAACTGTTGGAAATAGTATGGATGTAACTGTTTTAAAAGTTGTGACACAGAGAAGTTGTGTTTTGTTGGAGCTAAACCAATCAAGACTTCTTTGTCTTTTAAGCTACTAAAGTGTTGAAAAATATTGATTTGGATGATTTTGATACCAATCTGACTAGGATTAACACTGTTAAATATGATCAAGGGGAAGGATTTAGGAGTAGTGTCTGTCTGTGTGGTTTCAAAGAGTGTGAATGACTTGCAGAAAAATTTTACATTAAGAACAATGTAGTATATTACGACTTAAGGATTATCATCATACGTTTGTTTCACGTTCTCAGACTGACTTTCCTTTAATATTTGTTTCAAATTGTTACATGGACTTGAATTTAGATTTTATGACTCATTTTACCAGAAGATACTTTTGGTCAAGTCTGGCCAGTATAACTAATTTTCAGAAGATTGGGACTAATAACAGGAACTATCATACTGGAACTAAATAACGCAATACCTCACACTAATTGCAGACGCCTATTACTTGAAACTATCTATCCCATGAGTCAATGCCAACTGTTGTAAACAAATTGGATTCTAATATATAAAACAAGAGTGAAGTCAGGCTATAATAATATGAGCAGTTTCTATCATTTGAAAAGACAGCGTCATTCATTGCTTAATGCACTACGAGGCCTAAATATATCCACTTTCAGTCGTAATTTCTGATAAGATTGCTTATATCCTTTATATCCTTGGCAGACATATGTACTCGATGTTCATCCTTTCAATCCGAGAATTGCTATGAGTGCTGGATATGATGGAAAGACGATAGTTTGGGATGTGAGTTTTTGGGTTCCCTTCAGTCTTTGTTATAATTTCTATTTGTTGCTTCTTCATAAGAACCTCTATTTTATATAATGTTATTTGATTCTAGATTTGGGAAGGCACACCAATTCGGATATATGAAATTTCTCACTTCAAACTGGTTGATGGGAAGTTTTCATCGTAAGTTCATATTCAAGTTCCCAAATTGATCCTTACATGCTTTATTTATCTCTAATTTAATGTTCTCACATTTGTTAAAGCATTCTCTCTCGTGAAATGATATGGTTCTTGAGGTAGTATTTTGTACTTATGTTTGGGAGTTCCGAATGACATTCCAGGGAGAAATCTGCATAATGTCATGAAGTACGTCTTTTTATTTTTCGTCATTGTAGGTGATGTTTAATGTTTTCTGATAATTGTATCAACGTGTCGGAGTGTTAATAAAATAAATGTGAAGATTATGATGCCCAGGTAAAGCCAGTACAGTATCTTTTCAATGCGTGACTTGCTTTTTCTAAGGGAAATTAAGAAGTATCCCCAAATCCCTTCTTTCTTATAACAATCTCTGACAAAGCTCTAATTTTTTAAATTTTAATTCACAATACTGTAATTATTCTCGTTCTGAATGAAAAATTACTGTAGTTTTTCTTACGTAAAATAATTGCTTACATTTTTCTATGGGTTGTTTTCAAATATAGTAAAATGAACCAAAATATTTAAAATTTTACTGTCGATAGACATTGATAGACTACTATCATCCATCATTAATATACATTAATAGATGTCTATTAGTGTCTGCATTGAATACAATGACATTTTGCTATATTTGAAAATATTTTTAGCAACTTTTCCATTTAAAACAATTACCCTTTATTTATTATATGTTTTAAAGAAAACCTAGTTGATTTTTCTCCATTCTTCTTTTCTGGTGTTTCAAGTTATAAGCCTCAACGACTATAGCACTGTGAATTATTGAACTGTAGAAATTCAATGATTTCTTGTGGCTATTATTATAGTGGGGTGAGAGAAGCAATAGAATGTCCAGGGTATTGAGAGGGACCCTAGTAAGGTTTGGTCTTTGGTGACTTTTCATGTTTCCCTTGGACTTCAGTATCAAGGCCTTGTAATTACTCTATAGGCACTTTTTTACCTCTCGTAGGAAACCCTTCCTTTAGTGAGGGTCTTTTTGGGGCTTGTCATTTTTCATATGCCCTTGTATTCTTTTATATTTTTTTTCTTAATGCAAGTAGTTGTTACCAAAAAAAGAAAAGAACCTGTGTAATAGGTTCATCATAGTTTATCATTATGCATTGAGCTGATTGTGCAATGTGCATAATCGAACCAATCTTGTTCTTTCATATGAAGATGATGTTAGTTTGAGGGCTTGCTTTTCTACCATGTATCCCTTACGTAAAATGATAATGTCTTAGTTTTGTTTTTGTGATACAGAGACGGGACATCAATTATACTTTCAGATGATGTTGGACAGCTATATATATTAAGCACAGGACAGGGAGAATCCCAACAGGATGCCAAGTATGATCAGGTACTTGTGTTCATTGATATTTTGTTGAGCACTATTCTTCCTTTATGATCATATGTTGATGTAAATCAAAGTAGAACTAATTTCTCAAATGAATTCTCTGCCTATTCTCAGCTGGAGAATGACTATTTATTGATGAATTGTAGGTGGTAGTTATAATCAATTTGGGTAGTTTGGGGGTATAACTAATCAGTTTTTTACCGCTGATTAGTTTCAACTAATAACAGACTAACTATCTTGACAACTAATAACAGATAACAACAAACTAACTATCTCATTACATCATATGTTTTACGAACCTTTTTGAACACTGATTGTCTTGCCTTTACTGCAGTTCTTTCTTGGTGACTATCGCCCACTTATTCAGGATCCTTCCGGCAATGTAATTGACCAGGTAGGAAAACTATTTACGATATTTTGTTATGAAACTCACACTGAAGGGATTTCTACTGGTCTGTGATAATTGCTTGGGTAGCTTGCGTACATTTTAATATTTTTTAGAAATGATTGTTTTCATTGAATTAAATGATTGTTTTCATTGAGAAAGAATGAAAGAGAGCAAAGACATTACAAAAAAACTAAGTAAAATAGGACTAATTTAAAAAAAAAACGTTTGAAATCAAAGCCCAAAGAAAAACCTGAAACCTCACCAAGGGCCAAATGTCACTAGGGTCCCTTCCCACACCTCTGCACACTCTATTGCTTTTCTTTCCTAAGAGGTCCCACAAGAAAGCACACACCTTTGCGAATCACATCCTCTAAAAATGTGGAGGGGGAAGGAAGACTTGTGTCACATCCCCTAGAGATGTGAGTTTGCACATTTGGTTTGAAATTTGTTTCCCTATAGTCTATGTTTGCTCGCCTATCAGAGGGACATTTGTGTTATGAATGGGGAGTTTCTCCTCCATCCGTCCTTTTGTGAGAAAGGTTGCTTCTTGTGGTTGGCAGGATGTGTGCCTATCATGTGGAATCACTAGGCTTCTTATTCAACCCTCTTTTTTGGGTACTTAGTTTTTTTGTACGCCTTTGCAATTTTTCATTTTTTTTTCCAATGAGAGTGGTTGCTTCATTGAGGAAAGAAAAGGAGAACTGGTATTTCTTTTCTTTTCTTCTGTTCTTTACTTTCATTTTAATTCTTATAATATTTTATCATACCGATTGTGCAAATATTTGATTCAGGAAACCCAACTCAGTACTTACAGAAGGAATTTGCAAGATCTTCTTTCCGACTCAGGTTTCCCTCTTTTCTAACTGATGTTGGTATATGATTCCAGTTTTGGTATTAATGCATTTTGTGTTTGTTGCTTGTGTAATGAAAAATGGTAGGCATGATACCTTATCCAGAACCTTATCAAACTGCATACCAGCAAAGACGTTTAGGTGCTATGAGTGTTGAATGGCGTCCCTCTTCTCTAAAACTTTCTGTTGGGCCCGACTTCAATCTCGATCCCGATTACCAATTGCTGCCATTGGCAGACTTGGACATGTTGGTTGAACCATTGCCTGACATTGTGGATGCAATGGATTGGGGACCAGAAAATGAAGTGCAAAGCGAGGATACTGATTCAGAATACAACGTCACTGAAGATTATTCTACTGGTGGGGAGCAGAGAAGTCTAAATTCGAATTGCTCAACCGATCCAGAATGCAGCTCTGAAGACACAGGGATTGACGATGCTCCTGCTGATGGTCTTCGGAGATCAAAAAGGAAAAAACAGAAGGCAGACGTGAGTATTGTATATTCTTCCGTTGCAGCTCTCTCTCTTTGCAATTGATGTATTAATTTTCTCCAATTTAGATCCTTTTCTATCTTTTAACATTTTTCTCCAAAAGAAAACTCTTTCCTTCATATTCTTGATATTTTCTTTCCACCAACATTTCAGATGGAAGTCATGACTTCTTCAGGAAGGCGTGTTAAAAGACGAAATATGGACGAGTATGAAGGTGATGCTGTTAGGAGTTCCAGGAGTCGGAAGTCAAAGTCTGGCCATAAGCCTTCCAAAAAGAAATCAGCATCCAAGTCCTTAAGACCTCAAAGAGCAGCAGCACGTAATGCTCGCAATTGGATATCATCATTTAAGGGAAAATCTACAGATGGAGAAGAAGAATATGAGTCGGGAGGTGATTGCTCAGAAAGTGAATCTACATTAGAAGATTCAGACATTGAGAGCGATGAATATGAAAGGTCATTGCAAAACAGAATTAAGCATTCAAAAGGGAAAGAAGTATTCCTATATGGAGCCGAGGAGATAACAAAATCTCTTGATATTCCTGAATCCCGTGTAGATGCTGGAAACAGAAAGAAGCTGATCGTTAAGTTCTCCGTTAAGAATCTAAATAAGGGTGATCCTCCTCTAAGCACAGCACTTTCTTGTTCCAACACGGCTGATGTGGCCAGCTCTTCATCAAGATCACCAAAGGAAGTTATTGAAACCAGTCAGAATCTTGTGAGATCTGAGAGGCAATTTGTAAATATTGATGGAAATTCTGATCTGACTGAGGTCTACACAAACGGGAACATAAGATGGGGTGGGTTCAGGGTTCGTTCATCCAAGCGCATAAGATTTGGGGATACCATGCCTTCTGATGCATATGCAGTATCTAGTTCAATTCCCAATGGCGATCATAATGAAAATGAGAATGCAGTCCATGAATATTTAGAACGAGAAAATCATTTTGGTGCACCATCCCCCCATGCAAAGGTAGTGAATTTTTGTTCAGATGAAATGGACACAGTATCTCCCACAAAATTGAAGGAGGAGGATGACAATGCTTCTGGGCATTCTCAGGAGATGGTTAATGGTGGAGAGCTTAAATGCGTTGGCAACAGCAAGTCATGTGACCATGATGATTCAAATAATTTGATCATGTTTTCTTCTGACGCAACCACCACAACAATACAAAATGGGACTCCTGCTCCTGAGCAAACTGCAAATACTGCACCAATGCGTAAAAAGATAAGGTTCAAGAGTATTTCCTTGGATCCTGAACATTCTTTGAAGCATAAGATAGAATCCTTAGATGAAAGTTCGAAGAATGATGAATACAATACAGTATCTGGAAGCCCTCAGCATCCAAATGGGCTGCAAGATAGTGTCACGAATGAAACTTATTCTGATATTAGAAATAATTGCCCACAAGATATGGACGCAGCAATTGATGAAAAGCCAGTTTCAACCTTATGCAACTTATCAGAGTTGCAAGCAGTTGAGACAAACAAAATGTACACTGCAGTTTATACGAGATCCAAGTCAAACAAAGGAAAGAGCAATATAGATAGCAATGGTTGTGCCTCAGGAGAACATGCCTTGGGCAACAGTAGTCTACCTGCTGATGCAGACAGTCACAAAACTATGCTCCGTAAGGCACGGTCTATAAGGTTTAAGGAGTCCTCATATGATCTAAATAATGTGGGTGATGATCTAAAGTCAGACGAAGATCAAGAACTTGAACAGAGATCAAGACGCTTTGGAAATTCTTCTGCAGACAGATCCCATATTCCAAGTGAAGAGTGGGGATCAAGCTCAAGGATGACAGTTGGATCCAGATCCACTCGAAACAGAAGGGGTACTCTGATTCAAGACATAAATCCAGTAGACAGAAGAAAATCGGTTCAGTATGCCAGAAAAGGATCGTGGTTAATGATGCCTGCACATGAGGGTGGCTCCAGATATATTCCCCAACTTGGAGATGAAGTTGCGTATCTGAGGCAGGTATGTGATGGATGGTTTCCTGCAGCTTGATTCATACATTCCTTCTTTTATTCTTTGGTGCTGATTATAGTTTTCATTGATTATTAATAGAACGTGAATACTTTCCTACAGGGCCATCAGGAATACATACAACACTGTTGTGCAAATTACTGCAACACAAAAGACATGGGACCTTGGACATCAAACCGAGGAACCATACGAGCTGTTGAGTTCTGTAAGGTTATGGAGCTTGTTTATTCAACTTCTGCAGGTTCTGGAGATAGTTGCTGTAAAATGCTACTCAAGTTCATAGATCCATCTTCCCAAGTACACCTTCAATCATTCAAGTTAACTCTTCCCGAGTTGACTAGCTTCCCTGACTTCTTAGTTGAAAAATCTCGGTTCGAAGCAGCAATGCAGAGGAATTGGACGTTCAGGGACAAGTGTAAAGTTTGGTGGAAAAATGACGTTGGAGTAGATGGTAGTTGGTGGGATGGTCGAATTATCTCTGTGCAGGCAAAATCTTCAGAGTTCCCAGAAAGTCCTTGGGAGAGGTACACAATTAGGTATAGGAGTGATCCTGCTGAACCACATTTACATAGTCCTTGGGAGCTCTATGATACTATTATTCAGTGGGAACAGCCTCGAATAGATGATGAAACCAAATCAAAGTTGTTAATTGCCATTGATAAATTAATGTCACCTTCTATGCAGGTAGTCTACTTATTCAAGGTTTATAATGTTTATCTGATTATACACATCTTAAGATGGCCATGTGCTGATTTTGTCCTTAAAATTCCAGGGTCGTTTTGGGATTCAAGATTTGATGATTCTCTCACGAAAGACACAATACAAGAACAGGTAGTTAAATAAAAATCCATTTTGTGAACATTTTGTTGACTCGTTGTGTTGATCCTCTAGATCAAAGTTCCTTACTACAAGTAATTTACTCAAAATATCCTCATTTATGATATAATCGATAATTTTGACCTTTTGTACATTTATAGGTTTCCTGTGCCATTGTGCCTTGAGATAATCCAGGAAAGACTACAGAATGATTACTACCGAAGCTTGGAAGCTTTGAAGCATGACTTCATGGTAATGTTATCGAATTTTGAGTCGTTCGTGGCAAAGAATGAAGACATGTCAAAGAAAATTAGACGATTGTCAGACTGGTTTGATCGCAACATATCACCTCTATAGTTTCTTGTAAAATACAGCTTAGCATTCAAAGAATTTTGGTAGAAATTATTGGCCAATGTTAGGTTGAAGAAGAAGCCCACTTGGGTTGTTTCTCCTGTATGTAGATAATTCTTTTTCCCTATTTGATTAAACAGCGCCTTTTATTTATATTCTTAGATAATCTCTCGATTGAAGATTGAGGTTTACTAGGAAATTATAGAGGGAAAGAGGGGGGGATTTGCCATTTTCCACCTTGATTAATTTGTGTATACAGCTATATTTAACACCCACGGCAATAACAAATGAAGAGTCAGTATTGAGCAATTCAAACATCTTTAGTTAATGCCTATAAATAAAACACCTGTTAATGTTTAACTTGTACAGCAAAGAGTTTAACATTAATACTCTAAATGGATTATTTTGATCCCTTTTCCATTTAGTAAATTAAAAGATAATGTTTAATTTCCCAAAATGAAATTGATTTATTCGGGTTTTCTTGATAAATTTTGAAAAAGACTATTCATTGTCCTTCAATTAAAATTAGTTTACAGATTTCGAAAGGAATTAACAAATAAAATTAGCACTTATTGAATCACGTTTATTTATTTAGATATTTTTTAAAACATCTATTTTAGACTAAAATCATTTACTACTATCATTGCTATTAAAGTCGAAACTGAAAATGTTATTAGTGTAACAATATCAGCTAGTTATTCTTAAATATTGTTTCGATTACAATTGAATTGATCACCTTCTTTCCATTCTTTAGGGACCACTGCAAATTATAGAAAACACTTCAGAATTATAATCATTTTTGTTGCATTTTTAGGAAAAATGACCAAAGTAAAATATAGAATCGGCTTCATAAATTTTTACTAGAACATTTTAACGATTTTTTTCCTTCAAGATTTTAGTTTTTCCAAGCTGGGAGTGAAACGAAACTTAGACAAATGGCATTGTTCCAGTACATCTCTGGGAAGTTAAATTGAGAAGTTGCAATGATGATGGTTCTTAACAACCCACATAGACAAATCAGTACAGTGGTAAACCCACCATGCAAAAGATTACATCTTCAAGCATGAAATGGTTAAAACATTTGGTGTGCAAATTAAACTTCGAATGCATATTGGAGATGTATTTGATATCAATCTCTCCATCTGTGGCCACAATTTGGATTGCAGCAAACGAAGAACAATGTCATACCTTCCTCTCCTCTGGCAGTGGCCTGCAGACACAACGCAATGACATCAAGTCTAATAAAAGTATAAACATGATGAAACCTCCAAGCAGCTTGACAGAATTTCACACAAGTACACAAGCAAACTAGCAGTTGATATTTCTCATTCAAGAGAACCTTAATAAAATTTTGGGAGTTGTAGGAATAAAGCATGTGTTGAAAATCTATGACGTTAACAATCGAGAGAATAAAGGAAAAGAGTGCTCGTGCTCAAGCCTTGTAAATCAAAGTTCGGAAGCAAAAAGTGGACCTGGAAGAAAACAGCTTCTCCATGGTTGCATTGAGCACATCGGACAGCTTTAGTGCGAGGGAGAGTTGGATCTGCAGCAACATCTTGCAAAACTTGAGTGCGTTCCCCTACAGCATGATGAATCTCATTCCTATAGACGCAGTTATTGTCAGCGACTTCCTGTAAACACAATTTTTATATATAAAAAAATGAATGATTACGAACTGGGAATAAGAGGGGAAGAAACCATCAATATCTAGAAATAAAACAATTCCATACACAGAGAAGAGGATTAGTAAGTGAAAGAAGAGAGAACAGCAGGGGGTAACTATGGATACTTATATGTCCACCCCCATCAATGGGGTGATTTTGTGGCAATCCTAGGAACAAATAAAAAAGGCTACTATATTGGTTAAAATACAATTCTCAGAAAGCAGGTCTATCTACCAGTAGGCTTTCAATTCGTTACACAAAAGCAGAGAGGAAACATATACTGTATAAAACATATACTGTATAAAAGTACATAAGATATGCAATTCAATTGGTCAAAGACAAAGGCTCAAAACCTTCCAGTTTCCCACCATAGCTAACATGCCAAAGAATTTAAGAACACAAACAAATGCAAAGAAACCGGAGAATCAAAGATAACTCATGAAAGTTAACTTGGACAACCTCATGATCTTCGGGAGTGAAATAACAGTGTAACACTGTAAAATCAATGAAAAATTAGATCAAACTTGGAACCTTCAGAATTAGATAAGTTCTATATATCATCCTAAAAATTTATAAAGGTTACACTCCATCTCCTGGATTAAATGAAACAAGAAGCCCTTTCTACCATTTTTCTCAAATTATGATTACAGTTGTAAATGCATATCTACAACAAAGGACTGTATGGGCTCGTTAGCATTTCATACTATCAGATGATAACTAGTTAAATCATAATGTTCATAAATGTTCCCTTACTGAAATGTATAGATTTGAAAATGGGGTATAAAAGCCAAAGAACAAAGGGGTCCATCCAAATTCATAGAAGGGCAGGCTAAAAAACAGAGATAACATGACGCCATAAGGAAAACTTTAACACAGAATGACGAACTAAAGAGGCAAGCCCGAGCATTTAAGGGCATAATCTTGAATCAGGACCAAATAACCTTCCTTATCCTAGGTCAATACTACTACAAAGTAGAAAAGTGCACATTCCAAAACAAATTGAAATATGCAAAAGACAGAGAATGATGGTACCTGGTGATCACAGTTGCGACAGGCATAGAGAAGAATCTTCTCATCTCTATCCTCCTTCGGATAGAGAATGTTGTTACTGCAACATAACATTATCAATGGTTACGACATTTTCGGGGGGGGAAAACTTAATAGGAACGAAAGCGCAAGTAGAGGAGAGTGTGGTTATGATAATGCATACCATTCCCGGCAAAACTTCATGGTACTCATCTTGTAGAGGGTAGAAGAAGAGAGAAGCCTGAGGTAGAGAATAAACAAAATTTCAGCTAGGGCTTTAGGAGCTGATAATCAGAAGGAATCAGTGGGGTAATCTAAGATTGGGTATGAAAAAAAAAAAGGAGAGATTTTGAAGAGTGTAATGAAGAAGAAGATCGATCCCAAATCACCTGCGCTTCCTTCCAGAAACGTCGATCAAGGATTCAAGCCAAAGACAAGAGCTTTCTTCCAATGGCGGGAGAAAGTGTAGAACTTGTAAATGGGCTTCCGATTCCACAACCCAAATCAAAATTTTCAAGCCAATAAAATAACAATACAATCATTTTAGAAATATTTAGGCAAAATACCTAAATTAACTATGAAATTTTATAAATGTCCTAAACTAAAATTTATTTTGTTAAATAGAAATTCGTATATTTTTTGGACAATTATAACACTATCATCATTATTAATTATATATAATATTCAAAATTAAATTTAAATTATTTCCTTATTCACGTTACATTCCTTTTATTATGATTTTGATAACTTCCTAATTTAAATATGTAACTTTATTATAGAAATAAATTAGAAATAATTTTTTAATTAAGTATAAAATAAGATCTTTTCTAATATGGAATAATATACTAATTAATTTAATTGTATAATTGTATAAAATAAGATTTTTTTATTTTTATTCTTATACCGTAAACTACATAATTCCTTCCGAAATTGACTTTAAAATATATGTTTATATAGTAAATATTATTAAAACAGTAGTAAATTATAATATACAATGAAAATTTCTTACATACTTAGTATCACTTTATATATTTTTTAAATTAACAATATATAATTTAATATACCTGTAAAATATAATAGTTTTTTTTATGTGATTTATTATATATATACTCTATATTATTTACAATAAATATACGGTAAACTACATAATTCCGACAGAATTTTGAATTAAAATATATGTTTATATAGTAAATATTACTAAAACAGTAGTAAACTACATAACCACAATGTTTCTATAATATATGGTGTGAATACATACATATTATCACCGTATACACATATATATCACTTCATATACATAATAACACATATATAATAATATATAGTAAGACCTCCAAACTTTTCCCTCCGATAATTTTTAAATGAACAATATATACTTTAATATTATCACTTTATATATACTTTAATATATCTGTAAAATATAATAGTTTTGTTATGTGATTTAGTATATATATACCTAATCTTATTTACAATATTTATATTTAGTGACATATAGTTCTAATAAATTTTTACAGAATGGCTAAAACCTTCATTATCTTTTGTTTGCCTATTTAGTTTACCAATTAATAGAGTATCTAAAATATACTCAATATACCCTAATCTTCTTATTTTTCGAAATATACAGTAGTAACCTCGAATTTTAGACCCAAATTCTGTCGGAAAAATACTGTCTTTGCCGGTCATCGAACTTTTTCTTCTTCACCGTCGAAATCTCTCAAATTCCTCAGTTTAAATAGTGGCTTATGCGATTATAATGGAAGGAGTATACCACGGTGTTCAAAGAAGGAAAGTTTGAATCGTGGTGGATTTCTTTCCTAAACCGTAACCCACGTTGTTTTCCATTTATTTTTTTTATTTATAATCAATTTAATTAGGAATGGGTATATATGTAATTTGTGCCCTACATTTATGTAATATATAGGCCAATTTAGAATATTTGTGAAATTTATTAGAAATTTAGGTCTATCATGTAATATCATATAGCAATTTAGACTATCTTAGTTAAAGACCCATCATTATAATTTGGTGAAAATTTAGGACACGTTTGGTCACATTTTCATTTTCTGTTTTTTGTTTCTGGTTTATTATTCTCAGTTTTTCGTTTCTTCTTTTTTAGAACAAAAGAATATAAATGTATTTGATAACTGTTTCTGTTTCTTGTTTTTTGAAAATATTTAGAACAAGAAATATTTCGATAGTATTCGAATATTTTTTTAAAATTGCAAACATAGCAAAATTATATATTGTTATCACTGATGGACCTAATCTAGTGACCAATACTTCTAATATGATGACTCTTATAGATAATACTTAGACAAACTTAACTGTATTTATAATTTTTTTAAAAAATATTAATGCTTGTATTTGCAACGATCATATATTTTCATATAATATTATTATGTTTATTATTATATTATAATAAAAATATTAATACCATAATTTTTTTTTTAATTGTAATAAAAGCTAAAGGAAAATACCCATGGGTCATCGTTTATGTAGTTTTTCCATTGGTAGTTTGATCCCAAATTTTATTTTACATTTTAACAATAAATGCAACATCAGCATTATTATTATCATTATTTGTCACTACATTTTATTTCTATTTGTTAAGATCTTCATATTAATATTCCTTGTGTTGAATCTTAGTTGAGCAAATTTTAATCACATTATAACTAATATATCCTATTACAACATGGGTTTAGTCATTTTCCAAGTATGTTATGGTGAAATTCAAGGGGAAAAAACAGTATTTGAATCAAGGAAAATTTTACATAATCCATGGTGCATTTATTTGTTATAATTATTTATATTTAACAACCATACTTTTTAAACAAAAACTAATTTTGTTTTCATTCGTCCGTTGAAAATGTTCTCCCAGCTAATATTTAGATGACTTGTTTAATGTTTATGTTAGTATATATAACACTGAAATCATGGATGTTGCATATCAGTTTGATATCATATTTCTATCGCTGATGTATGTAACAAATAGATAGATACACGACACCACTAGCTAGTAACACTGGATTGAACCAGTGGTGTACATGCATATCACAGTAGGTATATACGAAGGAGGTTCACTAAGAGTCTGATCAATAAGGAATCTAAATTTGGAGATGGCACAAGAAGCTGCTAATCCAGCATCTCAAGTGACCAACACCAAATATTTGCATACCTTATAGTAACAATTTCATCACGTTCATTACTTTTCATACGTTTAATTCATTTAAAAAGTTCAATAAATTGAAAATGAATAATTCCACAAACAAGACTAGGTAGCGAACTCACTAAAAGTTAATTTACAGTTGCAATAAATGAGATTCAACTCTACATCTAATGAATTCGGACTCCGATCAACTATATGTATATATTCATCTCTACCTTTCATAACTAAGTCCCCTATACTAAAAGAAAGAAAAATGTACAGGGCAAACTTTTATGCCCTTTTCTCTATACCATTTCAAAGTTTGGTACCAACTAAATTATACCATGCTCCCCCAAGAGAGGAAGCGTTGTAATGGAGCAAGAAGAGCGTAAATTTAGACAGAGAGAGAAGAGGGTGACAATGCTAACCAGCAAAATTAATTCGACCAAATGTTTTACAGAGTAAAATGCTAGAGGTAAAATTGAGAGAGTAGAAGATATCTTCCCTGCTCAGTTGCACTATACAGTAAGATGTCCTCATCTTCGACTGAAACCGAAATCCCCAAAATCAACTATATTCCAAGTCTGCTGATTCACTTTCTTTCAGGAGTGCGTTGATCTCTTTCCGTGTAGTCTCAGAGCCAAGTATTTTTCACCACCAAGCACATCCATGAGTCAAATATCATAATAATTTGGCAAGCACCAGAAGGAAGATTGATGCTAATACTAACTTAAAGATCCATTCACAGTCATTTCAGGCGAGGAATTTGGTGGTATCAATGGATAGTCGTCCCCACCTAATTGATGATTTTCGGAAGTGATATGCAAGACACTACTGTTAGAGTAACTTCTAGAAGCTGTAGATTCCTTTTCCCTGCAACTTTCCTCATCAGAATTGCCGCTACTACTATCGGAAGAGCTGCTAGAAATAGCAGGACCTGTCTCATGATTTTTTTCACCTAAGCTTTTGTTCTCATAAGACGTACACATACTGGTTTGAGTAGTAGCCTTCATTGTCTTTGTACCAGGTAAGACGGCCTGACTCAGTGTGGTACACAAAGAAACAAATACACCATCTTTAGGCTTGCACTTCTTGATCAGTCGCTGCTTCTTGACCAATTCAGGTTCCTCTCGAGGAGCTGACTTCCGCTTCTGCCTTAGTGCTTCCATCATTTCATTGCCTTCGTCTGAAGTGTCAGGTTGTTTCCTCTGGGGGGGTCTGTAGTCTTCATCATCCTCATCATCGTCATAATCAACTAGACCACCTGACCTATAACTGAAAAGATAGAAGGTGCTATAAGTGTTGAATATAGCCTTTGTTAGATCCCCGAGGCTCACATGCATAACCATTGTTCGATTGTCTAACATGTGCTTGGGATGGGTTCAATCAAGAGGGCTTGTAGAGTTTTAGAAATTCCAAGAACACTATGAAGTGCTTTTAGGGTAACACAATTAGCATGTCTCTGGAAAGAGCTTACATTTCAACGTGCTTATAGGGAACTTAAAGTGCTTAAAGTTCCCTTAATATGTGCTTTTTCCAAGAGTGCCCACGGAAGAATTATCACTTTTTTTTTTAATTCAAAATGAGATAGCATGAAAATACCTTACTGATGGGCAATTTGTAGTAACACCATTAGATAGAGCAGGTTGAGACTCAACATTCTGTTTGGGAGCAACAGATGCAGTATCCTCTTCATCACTGAAATGGGATAGGTTAATGACAAGAAAAGATCCCAGAATGAAATGTTTTACTTTATAGTAATCTGAGAACAATAAAATTGTATACCTGTCCTCATTGAAATAGTCTTCCTCTTCTTTCTCTGGAGCACGCTCATCATTTTTTTTCCGAGGATCTGACGTGTTCGAAATGCCTTTCATTTCACAATTCTCAAGGCACTGCAAGCACATACAACAGATGGGGGCAAAATAGAATTTACATAAATTGAATAGAGAGATGGAGCCAATCAGAAAGGACAAAAGTTTACCTGCTCATATTTAATTTTTAAAGCTTGAATGGAAGACAAATTTTTGAATTGGGACAACTGATTCCAGAAGGAATCAACAATATATCTAACCAATAACTTCAAATTTTCCTGCCACAGGCATAAAAGAAAAACACATAAGCTCCAGACAGAAAGGAAAAAGAGAGAGATGAGGGAATTTTATGTACCTTCCTAATAAACTCGAGAAGTTCTAAGACGGCAGAATTAAGCAGATTATACCGACTTCCGTTAGCAACAAATGCATCAATGATAGGTTTGAGAGTGCCGTTCTTGATAAAATAATTTATCAGATGTTCATCCTGCAAATTAACCAATTAAAAATCGTTAGGTAGATTACCCACGGTCAATAGTGATGAGCAGCCCATTGGAAGAGGTCAAAAAAAAGGAAAAATGCAACAACAATGCAAAACGAACTATTAGATTTACTAGAAATGCAAGGGGATGCATACTGGGACTAGAGAAAATTTGGGGAAATTTCACCCAGCAAGGCGGCATAATAGAATACATATAGATAAACATTCTTATTTCATCTGTCATCTATGGAAAGCCCATTTCTTACTATCGCAGAAAGCCCATATCTAAATTGGCACTAATGGCCATTGACTACCTCTACTCTACACGAGCAATAAAATTATAGCGGCATGGTGATGGGGTTAGATTGGTAATGGTCTACATCCACAAAATTTAATGGATTGCAATTCTAAGGTCAATCTTTTCAGAACATTATTTGTATCATAATTACAAATTCACACTTACATGGCGTGAAAGAACAGTACGAATAAATCGAACTGCCGCAACAACCAAGTATTTTTCCTTCCGTCGTGTTAATAGAACCACTTTATCTATCATATTATTTAGGAGAAAATTAGACCTGCCATAAAGTAATAAGAAAATAAGCCATATAGTCTTTAAAATGTATATAAATTGAATGTAAAGAGAATTCAATCTTGGTACTTGAAAAGAAAAGGGAACAAAAATTACTTTATTCTATATGGGTGTTGTTGAACACAAAAGCAAAGTAATTCGCATATGTTTGACAAAATCTCAGGCTTCACGCCATTCTTATCTCCAAGACTTCCACCAGCACCTTCAATTTTCTTGGCTGATTGAAAACCTTCTGTAGGACATGATGTTGTTATAATATCTATTAAATGGCCCAAATGCTTCTCATAGAAAATCTCAATAATTGAATCTCTCTGCAAATAAAAAAAAAAAACAGTAGCACATTTCATGACAAAATGGACAGAGAAAGCTATTGAAGCAATTGCAAAAGGAAAAAGGCGAAAGGAGAAGAGAGAGAGAGAGAGAGAGAGAGAGAGAGAGAGAGAGAGAGAGAGAAACAAAAAAAAACAATCACTTCTTACATGAAAATTTTTACTGACAAGTTTTTCCAAGATTTCAGCAGAAATATAAGAAAATAGAAATCAGCAATCAAAATGTTACACCTGCGTAAATAAACTCAAATGTGTTGCGACACAAAATGCAAAGCATAATACATCTGTTATATATTAAAGAAAAAAACTGAAGAAGTTCAAAAGGCAGGATGGCAAGATATCATAAAGCAGCAACAAACACTATGGGAATTTCAAAATAAAATTCAACAATACTTGCATTAAAATAATATAGATAGAAAGTTATTGGGAAAAATGTTAAAAAGGCACCTGGACTCCAGACAATGCATATGTATCCAATAGACTGCGAAGAATTTCAAGAAACTGGCAATGCATGTTGTCCCCAAAATCTGTTACCATACCTTTGACCTGCAATTAACAAGTTTTTTGTTTTAATCTTAAAGAAAATGGAGGTCACAGCAACTTTTTCTGCACGCGACAAGCACTAATTAATTGAAACTGGTCAATTAAGAACTCAAAGAAGTCAGTTCCCAATGTCTTAAAAGAACAGCAATTCTATCATGACCAGCATGATGCATTTCCTTTTCTTGTGAACAGTTTGTGGAATTTTTCCCAAAGATAATGAAAAGAGATGGTTAAGGAAAGATAGGTGATGAAAGAAGAGAGCATTTTTCACTGTTAGGCCAAGTGATTCTACATGTTAATAAGTGATTAAAGCCAAGAAAAAAAAACAATCAAAAGATGTATTCATCTTTGGGTTGTCAGGAACTAAATTTGCGATCAAGATTGCTATCGTATCTGGGTTCTTTGTGATTTTGTATACACACTAGAGAGAGAGAGAGAGAAGATTGATCATGCATACCAAGAGTCCTAAGAGTGGAAATCCTTCCTGTCGAACAACATGAGTACGCAAAAGACTTGGATCCTGATTCAAGAAAAGAATGAGGATATCTGTCCTGCAATCATAAACTAATGCTTTACTGGGAGAACGAAAAAAACTATCATAGATTAAGAATTAAATGCAACAAGCGGAAAGGTTAAACTATGTCATTGACGTACTCACCCTGTTAAGACAAGCTTCTTGTCTTGACTCTGTAATACATCAGTAATGATGTCAAAGATACCTTCATTCATAAGGTCCCTGTAGAAACTGGAAATGAACACAATAATCATAAAAACTAATTTCAAACTGAAAGATAAAAATCATTTGTGATTGAAATGGAACCAAGTGGATGGGAAATGGCTGCAACACGCCCCATTGAACCAAAGCAGGTTTCATCCATCCATACATCCCAACTTAAGTCAGTTCACACAAAACCAGCAGAAGCATATAACTTCTTGACCTTAAAATTAACAGTTATTTACCTGAACAATCTAAGCTGTTGTACCATTTGTAGGCTTTTGCTTAAGCAACAAAACTCATGCAGAAAATAAACCTGAAGCACAAACAAAATACCAATGATATTCTTTGAGGAACGAGACAGAAACCAAATTCTAACATGGAATTGTGAATAACATATTTCAACGTGATGCCAAAAATAGAATATCCATTGAAACACCAATGCACAGTGGGAACATACAATCACACACGGACAGACAAATGAATAAGATTAAATATATAACCAATACTCACCAAGTCTTTTTTAGAGTCACAAGATGTGGAGGGAGATCTCAACCTAGCCATTAATTCCTGAATAAAGGTACTGTCTTCCTTCAATGCAGTCACAACCTACAGGAGAAGAACACCTTCAGACTACGACAGTATAAAAGTCTAACAAGTTCAATAAACAATCTAGATCTTACTGCTGCATTGTTGGCATGAATCATAGAATTCAGATTAGCAACCATGGAGTCATCCAACATTCGCACCAAAACAACATCCTGAAATAGACGATTAATAATTCAATGACAGAAATGGCAGGCAAGGCTAAAGTTTGGCACTCAATGACCGTACCTTTAAATAGCCAACTCTATATGTTTGATGTATTTTTGACAGAACAAGGGGATCCTTAATGGGAATAGCCTGCAATATTAGATTGCAGATAAATAAAGATCAATATAAAAATTAAGTCCAAATATTCCAGCAGATGGTTTCATCAATCCCTCCCAACATTCCCCATCACAAGAAGTTAACACTATTAAAGATACCTCCTTATATACAACGTGTTCTTTCAAGAAATTACGAAATTGCTGAGTATGTGGAACCTCAGGATCATCTGGCATTGCACATAAGAAAAATCAGATATTTGTAAATAATAATGAGCCTATTTATTTTGGGATGAAGAATCAGTTAGTTGATAATATTAATAAATAATAAGGAATCTACAAAATACGTAATGAATTCTTTACATTATCTTTACTAAATTTTATAAATTTGAAATGGAACAGACTGAACAAATGTAATTTCTTTCTCCTTCAAAAATTGTGTCGTTTCATTGTTTGATATAGCAACAAAGTCGAAGAAATCTACCAAGAGCAAGGGATGTCTGCAAATTACTATATATGGCAATTACAGCAATATTTTGCGGACAAGCAATCTAAAGACTAAAACTAGAACACTAAATTCCCAAGTTGCCCAAAGAAGCAACAGACAAATAACCGAATATTTGCCTGTAAGTTGTAAAAAACCACATTTTAGTCATTGAAGTTTAAAAACATATTCTAAAGGTCCGTTTAGATTGAATTAAGAAAAAAATGTCTTTCAAGAAATTCATTTTTGTTCAACTCTTTTTTTCTAAAAATTATACTTAAAAATCTATTTTGAATGGTTTCCAAACACTTCAGTTTTTTTCAAAACAACCTATTTTCTAAATTAAACACTTGAAAATGTAATCCAAACACACCATAAGTCTTCGAGTTAAATTGACTAACAAACGAAAAATGCAAAATGTTGTTAAATTAAGTTAGTCAAAAATATTATTGTCAAGTAAAGGTACCTCGTCAAGTTGTAGTTGTCAAGTCCAAGAAACGATTATTTAATATAATGACACTTTATTTTAACAACTAAGGTTATAGTGAGTATTTCAAAGAGACAATCTAATAGTTATTATTATTATTATTATTATTATTAAAAAAGATACCAAAAGGAGAAAAAAAATTAGACATTTTTAAAAAAATATATATAATTGTAGTTAAAAATGAAATAAAAAGAGAGATGAAAAAAGAAGAGGAAGTAACCCATGGGGTTGAATAGTGTTGTTGTTGCCTATCCCATGGGAAAGGGTTTAAGAAGTCATTCTCTCTAAACCCTTACCCCAAACAAGAACTGGGCTTAGGATGTCTAAACCATCTCACGCCCAACCCTCAAAACAAACAAACAGCCCTTATGTGGCTAGAAGATGAAAGGAGAGGCCAGAATTTTATGTTCTATAGGGATTATGGCTGCAAAGAAATAAGAGAAGTTTTTTAAAATAATCAAATACAAAATGAAAAGGGAAATGGTATGTACATCAGGAAACACAAAAAATCATTAAATACGCAGTTAATCCTTACACAACATCCTAAACCATGACAATAACAGCACCATCCAAATATATTATAGACAATAGACCACAACAGATCAACTTGAACCATGCAAAGTCATTTTAAGATTACTTTTAAGCATCATCAGAACTTACACTCAAGTGAACCAATAATATCCATAATGAGCTCATCGCAGAATAGCTTATCAAAGATTTGTGGACTGTTGAGCATAACTGAGAAGTTAAAAGAAAATAGAACAACTTTTATCAGAACCAGCACCACCAGTCCGTAATAACACAATGAAGGCAAAACTCATACTAACCAATTCCTCTAACGATTTTAAATATCATGTGAAGGCCATCAGTATTTTCCAAATCTTCACATGCTCGAAAGAGGTTCATCAGCTTTCTGAAAAAATCTTGCTGCATTACAAGAATATGTTTCAGTAAGACAAATTTCAAAATTGTATCAGACACAGAGACACTAATCCAGTAACTTGAAACCTAAGGGGAAAAAATCATATACCCAACAATAGAGCCAATAATTTTTTTAAAAAAATTAAATCACATATCCTGCATTAGTTCCTCCTTTTTTCCCCAAATCATGTATTTAAATCCTCAAGCACAAATCTCATCAAAAGGCAGCATCATGGGAAAAATATAATAGACTGTAAGGTCGAAGGTTTCATTTCCCCGAACTGTTATATCATGAGAATAAATCCATAAAACACCAACGAGTTTGTTCAGTAAAAAGCCTATTAAAGAAACGGAAAAAGGAAAACACACATAAAATAGGCGTCAAAGAAATGTGACTGGTTGACATAAAAAGTTTATGAAAGATAACCAAGACTTGGTCTCAACAACACAACAAATGCACCTATGTAATTTCAATGTATGATAGACATTGAAAGAAATTAATATAAAGAAAAGGCTATCTGATTGGGGTGCAGTTCAAGGAGTCTGATTACAAAAAGAACTCCAGAGAGAAGTAAACAAATACTAGACTTCAACCCAATCCTTTAAGAAATTATAAAGAAACATATCAAAAAGATCATTCAGAGTCTAGCAAGCACCACACCTAAACCAGGCACCTTGAGTACCACCAACATGGTGTTCTTCAAATTGAAATGAACTAACAGCCAAAAGTACCAAATCATAAAGTTCAAGTTCTTACGTCATTCAATAGTAGTTCTGTCAACCTCATTTGATCTGCAATTCCACTCTCAACCACAGTCTACAAAACAAATAATAATGCGTTTAAAGAATTGTACATGTTACCCATTCAACTTATGAACTATAGAATGCAAAAAGCTATATGGTTCTTAAATCTTAATTAATATAATCAAAAGAGATTATCGCTCAAAATACAACAAATCTAAGGAGAAGACAAACATTGGAGACACACAACTAAAGAGGAAAATAGACCAAAAGGAAGAAAAGCCAACACGTTGTGTAAAAGTGTTTCTTACTACACAAAGTGGTAATCTAATATCACTTGAGCTCTGGTACGTTCTCTTGTTGGAGGGATTTTGAGCATTAGGAGTTTTTTAGCGTTGCTTCATCAAAGGATCCTTTCGTCACGTTTTTAGTGTGTGCGATATTGAAGAGTTTCCACTTTGCTCTTTGTCAGTTTTTTGTTGGTTGGTTGTCGTTTTTGTGTTTTTTGTACTTGTCATTGTTTTTTTAATATTTGGAGGCATTTATAGATGTTTAAAAGTTTATCTCTAATTGGTTGTATTTGTTGTTCTTATATTTACTTCTCTCCTTTTGAGAGATTGTATCTTTTAGATTTTTATGCCTTTTCATTACATCAATGAGAATACGTTTCTTGTGTTCAATTAAGCCATTCTAAATACCCAATGAAAGGTTTTGCTTCTGGTTCAAAATAATATCTATTTAACATCCTCATTAGTAGTACGAAACATATTTATATGCATGTACATATAGCATTCTTTTAAGGGGGCATAAGAATGGAAAATAACAAAATAATTAGATGAATGCATCCAATTCAGCAAGGTTCGGATTTAGAAAGAACATTATAACTTCTACCACATGAATAGACAGAAGGGAACACAAAGGTCAAAGATCATTCATAATATGCCGTTATAGGGAGCATTCATTCAATTTTGAGCATGTTAGAAATAATTAGATAGAGAGAAGATTGTTACAGTCTCATAAATTCAGGGTATAAAGCTGCTCCAATACTGTAAAGCAAAAATATAGAGAGAAAATGAAACCAAGGCTATTAAGTGGACATAAATCACTAGGGAGAATATAACTGAATATATATTTTCTTTTGTAAATAATTGATTGTTTAGGACCTTCTAGCTTCTATATTTCGACACTAGAAACTTAGATAAGACTTCAAAAACCTTAAAAAATATGAATGAAAATAATAAATTGTCGTTATTATCATCATTCAAATTCATAAAATATTGATGAAGTTTTTAAACAACAATAAACACCACCACCACCCTAAGGGAGCATCACCAGAAACGTGTATCCTAAACAATTTAATCATCAAATAGTCCATCAATTCCAACCCTAATGTTTAACACTTCAACTTTGTCATTTTTTAAGCAAACCTCAACTTTGTCATTATTTAGCCCTCAACCACAAATCATGCTCTTCCAATAAACGAAGAAACACATGCGAGAAAGAAAGACAATGGATACATTTCCCATCACCTTAAGTATTAGTGGAAGTGTAGATAGTTCAACAGCAGGAAGCTCCTTTAGCTCACTATTCACACTTTGAAATGCCTCGTCTGCACATTACAACATATGATTAAGATTGGCACGCCTAATTCTCATCCAGAAGAAAAGAAAACAAATATCGTACATTATTTCTCAATAACCAATAAAACATTAAGCACATGATTACAAAATAAAAGGAAGACGATGAAAAAAAAAATCTTCAAGTTCAATGTCAAAGGTATATACATGCTGATGTACTTCATAATTTTTTCTTAATTTGTCAATAAATAAAACAATTTTCATTGAGGAAAAAAAAAATACAAGGGCATACAAAAAAGCAAGCCCACCAAAACACTCATACTAAAGGAAGGGGTTCCAAATATGTAAATGTTGCCAAGAGAATAATTACAAAAAAGTTTCAAAACCGAGCCCCAAATGAACACATGAAACCTCACTAAGAATCAAAACTCACGAGTCACTATCCCTAACCTCGACTTTCTAATGTTCCTCTTCCCCCACATATCCCATGACACCGCAAGCGCACACACCTTTGCAAACCACAAAAAATGATCTTTCTATCCGAAAGACGAATGGAGGAACTCCCTGATCGTAGCACGAACATCCTTTTGGATAGCAATCCGAACATCAAACTCCGGCAGGAAAAACCTCTACGCAGCCTAGGCATAGTGACAATCCCAAAGGAGATGATCTAGATTTGCCTCTGCTTTCCAATAAAGAATACAGCAGAAAGGCCCCATAAACGAGGTTGTCTTCCTAGCTGACTAATCTAAAGTGTTCGCCTGACCAAGCAAAACTTACCAAGTAAAGAACATGATTATCATAGGATCTTAATCCTCCAAACCATATCAAAAACTGACTCCCTAATGGGGGAGGGACCTTAACCCTCCCCCCACATATCCCATAGCACCGCAAGCCCGCACACCTTGGCAAACCACAAAAATAGTTTCTCTCCAAAAAACAGGTAAGGAAGAACTCCCCAATCGTCGACAAACGTCATTTTAGAATGACCCTTGGCTAAGCTATGGTATTCTTTCCAGTTTCCACTATTCATCCTAGGCTTTTTTATCTTGCTCTTTGCTCAGAGGTTAATGTCTAATTTGTGGGTTCCATCCAAAAATGCTTGGGATACAATTACATCATAATCTTACTGAGTTGGAAATTTTTTAATGGACATCCTCATCTCAACATCTGTCATTTGCCATATTGCACTCCTCTTCTAATTCATGGATTTGGCCCACTGACCACTCATTGGTTTTTACAATTAAATCCCTCATGGCTGATTTGGTAGGCACAATGGATCCTAATCTTATATGATCTTTACATAGTTATTTGGAAAGACTGTTATCCTCAAAAAGATAAAAATCTTTCATTGGGCGCTCAATCTTGGTGCCATCAATATTGTTGATCATTCACAACGTTGAATGCCTCATAGTCTATTTCTCCTTCCTAGTGTCCCGTGACTAAAATGTTACCTAAAGAGTAGTTATCAAAGGACTTCGAAATCAAAGCCCAAAGGGAGACATAAAACTTAACAAGGGACCACACTTCACTAGGGTCCCTTTCCACCCCTCTAAACACGATGTTATTTCCAAATTATTTGAATCTTGGTGGAACTTTAAAAATATCAAGGGCATGAAGAATGAAGACATTTTATTATAATAAAATAGAGTGGCAATGGCATAGATATAATTTGAACAACATTTTGTAAGATCTAAACCACCCCAAATCTATCAAGTTTTTTTCAACAAGAAACAGTCCTTATTAATATAATAAAAAGAAAAATTGTTCAAGAGAAACAAACTCCACAAAGAAGTGAAAATAAAATAAACTAGCCATATCCATCAAGTAAAACACATTCATTAGATACACATTAACTAGATCAACCTATGAATCATTCTATTGAAACTGTGCTTTGACCAATATGGTCGTGATTTTAAAGCATGCAAATGAAATAATTAGTTTCAAGAATTAAAGGCTGCATATGAAGATTGTACACACTTACTGCTAAGATTACTAAAATGAAGATTCCTTTGTACGTTGCATATATTATCCCTGTATGAGGAGTATTTTAGACCTAAACTTAATGCAAAGCGAAGTATAAAAATAAAATAAAATCGAAGAGTTAGCCGTCACCAAATGAAAGAGCATCCTGTAGCCTCCTGGAAACTAAGTGCTAGCTCTGTTGAATATTCAGGATCTCTCCATGAAATAATAGTATCTGCAGTTTCAAACGTTGTTTAAATTGTGTATTCCATATTTAACTCTAACCCCTTGAAATCATGCTGCTGGTCTGCTTCCTTTTTTTTTTTTCTTTTCCTTTTCTTTTTGAACAAGAAATATAATATTCCTAACAGGGAGAAGGGGCACACGAGGCCAAACCTCCAAACCATGAAAAAAGTGATTTGAGTGTCAGAATAATTCACTACTACCTTCTTGCTTCCTATAGATATCATCAGAGCTGATACGATGCAGAAGTAAAGTCTCATTGTCTTCCTCATCAATGACAAACAGCCCCAATTCCTCTGACCTCTATGATAATACATATAAGTTCAAACAAAAGTGCCAAATTAATTCTCTCATGATTAATTTATAACAAAACTCAGAGCATCTGTATGGATCAAGTCTTTCGTTGTTTCAGAAACATCAATCAGATCGAGAAGTCAGACAAACCTCCACGTAGTCCACAGTGACATGCCCTGTTCCTTGGTCATCCCACTTGCCATCATCATTCAATCGGTAGACCTTAACACGCTGAAAAAACATTTTCAAAATTCTATATTAATTTAATTACTTGGGTTTTGTAGCAATTTCTATCCCAATGGAAGGCATACTGGACAATAAGACATTGATGATGTTAAAAAGAACAAGAAAACACAATTCATGCACACCATTAGAAAACATGCATCAAAGGCCACATCAACCAATTCAAATTGAAATATACATCCCCAGATTTTTTTTATAAGTAACAGTGAGGATTGAACAAAAGCCACAAAAGCATGCATGATACAACCAAGGGCAGTTTAGAGAGAACCCCAGGAAGGTCTAATACAAGAAGGCCTACCAATTTCTAGTAGTCCTAGGGTTGAACTTCACCATGAAGATAAATCTCGTATTCTGGTTACTGAAATAACTAATTTACCAACATCAGCTTAAGCTTTGAGTTGATTGGTGATTTAACATGCCGTCACAGTAGGAAGACTTATGTTTAAATTCGTGGAAAGTTATTTCCTCCCCAATTAACATTGTTTTCGGCAAAATATATTTTTGAACCCTGAGGTTTGGGGTAGGTGTTTATTTGGTTCATGATGTTTCAAAATAGACACCTCCCTGAGTTTTGAAAAAATGTTTTAAATGGTCCTTGAGATTGTTTGACCATTAAGATGACGACGTAGAATTAAACAAATGACCGAACTCAAGTGATGTGGCAAAACTTAACGGGTTTGGCTAGTAATGTGGCATTTTTTTCTTCAATGAATTGGCTAAAAGAATAAATCGCATACTACAGTGATGGTGAAGAAGGGAAACAAGGGTGAAGATGAACTGAAGTAGAAACCAGGCATACCAAATCGTTTTCGTCCATGGAGATCACATAGCTACATTAGTGAATCTTAAAACTGAGGAATATCGATTTCAATTTCAAACCCTAACACAAACAAAATCGACCAAAAATAGGATTTAGAGATATGGATTCAAGAAGCCTATTTACAATCACTGAATCAGCAGATACCATGTTCATAATTTCGAGATATAACCCCTATTTATTTCTCAATTCTCCTCCACAAAAATCATAGTCTAACACTTTTTTCTCAAATTTCAACAAAAATGTACGAACTTCACTTTGCATCATTCCAGATTTGGTAGTTTCCATTCTCTTTTCGTTAATGGAGCAACATTGTAGTGCCAATGGTGGTGTGGCAACGGCTGGGAGTTTGGAAGAGAAAGAAGAGAGATGAGACAGGAGGGAGAAAGTCACCCAACAATTTTTTTTATTAAAAAAAATGCCAAATCAATAATCATCTTTATAACGGTTAAACAATCTCAAAGACCATTTAAAACATTTTTTCAAACCACAGGGACAAAAAGTGTTTCAAAATTTCAGGGACCAAATAGACACCTACACCAAACCTCAAGGACCAAAAGTGTATTTTGTCTGGTTGTTTTCAAGCCCACAAGTGAACAAGAGTTTTAAAATCTTTATATCATATAATTAAATTTACCAAAACCAATTAGCTGAAGTTTTTAGATTGATTGGTGATCTAACATATGCTATGAACAAAAGGATCCTTAAACTCAAATTAAACATCTATACTTGTTAATTGCAATCAAATCCAAACAAGGACTATCATGCGATAATCAATGTTCTGAAAGAGCACACCCAAGCACGTGTCTGAGCCCTAAGCACAAGTCTAGCACCTTGCCTTGAAAAGCAGAAGAGCACACTGCCTTTTGTGAAGCCCTAAGGCCCAAAGCCTTGGGTCTTGGGGCTTTTTCAATATTTTGAAAGAATTATTATTATTATTAGGGTTTTTCCTTCTTTGTTAACTAAAAATAAAAATTATCAAGCCTAAATGCAAAACTCCTTCTGTTTAGGGTATTTTTTTTTCATAGTTACACTTTAGTTATGCTTCTATTTTTATGTAGTATTGATGATATCAAATCTGATGTAACTGACATCTTGGAAAATTTGGTTCTTCAAATGATTACTTCTACTATTGAATGAATTGAAATAAGATGGAGAACAGGCTTTTATAGCCTAATTCCATCGGTTACAAGCCTAAAACTAAAAAGCAAAACAATTAGGAAACTAAAACTTAGCAATTAAGAAAACTAATTACATCAAGTACTGTTATACATAGTGTCTCAAACAAATATTGAAACTCTATGCAACTAAACTTTTTTTTTATTTTACAAGGAGCAACATTATTTAAATAAATAATAATTAATGAGTAATTCTTAATCACGTAAATAAACAATAATTTAAAGCAATTAAAACTAATTTACACATGAACTAAGAAGCAATTGATGAGTAATTCTCCCTCCACTCTTACCTATTCATCTATTTACGAAGAAAAAAAGTCCAATCTCCAAGGGGGATAATAACTACCTAGGTTTTAAAAAGTGAACATCCATGAAACATAAATGGGTTTTTATATCCTTGCCAAAACCCTTCTCAAAACATGTGAACAAATAGGGCATTAGGTAATGTTAAAGACCCCTTTGATGCTTAAAGTTGTTGAACACAAAAGTAGTTAATTCTAGTCTTTATACAGCCTGAACTTTTAATGGCGTTCAAGCATGAGGACTCTTTAACCACTAGCAGAACAAACCAATCCTTGGAGAAAACTAAGGGGATAAAAGTAATGTGAGGAGTTATTGCCCCAGGTGAAGAGTCTAAGAAAGCACTAAAATCACTCCAACCCTGTTATACCAAGAGTTACTAAGTTTCTTTTTCTCCCAAAGTTGATTTTGTTAATTTTGCAAAACAGCCATGCATATTAATGGTTTTTTTTCTTCACCAAGCAGATGTCTCTATGAAGATCTTGTGTTATTTTAATGATCGCCCAACTTCCTAAGCATCTTCAAACCAAAAGACAAAAAAAAGCCCATAAAGGCTTGGCTTGCTCATTTTTTAAATTAAAACCCAGGAGGGCACAATGAAGCTCATACATATGTATGACACTTAAATTCAATCAAGCCACTAGAGGTAAACAACAAAAACAAGAACCTGAAGAAGAAGAATAACAGTATTCAAGCCAAGAAAAAAGAAATAGAGGGAGTGAATAACTGAGTTGAGCTGTAACAACCAAGGCAAAAGGGAGTGCATAAATGAAGCTCTAGGGTCTTCACTTGGCAGGTTCTTCACGGTTGTGCGAACTCGTTAGATAGGCTCGTGAGGAAGATGCCTTCACTAGTTAGGCTTTTTTGTTGTATTTTGTGTCAAACGGCAAAGGAAGATATGAATCATATTCTCTAACAGTGTCTTGTGCAAGTTGTGTTTGGGGTTCTTTTCCAAACGTTACAGATGATGTATGCTCATCACACAAACGTCAGTCATCAGTGATATGAAAAGGGGTTCCTCCTCAATCCACCTTTAGAGGAGAAGGGTTATTTTTTATGGTGTGCAGGGTGTGCGATCTTATGGATTTTGTGGGGTAAGCGAATAGTGAAGTGTTTAGAGGAGTGGATGGGGATCCCTCAGATATTTGGTCCTTTGTTTGTTTTCACGTTTTTTTTTGTGGGCTTCGATCTCAAAGTTTTATTTGTAATTATACAATAGGCATGGTTTTGCTTAGTTTGAGTCCTTTATTGTAAAGGGAGTTCTCTTTATTTGTGGGCTTGTACTTTTTGTGTATGCTTGTGTATTCTTCATTTTTTTCCCCTCAATGAAAGTTGTTCTTTTTCATTAAAAAGAAAAAACCAAAAAAAAAAAAAAAAACAACCAAGGCAAGAGGAAGAAATTTAGAGTGCCGTTTCTCTCCACCTATAAACAGTGTCAACACCAATAATGCTGGCATCACAATAACTCAATTACTTTCAAGTTTCAACTCTTGTCACGCTATGCTAACCAATTCAACTAGTACAACAATCCAAGAAGTATCTCAAAATTCAAATAAGTAGCGTTCTCAAGAGAAACGTAAATAACAGCAGTACGTAAAGACATCCAACTAAACAATTCCCAGGAGAAAAGGGAAGCAAAATGTAATTAAAAATTCCTCAATCAGTAACCCTCTCCCATCTTCAATCTTCGATACCCGAAAGATCATAGAGGTAATTAATAAAAACCCCGATTAACTAACCAAAATAAAAAGTTTGATGAGTACCAAGATATCAGGCTCACACAAATACCACCCGCTGGAAATAAAATTCAAAACAAACCTACCCCGACGCAAAATAACAGAAGAAAGAAAAACTAAAATCTACAATTAGCTACTAAAAGACCAACCTCAAACTCCAAAACGAGGAAATTAAACCGGGGTAGGCTAAGCAGAGTTAATCAGTTGAGTAAATGAAAGCTGACCTGCATCGAATTGGAGTTGGAGTGTGATCTATCGAGCGCGCCCATGGTGTGTGACGCAAAAAAACTTGGGTTGGAGTATCGAATTTAGAGAGAAAAAAAATGGAGGGAATATAGAAAGTTGAAATTAGGGTTTAGAGAATGAGGAGTGATGAGAGGGAATTGAAAGAGAAAGAAGACATGGACGGGGGAGAAGGATGGATTTGGAAAACCCTAGAATCAGCCGTGGACGAACGAAGAAGCAGTGTGAAGCTTCACAACTCCCTTTTCTCTATCTCTCTCCCGCGGCTATTTTCTCTCTCCCTCGCGCTCTCTCCCTTCTCTCTCTCCTCTTTTATGGTTTCTTAAAAGTTTTGGAATTTACAATTCTGTGGCAGTGCGGGCGCTTCATCTACAAATTAACTATTACGCAACCAATTTTAAATTGCTATTATTATTATTGTTTTTATTGTTATTATTATTAAGAAGCTTTTTAAATTTTCTTCCTCTTTTTAGTTCAAATTTTGTTGATCGGAGAAATCATCGACCTATGTTTATTTTGAGATTAATATGTGTTTAGGGACGACTGTGTATGCAAACTTATCTCTATTACCTTCCCTTACTGCATTATTATGAGTAGATGGGTTTATATCGTGGGATGTCGGTACTATAAAAATACGGTGATGTTTTTTCAATGTGTATATTGTCAATTTAGAAGTCATTGTTTCATAATTTATTTCTCATGTGCTTTTTTAATTAAATGGTGTGTTTAATCGATCTAACAACTTTAAACTTTAATTCACGTAAATTTGATTCTTTTTTAGTGAAACAAGTTGATTTGACATTCTTCTTTACAAGTTTTATTGTTGGATTTGGTTTAAAATTTACCGAACTGGCCAACAAAAAAATCCTAATGAACAATTAGAAAGTAACAAAAGTTAAATTTGATCTAAATTAAAAGTATGAAAACCAAAACATGTGCTAATTTGAGTAGGTTTAGTTGTCTAGAGAAACTAAAAAGACAATTTATTTTTTGTCTTTGTGTTTTAGGTTTAGTTTTCACTCAAGGATTGTGTGGGAAAATATTATGCAAAACTATATTGGCCAACTCTTAAATACTATGTAGAAATCGTCAATTAACTACTGTAAATATTGAAACGTCTTGTTTCACAACCTTCACTTTGAGTTTTTTAGTTTTGGGTTTGTTTTCAATTTAGAATATATATTTTTTAAGATGTTGCGGATCCATCATTAAAATTTGAGTTTTAATTCAATGGTCCTTGAATTTCAATATTTACAGGTTTAACATTATTTCTTACTACATACTCGATTGTTTATTTTTCAACATCCGTATGTATTTGTTTCTAGAAGAATTACAATCGACTAAGTTTCCATATTTTTCATTGCTATTAAAATTAACTTCAAAGTTATTTCAAGACAACTAACTAATATTAACTCCAACTACTTTATGTGGATATTTAGTGAAAAGGTTTAAAGAGTAAGTTTGAAATGTGTGGATCAAATTGAAATAAAATTTAAACATCGATGGTAAAATTGTAATATATGTGTAAAGTGAAAAAAAAATTGAATATACTTACTAGGTATAGCAAAACTTTAAATTATCAATAGTAAACACTTAGACTTCTATCGTCATTTATCAATATCAACAATAGATACTAATAGATTTATGACATATTTGAAAATGCTTTTATGATTAAATTAAGTAGACTTTTCTAAACATGTATATTCATTTGATAGTACAAATATCATCATAGTTAAGCAATACTCACATGGCTAGGTTAATTGTGATGGATATGCATTCCAACAATATAACTTGCTCCCTTGTGTTTGTGGATGCTTTGGTGGTTGGTGAAGGATTGTGTGTTGCCCACGAAAAAAAATAAACGGGGTTAATTTATATCACTTCCTCATATCACCAGGTATTGCTTAGCATGATTAACTAGTCTACTCCTAAAGTTGATGACTTGCTTATAAAAACCTGATATCTAACATATGTTTTTACCAATATGTCCTGAGGACTGAAACAGTGTTGCTTATACCTTGATCTCTAGTGAAACTTATGATGATGTATTCTATTGGTCTTCAAATGTTTATGAATGGTTGACCTCTTGTTGTTGTTATGATATCATAAATTTTATCCACTGACCTGAAGAAGCAAAGTCGTGATTGTTTGTTTTTATTGCCTTTAGCACGATTAAATAAATAAGTAATAAGAAAAGAAACAAAAGAAGTATGTTGTAGAAAAAAGATAATTTAATAGAAGGACGGTTTTATTTGGCCATTGGAGAGTCCTTAGGGAGAATTAACGCGCTTTCTTTTTTAATTATCAATAATGAATAAATAAAGTAGACAAAGGGTGGTGGGTGGCGTGAGGGGCCCAGTTTGAAAAACGTGGTGGTTCGCACGTGACGTTGGAATTTGACACGAGGGAAATTTGGAGAGAGAGGAGGGCCGAAAATTCCGTGCATTTCATTCCGTGGGCTATGGGAGATTTCATTGTGAATTAATGTAAGTTAGTTGGGTCTCATTTGATATCATATCATATCCCATCCACCTTCTCTTTTTATTTCTTCCTAGTTTAAATGGATTCGCGAATGTTTATTTCCTCGAACTTATTTTTAAAACTTTTCAAGTAATATCGATTGGAATTAGTTTTTCCATTTTTTTTAATACGAGAGTTGCATTGTAAGTTATATTAGTCAGTCTATTGTTTAAAGCAATGTTTAGTTTTAGTTTAGGATTAGGATTAGGATTCGAACATCACCAATCGTAACTGTTGTAGGCTCAACCTTCAACCACCACCACGGTTGACTCGACCGACAAACTTTCAACGACCAACTCTCACGATCGTCACCAACCAGTCTCCGATGTCACCAATCAATCTTGAAAAAGTATAATAAAAATATTTTTAGGGTTTAGACTAATCTCCCGTGAATGTGATTGACCAACACTTTTGTTGACTCTAGTGACGAACTTTCGAAAACCAACTCTGGCTTCTAATTGGATATGGACCCTCTCCGGCAGGAGCAAATAATACTGATTGTCGCCAACCAACCTCTGTCACTACCAATCAACCTTTAAATTTTGTTATAAAAACCCTTTTACGATCTAGGCTAATATCTAGTGATCTTCGTCGGGCAATCCCTAACCACTGTATGTGGTGACTTAATTGTGAACTTTGGACAACCAACTCCTATGATCGTCCCCTTCCATCATCAATCTTGAAAAAAATTAATAAAAACATTTTTATTATGTATACATATAATTGTTTGTACAAATATTAATAAAAAAACAAATTAATTTTTTCATTTCAATAATTTTTTTTATCAAGGTATTTAAATAAAAATGAATTTTTGAAAAAAAAATTTCTAAGTCATTAAATGTACACTTTTAGTTTAATTATAATAATATATTTTACTTTTCTTATGTTTTTTTACCTTGAAAATATTTTATCCACTTGTTAAACTTGTTGACAGTCATATTCAAATATTGTAGTTAGGTTTATTAAATGAACAACCTAATTAACAATATGTAATTAAATCAAATATCAATTTTCTATAAAATATAATATAATATAAAATTATAGAAGACATGCATCCTAACTAGAAATAAGAGGCATTTTAAAAAAATAGCAAAATAAATTAAAATATTTACAAGTTATAATAAAGTTTTGGATTATATCTTATAAACTTTTATTATTGTTTCTATTGATGCCACTTATATAAACACATCAATATCTATCGATGTTTATTATTGATTTGAATAAATTGGTCAGACAAACTTTGTATATATATATGTATACACAAACACATACGACTTGTTCATAATATTTTGCTCAAGTTAAATTGAACGAAAGGAAAAGGAAATGCTCGCCCAACACTCATCAAAGCCCAAACTCTAGTTGCTGAATGGAAAACTTTATTTTAAATTAATTAATTACAAACCTCGTTTTAAATTAAATATTGTAAATTAAGAATATAAAACAGTAATATAACCAACAATATCATAACCTAAAAGGGAATTGTCAAAAACTCTAACCTAAATGGTATGCATATAAATAACCCAAACCTAAATAACTTAACAAGCCAAGTCTATTTTGCTTACCTAGGATCTATAGTTTATTTTAAAAAATTACTAAAATAACTATAAAACAAATGACTAAAACAAATCAACAATAATGGTTTTAAACATGAAAGTCACATTCATGAAAATTAAAAATGATAAAATAGACAAATTATTTATATTTTGTGGCAAAATCAAGTATAATTAGTTTTTTTTTTTAATGTGATTTTTTGTCATAGAGTGTAAATGGTTTGTATTTTTTGTTATGTTTGAAAAAATCCAAAAATAAAATAACAAATTTAGAAAGAATAAGAGAAGTAAATTGAAAAACCAACTCATCTCACAAACTAGGATAATAAGCTGTAGAAGTTAGTGAAAGTAGGTGTTATAAATCTAGATTTACAACCCTTGAGTTGACATTAATAAACTTGAGTTTTTTTAAAAAAAAAACTGATTTTCATCGCTTGAGTTGACATTAATAAACTTGAGTTTTTTTAAAAAAAAAACTGATTTTCATCGCTTAAGTATGGATTTATAATTTCAAGTGTTACAAAACTTGGTACCTATAGTATATTTTTCTCTTTAAATTTCGAAATTTTGGAAGGTCGGAAGTTTCCACATGTTATGACTATAGAAGGTCACAGGAGGTAAGGAGTGACTTTTCTCTCTCTCTCTTTTTTTTTTTTTTTAAACCGTTGAAATGAGGTATATCTTTAATAATTGAGACCCCTTACTTGAAAATTAGCTAACTATAGTTGCATTTTAAGTTTTTTATTACAATGCTTGAGATATAGTGTATGTGAGTCATTGGTCAAGTTTAAGTGTGGAGTGACTCAATCTATTAGGGGTGATAATTGGTCTCGGAGTTAGTTTTTCAACCAAATCGCCATCGAATTGACTATGGTTGGTTTAATAAACAATAAAACTGTCATCAACTGCTAATGAGTAAATGTTTGTCGGTCGGTTTAACTCTCTAGAATATTTTTTTGAAATTTTTCGATTTGAAACTTTTCCAAACTGACATCGACCGACACCTCTCGTTCTTTGACCAACTAACTTCGGTTTAGTCGGTCAACTCGATTTTTCAGTCTATCATACTCACCTATGCAATTTACAATAATGTTTCAAATATTGATTATAAAAAGCGAGCAAATCATAGGCATGTTCTATTTGTTAGTTTAAATTTTGTTTAAGGACATGTAGGTGTTTAATATCAAAAGTTTTTACTTCAACAGACTATTGAATATTAAGACTAAGACCAACATTGCTTTACAAAGACACGTGAAGTTTATATTTTTCATTTGTCCCACCTTGAAAAATTAAGGAGGTTGACATTGAGTATATTTATAATGCCACTTTTAGAGACTTGTAAAAACGGACAAAGAGGTAGTAGGTAAATTTTTCCACACAAGTTGTCATGTTGTCTAACGTACAAGATTCTAAGCTATAATTTTCTCTTTGATGGGTGTCACGTTTCATAACAATACTCGTATTAAAATTGAAGTGTGTTTCATATCTTTGTTTTTTTTCTATACAGGTATAGTTCACGTAAATGTGGTTCAAATAACAACTATGTACTACTATCTTCAAGGCACGAGGTTTGATCCTCACGATCACATACCACAAATTGTTAATTAAAACGAGAGAGTGAATTATAACGAGAGAGTGAGTAAAATGAGTGACAATAACGATAGATACTAATTACAAATCAAAAAGACTAACTTCTAATTATATTCTATTAAATCACAAAACCTAACCCTTCTTAGTTATTTGGCAAGAGGAAAACCCCTCGACACGTGGGAGACTGCAGGAAGATGCAGCAGCACTGCAACACAAGCAAACAATGGTCTGTTCGTTTCATCTCTCAACTTTGCATCGCTTGCAAATCACTCCAAATTGAAACACTATTCCTCCTCCAACTTTGAAAAATCTCTTCCTCCTAATCGAGCTCTAATTTCACTTTCCATCACTTTCCCTCTCAAATGAAGCAATTCCCATTTCCCCCTTTTAAAATCCTTCCTCCATATCCCCATTTCTTCATCACACAATGGAATCCAAGCCATTCTTTTGGCTTCTGCTTTTGTTTCTGCTTCTGTCCGCCATCGCCGCCATTGCTGACGACTCTGAAGTCTCCGTCAAGCCATTGGTGAAGATTGTGAAAGGGAAGAAGCTTTGTGACAAAGGGTGGGAGTGTAAAGGCTGGTCGGAGTATTGCTGTAATCATACCATTTCTGATTACTTCCAGACCTATCAATTTGAGAATCTCTTCTCCAAGAGGAACTCGCCGGTTGCTCACGCTGCAGGGTTTTGGGATTATCGATCTTTTATTACGGCGGCGGCTTTGTTTCAGCCTCATGGATTTGGTACCACCGGTGGGAAGCTTATGGGGATGAAGGAAATTGCTGCTTTTCTTGGTCATGTTGGCAGCAAAACTACTTGTTAGTTTTTCATTCTCTTCTTTTGCTTATTGTTTTTAATTATCTGTGTGGGTTTGAAATTTGATTGAATGTTTCAGGTGGCTATGGAGTGGCGACTGGAGGTCCATTGGCGTGGGGTTTGTGCTATAACAAGGAGCTCAGTCCTGATAAATTGTACTGTGATGAATATTACAAGCTCACTTATCCCTGTACTCCTGGAGTTTCTTACCATGGCCGTGGTGCCTTGCCTATCTACTGGTATGTCTTCTCTAAATCCTCTCCACTTTTAACATCCCACTGTTGATTGGTGGAAGGATATTTACTGAAGTTTGATGGTTGTGCTTCTCGACTTGGAATTTTAAATTCGTGTTGTCTTACCATTAATTACCTTAAACTAAATAGGATTTATTGGATAAACATGATATGGTGGACAAATGGATTAGAAAAGTGATCAGTTTAACAAAATAAAGTGAGTTTAGGCTATATAATAATAGATTTAGAAGTTGCAACCACCATAGATTAGGAGTGTGAGCGAAAACCGAACAAACTGCTCAATCCGTCCAAAGGCGACTTATTTATTTGAAGGCTAAACCCGAAATAATATGCAATGTTTGTTTGTATATTATATATCATGATCATTCCCTCTTGCCGGTCATCTTTTCGGCCATTTCAGTGTTGTCTCATGGCCCATTTTGCCTTGCCCCTGGCTAATAGCCTATGGCCAACCGGTCAAACTGAATCGATTGAACTGTTGGTTATCGGTATGGAGCAGTTCAGTTTTTATTATTATGTGTATATTTAAATTGTTTGGTGTTAGTTTGACACTCATACCAAGTCGAGTAAAACTACTTACAAGTTACACTGCTACTATAGATTGGTGTAATGGTCAATACAGATCATGTAAAAAAATATATGGCTTAGAAGGAATGGGTCAAAGACTCGAATTCATAGTTGTCACCGTGCCTACTATATCTGTAGAGTCACAAATTAAAAGCTAGAAACATCATAGAAGTTTTTTTATTGTTAAGTGACGAGATGGATTCAATTGTAAAAATTTATGATCTTAGATGGTGTCAACTCAATCATTATTCAACACTCTTATTAATGTCATCATTTGGCGAATGATGCCAAAATCACAAGTCAAAGTTCAAAATCTATAGTTCACAGACCAAATAGATGTGTGCGTAGACCAAATTTGTCGTTGAACCTTATTGACTACTTTGTGCTGAATATGGGCTTTACCAGGAACTACAACTATGGAAAAACAGGAGAAGCCTTGAATGTTAATCTATTGGACCATCCAGAGTACATTGAAAACAATGCCACTCTAGCATTTCAGGCCGCAATTTGGAAGTGGATGACCCCAGTGAAGAAGAACCAGCCTTCAGCCCATGATGTGTTTGTAGGCAAATGGAAACCGACAAAGAATGACACACTGGCCAAGCGACTCCCTGGCTTTGGCACTACCATCAACATCCTCTATGGCGATGCTGCGTGTGGTCAGGGTGAAGTTGACTCTATGAACAACCCCATCTCCCATTACTTGCATTACCTTGATCTGATGGGTGTTGGCCGAGAAGAAGCTGGACCCCATGAAGTCCTTAGCTGTGCTGAGCAGGAACCTTTTGAGTCGTCATCTTCCTCGTCCTCATCATCTTCTTGAGGTTCATCTTTGTCTCAATCAATTCATTCTTGGTCTGATTCTATGGAGAATGAAAGAATATTAATAATTGGGTTGGAAACTAAGATGTTTTGTGATGTATAAAGCTATTAAATTGAAGGGAAGGAAAGAATTCAAGTTATATATATACTTTTTTTGTGTGCGAGAGTTCTGTGTATATATCCAATTGATACTGATTAGTTTCCTTCTGTTTGTTATAAGTTTTGACGTTTCATTTGAGTTTTTGTAGTCTATTAATAATCAACTTGTTCTTTTAAGTTTGGAATGTGAACCATTTGTGATTTGAGTAACATAAATACATTTTATGTATGGATGTTGCAGATTATATTGGTTATCTGTATTTCTCAAGCTGTTGAAACCAAAAAGATAAGAAATTAAACCTTCTGCCATCTTCTCAATATTTTCCACGAGTTAAGAAAATTCTCATTTGCAAACGAATGATTCTTTTAGTCATCATAATTAGGTTTTAAATGATGGTGTTTGGGACATAGAGTTAATCATTAAGTTACGATTATAATAGTCTACGCTTGGTATGTAAATTATTTTAATCTGGTTATGATCTTTTGCATTCAAGCTTAGTAGAAATTAGTAAACACAATAACAAAAAAGGAAATAGAGGATGAGTTGAAAGTAGTAAACATCATAAACAAAGTAAGATTTGAAATAATAATACTGCAAATAATTGTAGGTTATACCTATAGATAATTGTATAACACTATTGTATTTGGAACTCCAAACATGGAGTGTGTTATTATAGTCTATTCCACCAACTTTAAGTTAGAGGGCCAACCGTATCTTGAATATCATTCCTTGTCGTGGAACATTCTTCAATCTCAAACGTTGTTCTTCATGAATAAGGCTCAACCAATGGAGAGGTAATAAACTCCCATCCACATATGGAAGAATGGGTCACCATGAGGGAAATTTTACAAGTGGCACACCAACACATTATAGTGGCAAATAACGAATATCGCAAAAAAAAAAAAATGAAGGAGAGTAGGACGTAACTGAAATTTGGTCAACGGTTAAAAATTAAATGAAAATGAACTTTTGCTCGTGTTAACTATGTGTAAATATATATATAAGTATGACACTTTTATGAGGTCTCATTACTTCCTCTCATTATATCATACTACAACTTTGTTTTTTTATCTCAGTTCCAATCAAACATAACTCGCATATATGAGAGCATGTAACAAGAAACTATTGAAGAATTGAAAGAAGATGACAAACACACCTCAATTTCGATCATTTTAGTAATTTCACCCAACTACGAGCAAAAAGTAAAAAATAAATATTTTTAAAACTCAAGTCAAATTTCGTTTGGATCTTCCATATTTTAGGTTGTTCATGCTATTTTTTTCAATTAAAAAGACAACAACAAGAAAATACATATGTAGTTCTGTATATTTTTGCCACTCATGTTGAATTAGCCACATCATTATCATATGTCAAGCAACCATCTAACTGCCATCATCATCAACGTTCTGTTAATTCAACTAACATCATTTATAATTATTTTTCGAAACTTTAGAAACCAACCCTGGAGATTGAAGGTGTGTTTTCTCCAAAGAAAAAAAGAAAACTTAAAAATCTCCTAAATAAACATATGCAGTTATTATTTTGTCCCATTCACTTGTAAAGTTAAAATTGGCCTCTTCGTTCAAATTGGTTGAAAGGCTCCAAGTTTTAAAAGGAAATCTCTAATTGGACAAAATAGCATGTGGGTTTTAAAACGAGTAGATGACATATAATTGAAACTCTCCCATTAGCCAAGTTGATAGGGTTGGTGTGACACCATTTTTCGGTGGATTAGACACATCGTGATTCTAATTTAATCCTCCACAACCCATATCACCAAACTCAACAAAACTCTACTTTTAGTATCTATGTTTTAAAATGTATTTTTTTAAAAAAAAATTGTATGAGGTCTTAAAAGTAGGTTTACATATCAAGTTAGAAGAATAATTTATAAAATCAAATCATTTTTAGAACTTTTTTTTTTAAATTTAAATATCATATCAAGAAAAGTAATCAAATAAAAAATACTTTAAAGTCCTTTCAAGACTATTTTTAAAAACTTAAAAACTAAGAAGGTATATTTTTTAAAACTCACATATGTGTTTTTATATACTTGAGTCAAAAAGGGTATATTTTTAAAGTCCCTAGTGGTATTTTATTCTTAAGTGCATATAGTTTGTATTTTTTTATTATTATTAAAAAACACAATTTTTAAAACTCACGAGCCAAACACGTTCTTCAAAACTTAAGAATTAAAAATGTAATTTTTTCAATAACTATTTTTTAATACCAACCATAATCAGTAAAGTTATAAACATATATATATATCATAAAAAAGAACTAAGTTTATTTATAGGTTAAATTACAAAAAAATTATTCTTTGACTATGCCCTTAAATTTTCAAAGTTAAAAATCGAGTACTCAAACTTATATAATTGAATAGATTTTACTAATTATATAAGTCTTGCATATTCAATTTTTATTATTTGTAGGTCTAATTTTTATGATTAAAGTAAGTTTTGAACTCTAATTTTAATATTTTTAAAAGCTTATGAATCTAATATTTATTATCAAAAGTTTAAAGATGTAATCACAACTACATTCTATTTTGATGATTTTTACCACTTGATCTTATTTATATATTGAATTTACATGTTTCCTAGTAATAAAAAATATACCCATCTTAAAAATTCCTAAATCTCTTTCCCTTTAAAATTAATAACAATTAAACTTTACGTCAATTACTGATTATTTTTCCTAATGGGACATCTAAATTAAGACATTGTGAATTGATAGACGAGAAAAATTGGAGAGAGAGAGAGAGAAATAAAATCATAAAATTAAATTGGTAAAGTGACGGGCCCACCCATTTATATCTTTTCATTTTCTTTAGAATTAAAAAAGCAAACAATGAATGCATGTTTATATGTTTATCTTAAATGGTTGGTTGATTTGGAATTTCAATTTGGGATTCAAACCAATTCTAATTTCATAGCTAATTGATTTCATCATTTGCCAATTATTTTCTTCAGCTTTGTTTTAAGCTTGAATTTGGATCTTGAAACTACTTTTAACTTAACTTTAACTTGGGAATCTCTATATATAGATAGATAGAAATATCAGTTTGATTTTAATTTGGTTTTTCTAAATTACAAAGTTCATTTTATTTGATTCCATGGTATTGGCTTTAAAGTTCTAATCAATACCTTTTATTTTTAGAATTCTAAATACTAAATTCAATTTTGATTTTCAACTCAGTTTTCAAGTTTCATTATTTGACTTTTGATTTTATATCTATTTGATCCAATAAAATTTCAACATTTGATCTTATTTAATCTATAAAATTTTAAAAATATAAAAAAAATTAATGTGTCAAATATATCTATGAACGAGGATTTCTTTTCATGTTATCAATAAATTTTTTTTTTATAAAAAAAACTAATTATAATTACATGGTATATTATTTTAAACATATCCTTTAAGCATTCAACATATTTCGACCCTTATGGAAACAGCAGTGTTTTTCTAACAAGTTTCAAATTATTTATATAATCACCATAAACATAGTTTTGTTGATATTAATTTCGTTATAAAAAAACTTAGTATTTATACGACAAAATGAGCATTACATAGCAATAATTGGGATTAACTTCTATTTTAGGAGTAGGAGGTTGGATTTTGATCCCATAAATTTGGGATACCAAAAATGAGACAAACAGTTGTTGTCGGTAGGAAACAAGAGATTAAGGTGTCTAAACACACACTTCAACGCTCAAGTTAGTATGAGCTTATGAGTTTCAGCTCTGAATTACTCGTTTTATGGATTCTACAAAGCATATAAATATTAAAAAATAACTAAATATCGAAACTATTTGCATAGTTAAGTCTATTAAACTCAATACAAATAATTTATGTTTTTTTTTTGCTATATTTATAAATAATTTTATTTTTTATTTTTGCTATTCACAACAATTCTGTTTTAAAATATAGAAATCAAATTAGAAAAAATTATTTTAAATAACAAACATAGTAAAATATCATAATCTAGTAATGAGTAATAATATATCTTAATTTATGTAGATAGACATTATAGAAGATAAACAATTGATAGTAATATTTGGAAATAATCCACAAATTCCAAAAAACTGGAAACCAAACTCATATTTGAACAAAATAATAATAATAATAATAAAAAGTTAAAAAGAACAATTGAAGGCTTTGCATTGAAATATGAGAGTCCGATGAGACGGACAGAAAAGGAAGAGGAAGAATCTGATCGATGCCATAACCATTGGACTTTCGCCAGCCGTCTGATCTCTCTCTACTGTTCCCGGTGATAATATATATATGTATATACACGCTTTGCTCCACCGCTTTTTCTCACACTACACTACCGCCTGACGTTTGTTGGTAGAGAGAGAACCACCGATACCCACCAAAGAGAGAGAGAAGAACTCGGTTGCCGAGTCATGGCCGGAGCCAGAGACATCGACGATCTACCGAAGAACGACGCCAACTACACCGCCTTGACGCCACTGTGGTTTATTGAGAGAGCCGCCTTGGTTCATCCTTCCAGATTATCGGTCGTCCATGGATCTCGCCGCTACAACTGGCTTCAGACCTACCAACGCTGCCGCCGTCTGGCTTCCGCTCTTTCAAACCGCTCCATCGGCGCCGGAGACACGGTACTTCTCGTTTCTCTCCATGTTTGTTTGTTTCTTTCCATTTATTCTACGGGAGTGATTCTTTTGACTGACCTTGGTGCGATGGTTGTCTTCCTTGAAATATCCAGAATCGGTGAGTGCTCAGTGGAAAGTAATTGCTGGATGAATCTTTTTCTTTTCTTTTGAGATAAAAGTCAACTTGATCATGGAGGAGAATTATTGCAGTAGGTTCTAAATAGGATTCCATTTCTTGCATAAAGTGATTAAGTGTTTGTCGGATTTTAGCCTCGTCATGTTTACTTACTTTATGATGTGGAAAGCCAGAACAGTGAAGTTTGTAGGCTTTAACGACACTTGATAAAGTTTCGGGGTGGGATCTTCTAGTATTTCATGACTCCCAATATTCGATTACTGAATTTTCTCTTTTCAAACAGTCGATAGGCGTTTGAAATTACGCGATTCCAGAGGGTTTTGTAATATGTGTGATGCGTTATCTTAGAAGTTTATCAGTTTAAAGTATGTGATATTGGTGATTTATTGATGTTAATTGAATGATAAATGATTGGTTTCTTGGATATTGAATCTAGGTAGCAATAATTGCTCCAAATATTCCAGCTATCTATGAAGCTCATTTTGGAGTTCCCATGGCTGGAGCTGTACTGAATTGTGTTAATATTCGTCTAAATGCTCAAACAATTTCATTTCTTCTCGGTCACTCAGCATCTTCAGTTGTTATGGTGGATCAAGAGTTTTTCCCTTTAGCAGAGGAAGCTTTGAACATACTAGCTGAAAAGGGTGATGGCCATTACAAGCCTCCACTTCTAATTGTAATTGGCGATGAAAACTGTGATCCGGAAGCACTCAGATATGCTTTATCAAAAGGGGCTATCGAGTACGAGAAATTCTTGGAAACAGGCAATCTTGAGTATGCTTGGAAACCACCAGAGGATGAGTGGCAGAGCATTACTTTAGGCTATACGTCTGGTACAACTGCAAGTCCTAAAGGGGTGGTTTTAAGCCACAGAGGGGCGTATGTCATGTCTTTGAGTGCAGGCCTAGTGTGGGGGATGAATGAAGGAGCTATATATCTTTGGACTCTTCCAATGTTCCATTGCAATGGTTGGTGTTACACATGGGCACTGGCTGCTCTCTGTGGAACAAGCATATGCCTCCGGCAGGTACAAACAAGGAAATATATCTAACCATTTTATGTTTATTGAATAGTTCCTAGTATCGTAAATTCAAACGACAATAGATCGAAGAAAAACAGAACACTAGCACTTTTATGGATATTAAAACAAAAGATTATCTGGAACTCATTCTCATTCGTTATATGGAAACCTGTTGTGTGCCAACGCCTGATGCTGTGATGCATATACTTCAACTACGAGGCGGTTATCATTGATAAAGTTATTTTTAACTTTTTCAACTCTATGTCAAGTTTTCAGTGAAGCTCTTTCCCTTTGAGAAATTTAATGATGGCATATTTTTGTTGCTATCTAGAGTAATATCACCATAAAAGTAGGTGTCCTTCCGTGCCATCGTTCTTGTTGATAGCAAATTTTTGTTTTTGGTTTTTGGTACAGGTCACAGCTAAGGCAGTTTATTCAGCCATAGCCAAGCATAAAGTAACACATTTTTGTGCTGCTCCTGTGGTTCTTAATACTATTGTTAATGCCCCTAAAGAAGATACTATCCTTCCCCTTCCCCATGTTGTCCATGTTATGACAGCAGGAGCTGCTCCACCTCCTTCGGTATTATACGCAATGTCACAGAAGGGCTTCCGGATTACTCACACTTATGGCCTATCTGAAACTTACGGTCCTTCTACGATATGTGCATGGAAGCCAGAATGGGACTCATTGCCTCCAGAAGCCCAAGCACGAATGAATGCTCGTCAAGGTGTACGGTACGTTGGATTGGAGGGTCTAGACGTTGTGAACACTCAAACAATGCAACCCGTACCTTCTGATGGAAAAACTGTTGGAGAAATAGTAATGCGTGGGAATGCTGTTATGAAAGGCTACTTAAAGAACCCGAAAGCAAACAAAGAGGCGTTTGCAAATGGCTGGTTTCACTCTGGTGATCTTGGTGTAAAACATCCAGATGGTTACATAGAAATAAAAGACAGGTCAAAGGATATCATCATTTCTGGAGGTGAAAACATTAGCAGTGTGGAGATAGAGAACACTCTCTACCAACACCCTGCGATACTGGAGGTGTCGGTTGTCGCTAGGGCAGACGAACGGTGGGGAGAATCTCCTTGTGCTTTCGTGACATTGAAGTCGAAGATAGATAAGGGTGATGAGCAGCGAATGGCTGAGGATATTATGAAGTTTTGTAAGTCGAAAATGCCAGCTTACTGGGTCCCAAAATCTGTGGTATTTGGGGAGCTACCGAAAACGGCAACTGGGAAAGTTCAAAAGCATCTGCTGAGGGCGAAGGCTAAGGAGATGGGACCTGTTAAGATCAGCAAGTTGTAATGGATATTGTCCCACTTGAAATGAGCTTTGCTTCTGTAGGTAAATTAGTTTGTCCATTTTACGAACGTCAGAAACAAACTTAATATATATAGATAAATAGTTGTTATTAGATTACTTTGTTTAGTACATTCTAATAAAGATATACTGACATTTGTCATTGTCACTTCAAATTGTCTTTTTGGTAATGTATCTTGTTGTCGTAATATAAACTCTTGAAACGACAATTTAAATACACCATAAATTAAAGATAATATATGTTAATTAGAACTCTGTTGTCTTTAAAACCGTTTTTAGTAAGACCGATTACAGATTTTAAAAATACTTCGTTTTAGATGTATTACAACAAAATGAACCTGTAATTAAGGTCAATGGATTTATGTTAAACCATTTCATTTATCTTTTTATTTTAATTTTTTAATTACTTTTGGAGTTATCAGCTTTTAGATAAACGATAATTGACATGACTTTTTTTTAAGAAAAAACAACATTCTCAAATTTTCCTCACTTATTTGATTAAAAGCCTAGCAAAATTGTAATTAAAATTCAGTGGATGAGTATGAAAAGAAATACTACAAAATTTATGGTGCGTTTAAAATACATTTTGAAGTGTTTAATTTTGTTTAAGAAAAGAACAAGTCAGTTTGAAACTAATTTTAGTATTCGACATGAAAAAAGAGTTTTTCATTTTCTCTAGAGTCAACTCAAACTGGATTTTAATCTCTATATTTCAAAATATTGTACTTTTTTAACTCTACTTCTTTTCACTCAACACTCACCTCGTGTTTTCAACACTATGTCAATTAATTAATTTAAAATATTATAAAATAAAATTTTAAAATTAATTTGAATAGTGGTAAAGTAGTAAAATTTAGTGTCATCCAATGCTTAACTTAGTTAACACATGTATGCCTTGAATACCAAGAAGTTGTGTAGTGAGTTTATATAATTTAACGAAAATAATTGTTTATTATTTACTATTCTAAAATGAGCATTTGCAAAAACAACAAAATAATTTATCGACATATGTCATTACGTTTTTTAAATTGCAAAAAACAACAAATTTAGAAGCTGATAACCTTATGATAATATCTATTTGATAGTCATGTGATATAATTAATTACTTGTTATTTTTGCAATATGCAAATAAGATATGCTATGATAGATGCAATTTCCCAAAATAATTCAATTTAATTTAATTAATTTCATTTTAAAAAACGAATTGATACATTTATTTGGGCCAATCGTTTCGGACGTGAATCTTCCCTTCCAAATTTAACCAATTACTCTAACCAATACAATACCAAATTACTAATGAAAAGCAAAGAATATTCCATAATACACAAATTTAATTTTGTTATAAAAAAAAAAAAAAAAAAACGTCAGGTTTGCATTTGATTGCACTATTTTGCTCTTTATTTCTTGTTTTCATCATTATAAATCAGTGGTTTTTAATTAATTTTTCAAAGGTTTGTAGGTTTTACTTTTTCAATAAATATTTATTGGATAATTTGTCAAAATCTTAACAACAATAAATAAAAAATACTGTTGTTTGCTTGTTGGTAAGGGATTGGAGGCTGGCACGTGTGGAAAAGGAATGGTTGGTTGGCATGCGTTTGTTTTTTGGAGAGAAAAATTCCCCATTATAACCTAACCTTACCCCAATAATTAAAAAAGATGTTATTATTGCTATATCTCACAAATGTTGGAATGGATACCCTCAACTTTCCCACAATAACATAATTAACTTAACCCACACAGTTCTAATTTTAATTAACTAAAACCTATGTTATAATTAATTCAGAGTATATCAATATAATATATATGTCATGCAAACAAAATATACGATGTCAAAGAATTTCTCCATTGTTAAAACATTAACGATTATTTGTGATTAGAGACGTCAAAATGAGTGTAGAACTTAATCAAATATTTAATTTTCTCTCTCCAAATAGGTTAAAATCAAATCAAAATAATTCTCACACTATTACATAATTGTAAGTGAGTTGTATTTTCATTTATGTGGACGAAAACGATGTCAACAAATATATATGTTTTTTATCGGATTTTGAAGAGCGATTATGTCGACAAAACATGTATTTTCGTCGGAACAACTTATATGTCAATGCAACATTTTTCGTTGGTAAAAATGTTATGCCGACAAAATTATGTTTCTTTGACAAAACTTGTACGCCGATGTAGGAATATAAGTACTTATGTCAATGAAATTTAATTTCGTCTGCAGGAACTTCTCCCAACACAGATATGGTGACAATATTGTTTGATAGGGGTGATCATCGATCGATCAAAGTTGGTTTTTTTTACAAAATTGACCTTAGTCGGTTTAGTAAAGTTTCAAACCGACCTCAATATTGATGAGTAAGAGTCGATAGGGTTGGTTTAACACTAAAAATACTTTTTGATCAAAATTCTCAATTTGAAACTTTTCAAAATCGACCCCTCTCATTTTCTGTCCATACGACTTCGGTTTGATCGATTGGCTTGATTTTACGATCTACCATGTTCACCTCTACTTATCACGCAATGTGTCGGCATAACTTATACTAAAGTTTTTTAAGACTTTGATAGACATTTTTTGTGAAAATTCTCATACTTCAAAAGAGGGAGAAAACATAATTCTTAGTTCCATACGTTTAAACACAGATGGAACTATATATATATATATATTCTTAACTTGGGAAAGAATTTGAGGGTTTTGAGAAGAAGATGGGGGGATGTGGATAAGAAAGGTTAAGGTAAATAATTATTATTATGATTATATAAATACAATTATAAAGAGAAAGGGGAAAAGAGAAAGAAAACAGTAAGACGTGTAGGTGTAAACGTATCTTTTTTGTTTTTTTTCTTTAATATTCTTATCTTACCTTCTTACTCTTTCATCTTTATCTCTCTCTACATTTTTGCAGTGCGTTTGTTCCCTTTTTCCCCCCCACTTTCCTCCCTTCTCAAGCTTTTTTTTTTTTTTTTTTGTTTGAAAAATAACATTCATAACAATATGACCTCTCTCTCACTCCATATTCCTTATAAATATTGGTTCCACACAAAAATCCTTCACTCCTCATTGCTATTAAAAAATAAATATATAAGAAGAAGACTCTCCATCTCTCTCTCCCTATCAAAGCTCTTGCGTAAATCTGTGTAGAAATGGAAGACTTCAATGGTGGGTATGGGGACAGCTTCTGTTCATCTCCTCATCAACAGGTAAGTTTTCTTTCTTTCTTTCTTTCTTTCTTTTTTAAATCTTTTGATCAATAAATGGTTATATTAAATTTCAATTTCAGCAACTTATTTTTCGAAAATCTTTTATTTATATAAGCCCAGTTTTTCCATCCCCCCCCAAAAAAAAAAAAAAAAAAAATCCCCCATAACTATATATTTAGTTTTTCAAAACAAAACAAAAGAATTTTTGCTGGAAAAATATTAAAATTATAGCTTAAAAAATCAAATATATAGTTTTCCAAAACTAAAATTTAAAAAATAAAAAAAACAAAATAAAATGGCTAGTAAAGAACAGTTTACAGTTATAACGAACAAATGTCATCTAGGCTTCATCGGGTAATTTCCCCCAATCTTTGATTGTCCAATTACTTTGGGATGTGTTTCTCTCTTTCGTCCGATTTTTTTATTTTCTTTATATCATGGTGGGTCTCAAGATCCGCAATGGCTATTCTGTTACTCAATAACAGTGTTTCGTGGGCGTCGGTTGTGTGTAGTGTATACACACATATATACGAAGTTGTTTTGGGTCGTCTAGTTGTTAGGCATCTCAAAAATGGTATCACGTGGAATTCATGCCAGCCTGAAATTTGAAATTATCAAATTTGTCACATTTATTGGTATTAATTAATTAAAATATAGTTTGGAGGAATCAACATTATTATTTCTTTAATTTATAGGAAATGCCGACGGGGAAGAAGTACGGAGGGTTGGTGCCAAGGAAGAAGCCCTTGATTTCAAAGGTCATTTAATTCGTTTTATGTCTTTTAATTACTAATAAATAAAATAAACATTGTATTATATTATATTTAGAAGTTTTATTCTGACAACCTGACCATTTTGATAGTTATTTATAATATAATTTCTAAATTATTAAATGAGGAAATAGAGGAGTGAAAAGTGGTGTTTGGATGCAGGATAACGAAAGAGCATTTTTTGATTCAGCGGACTGGGCCCTATGCAAGGTGATTCTATAACCCCAATAAGGATAGGATATTTTCATGTGCCCAAACACTTTTCTCTTTCCTTCAAAGAATAACAACTTTGGTTTGCTCCATCTTTCCTAAACCTCCCGGCACCCACATAAATCATCTACAAAACTAAAATAAATGAGTAATTGTAAATACAACAAATGTAAATTTAGTCAGTCAAAATCTATCACTCATAAAATCATATTACTTGAAAAGATACATACTCACAATCTTCTCTTTAATAGATGTGTGATTTTGGCATGACATTTCCAACACAATTTGAATATCACTTAGTAGTTAGAATATTAATTATCATTGACGACTCACTACCTTTACACGTAACAATTGTGAGGATAAGATGATCAAACCTTTCATCTTTATGATAAAAGACATTTATTAATTCAATGTAGTATTATTACAAAAAAAAAAAAAGAACAACTAAGTTAACAATATTTTTAAATTTAGTTGCTGTAACTGCCTTGTTAATTTAAACATTTAATAAAGTTTAGGTTTATGAAATGCTAGTTTAAGTAATTACTTAAGGAAGTCAAAGCTTAAGAATTGAGTTAATGGGGGCATAAATTAAAGTTAGTTGAAATTTATAAGTTAAAAGGAAGATGTGTGATGAGAAAGTTGTGAATTTTAGTTTATAATATGTTTTTATTGAAATAACAATGTTAAAATAAAGCAAGGGGCTCCCGGAGGTTACCAAAAAACAATGGCAATGGTTGAGACTCTCCGACCCAAATTACAGGTACCTTTCCCTTTCCATAACTACAAACCATCCCCTTTACTTTATTCAAGCTTTGCTTACTAATCATTTCAATATTTTTGTTTTTAAATGATACATTTCTAAAAATAATAAAATGAATCCAAATATTTATAAACTATAATAAAAATTTTGAATTCTATTCATGATAGTCAGTGATATTTTTCTATCAATGACTTAGACTGCGATATAAGAATATCACTAACTATTAAATGTTTGTTATTGATAGAATCTAAAATTTTGCTATAGTTTGTAATTATTTTGTCAAATTTGCTATTTTTAACAATTCTCCTTTCTTTTTTATGGAGTTTGCTTTCTCTTTCATATATTCCAATAATTTGCATTTTCTAAAAATAAAGAAAATTTGTTAAAATAGCAAATTTGACAAAATATTTACAGCATATTAGTGATAATGATAGTAAACATTGATAACTATTGATATGCTTCTTCTATTAGTGATAATGATAGAAGTTTATAAGTGATTGTCTTTATTTTACTATTTTAAAAAATATCACAAAAATAAATTTATGAAAGCTATTTTTTTTATTTTAAAAATCTGACTTGGTTTTTTAAACAATTAGTAGAATGTAGCTAACAAATGAAGAAATTCTAAGCACTTAATTTTCAAAAACAAAAAACAAAATGGTTACCGAACGAGATATTGAAATGGTATTTTAATCCAATGATATAACATTGTTAATTAATGAAAATGATTTTCATAATTCGTAGAGAACCCAACGGCAACAACTTCCCCCACGACGACCTGCTTGCACTTCTAGACAAGACAATCTTGCACCGGTAAATAAATACTATTTTATATAACGACTAATTCCAAATATAATAAATAAATAAAAATATAGCAAAATATCATAGTCTATTTACGACAAAATGTGATAAACCAAGCTATCAATGTCTATCTGTATCATGAACATAAATAGTTAATCTATTGTGGTCTAGCACATATAAATTGCAATATGTTGCTAATTCATTTTATTGCAATTTTTTTAGTACAACAATAAGCGTATAGGATTTAGACTCCTAATTTAGAAAAAATAAAATTAAGAGAAACCCACATCATTTATTGTAATTAAAATTTTGTAAAGTTTTGAGGTATATGATATACGAATTGTGTTTGAAATTAGGGTATCAATAATATCATTCAACATAAATTGTGCTTTGTATCGCTTCGATTTTTCTCTGATCCATAAAGTATATACTCTCAAATCAATAATTCAAAGTTTTATTCTCTCATCTAATTGATTGTTCGTGTATATATATTGCTTCTATCAATTAATTATAAATATTATTTCTTTTGCATTTTTAATTTAATTTTGGTTTGTTGTTGTGCAGGAAGATTGATTCATTACTTGAACGTCTATCCATTTAAGCTAAGCATAACTTAAATCTGTCTTTGCACATTTAACTTTTGTTCGTTTTAGTTTAAAAACTTTTAAAATGTTTATTTTGATCATGTACTTTGTAAAAATGAATATTTCGGTTTTTTTTATTTGTAAGATTGAAAGTCATTTTTTAAAAAGTATAAATGTCTAGTGATCAAATCTCGTGGAGGGATTTTTTAGTGCTCATTGTCATTATCTTCCACGATTAGTTGAGTGGAAATGTGTAAATGAACTGTTTATTTAGTAATAAATCGGCGAAAATCTTGTTTATATATAACATTGATTCTTTTGTTATAAATTATATGATATGGTACAAAAGTAATTGTACAATTTTTTATATATAAGTTGTACCAAATCATATGTAATTAATAGTTTAAATTATGCTTTTTTGATCTTGTAATTTGTGTTTCGTTCTATTTACTTTCAATGATACAACTAGCCTGCGTGCTTTTAATAATAATCTTAAGGTAATTTTCTCTATCAAAATTATTTAAATAAATAAAACCAATTTTAGAGAGATTATGAGAAATTCTTATGGATAAATAAAAATATTTTAAAAAATATATCAAAAAATTTAAATGGGTGGTAGAAAATTCATTTAATCATTTTTTAAAAATAACAAAATATTAAAACTGTTTTAAAAATATACCAAAATCCACCGATCTTGTTTAAGTTTTTTCTTTTTTAGATATATTTTGTAAATAATTTTAATATTTTTCTAACCATAACAATTCTCATTAAACGTATTAAATTTAGTTTAACCTAAATTTGTCATTAATTAATTGGGTAGTTTATTTGTACTAAGGCTGTATAAATATCACTTTAAGGAATTGTTATTTATTAAGCTAATTTTACTTAGGAACTCTATATGTAATATATTTTGATAGATGTTGCTATATTTTGTAAAAACTTTTAAATTATAAAAAATTATTACAAATAACAAATTTGATAAAATACTTAAAATATATAGCAAAATTTTCAGATTATATCAATAATAAATATTGATTGACACTAATGTACTTTGTATATTAATTTATATAGTGAATACAATTTATAATATTTACTCATTTGATGATTTCTCTCGAATACAAGTTAAAAACTTAGAACTTCTCGATTTTCGGTCTTCAGGATGTTGTAGTTGCAAGTTAATTTGAACTTCGATATTCTGAAATCCAACTAAAATTTAATCTCTAAAGTCTTCAATCTTTTAGAAGATGTTGATATTGAGGTTGATACGAACGTCTCGATAGCTTGTAAAAGTTTGAATCTTCAATTCTTCCTTCAACCATTTTTTTTTAAATGAAGGGAATGTCTCTATTTATAGATAATTTTCATGAGCTTTAGATGAGTTTGGGTTCATTTGCTTGTTGGTCTTGGACTTGGACCCCTTTACCTTTTGGATTTGGGCATAGGCCTATTTACTCGGCGGACTTGGACCAATTATTTCTTTGTCTCCAATTTTTTCTCGAGGACTTGAATTATGTTAGATATGAGAAAACTTGACTATCCAAACCCAATTAAATTATAAATATCACAATGTTTGGTGTGACGACGTGACATAATTTAATTAGGCAAAATTTTCTACTCAACAGTAAATATTGGAGGAACGAGAAAAAAAAAGAGAGAGCATCTATACGAAAAAGATGTTTTAAAAGTGACTACATTTTTTTTTAAGGAATAAAAGGACAATGTATCTAGAGAGTTGCCTTTATTCCTCGTGATTATAAGAAAGTAGCTCACGTTTTGACGAGATTTGCTTCTAAAAATAGGCCGGGGAGGATTCGGAATTGTCATTTGTATGAGTGGTTGATGTTAGAGGCTGAGCAAGATATTTATTTATGAACAAGTAGTTATCGAATTAATGCACTGTGAATGTTTTGATAAAAAAAAAATTAGTATAATATAAGTTCATTTGTTAGCTATTTCGTTTTTTTTTGTTTTTGTTTTTAGTTTTTTAAACTTTTATTTACTAAACTAAAAAACATCTAAGTTTGATAATTATTTTTTCGAAAAACAAAATATATTTTTGAAAGTTTTTTTTTTCTTTTCATTTTCAAATTTTATTCATGATTTTAAAAACAATTGTTTTTTAAAACCAAAAATTGTATTAGTTACCCCAATACTCATGTTTAGAAAACAAATGGGTTACAAATTATGTGTATCACAAAACATGCCTGTCCACGTCTATATACTAATGATTAGTATATTTTTGAAAATTTTAAAATTTGAGAGTATTATTTAAACATATAAAACCTCAAATAGTATTTTTTAAACACAATACTAATAGACTAATAGTTTCGATCTAAGACTAAGGTATTTTTTATTTTTTATTTTTTATTTTTATATACAATTTAAGACTAATAAACGTTGAATGGAGTATTCTTATCTATCAATGACACATTCCATGATATATTGTTGTTAGTAAATATTTTGCAATATTTGAAACTTGAAAGGAAAAAAACCCATAAACAATATTTGGTAATTAGCACAACAAAGTGGGTAGCGAGCGTTAAGCTCAGTCTTGTGAAAGGCAATGCGAGGGTTTCCTTCTTCGGCTATCAGGGCAACGCCTGTTTTAAGAAATCGACCACTACAAGCTTACACTCCGATCAACAAACATCGGAGGCAATTACCGTCCGATTCGATCCAACGAACTTCAAAACAAAGCCCCTTTAACAACCTTGAAGCGCCTTCGAGAGGTAATCCTTCCCCACTAACTACTCCGTTAAAGGCTCTCAGTTCGATTCAACTTTCCACTCGTCCGTCTCTTGCTGATGATATACATAGTTTGAGTCTTAAACCAATTGATCATTCATATATTTCCAAGATTCTTTTAAGCAAAGACTGGTTTCTATTGTTAAATCACGAGTTTAAGGCGAAGAGGGTCGTTTTGTCTCCTCAATTTGTTGTTAGCATTTTGCAAAATCAAGACAACCCATTAAATGCTATTAGGTTTTATGTCTGGGTTTCGAATGTCGACCCTTTACTTGTAAAGAAACAACTGATTCAAGGGGTTCTTGGTCGCAACCTTTATCGAGAAGGCCCTGACCGTCCGGTGCTATTATCTGTTGATCTTCTTCAGCAAATTAAAGAGTCTGGTCTTAAAATGACAGAGGAATTACTCTGTATATTATTTGGCAGTTGGGGTAGATTGGGTTTGGCAAAATACTGTGTAGAGGTATTTGGGCAAATTGGGTTGTTGGGTCTTAATCCCACCACCAGACTGTACAATGCTGTAATTGACGCATTGATCAAGTCCAATTCGTTAGACCTGGCTTATTTGAAATTTCAACAAATGTCATCCCATAACTGTGTCCCTAATAGGTTCACTTATAACATTCTCATCCATGGCGTTTGTAGGCTTGGGGTGGTGGATGAGGCACTTCGTTTGATGAAACAAATGGAGGGCTTGGGATATTTTCCGAATGTTTTCACATATACAATCTTGATTGATGGATTTTTCAATGCTAAAAGGGCTGGTGAAGCATTCAAAGTTTTGCAGACAATGAAGGAGAGGAATGTGGTTCCAAATGAAGCTACTATGAGATCCTTGGTTCATGGAGTTTTTCGTTGTATTGCTCCAGATAAGGCTTTTGAACTTTTGTTGGAATTTGTTGAGAGGAAGCAGGGCATAACTCAATTGGTTTGTGACAATATTCTTTATTGCCTTTCAAATAATTCTATGGCCAGTGAGGCTGTCATGTTTTTGAGTAAAACTGGCAAGGAGGGTTATGTTCCGAGCAGTTCGACCTTCAATATCACCTTGGCGTGTGTATTAAAGAAGCTAGACTTGAAGGTAACATGCACTGTATTTGATAATTGTGTGCATAGTGGTGTCAAGCCAGGGTTCAGTACATATCTTACGCTTATTGAAGCTTTGTATAAGGCAGGGAAAATGGAGATTGGAAACCGATATATGGATCGGTTAATAAATGATGGTCTTATTTCCAACATATATTCATATAACATGGTCATTGATTGCCTTTGCAAAGGCAAATCAATGGACAGAGCATCAAAAATCTTTAGGGATCTGCATAATAGAGGCATTTCTCCAAATATTGTTACTTATAATACACTTATTGGTGGGTTTTGCAGAAATGGAAATATGGACAAAGCTCAGGAACTTCTTGAAATGCTATTAGAATCTCGTTTTAGACCAGATATCTTCACATTTAATTCACTAATTGATGGCCTCTGTCAAGCACATAAGCATGAGAATGCGTTTAGTTGTTTCACTGAAATGGTTGAGTGGGATGTCCCTCCAAATGTTATCACATATAATATATTGATACGTTCCTTCTGCGCGATTGGAGATGTTTCTAGATCTACTCATCTCTTGAGACAAATGAAACTGCATGGTATACAACCTGATACTTTCTCCTTCAATGCTCTTATCCAAGGGTACAGTGGAAAGAATAGGGTTCAGAAGGCTGAGAAGCTCTTTGATTCTATGTTAAGGTTGGGTATACAGCCTGACAATTATACATATGGTGCTCTTATTAAATCATTGTGCAAATCAGGTAGGCATGATAAAGCAAGGGAGATCTTTCTCTCAATGAAGGGGAATGGTTGTACTCCTGACTCTATTACTTGCAGTCTTTTTAGTGACACTCTTGCCCATAGTTAGACCTTTATGAGGATGCTAAGGATATTGTGAAGATTGAAGAAAATATGATGACAAGAACATTTTATAAACAATTTGGAAACTGGGATTGGTTGCTTTTTGGTACCGATCTCACGATGTTTCCAATTTTTGAGCACTTTCAAAACGAGTGTTCCTTGTTTCAGAGAAAGGAAGGCGAGTGATTGACATTTCATTTGGTCAACAGGTGTTGCCTAACTAATCAATGTGCATGAGCAAGTTTGAATATCCAGTTATTAAAAAACATCACGGTATTCTCCTAAGTCTTGATACTTAGCTGTCGGGACAGGAGCAGTGTCTGATAAAACTTAAGCTGTTACCGTAATCTTAGTTTGCAACTTACCATCTGCTGGCATTATAAGAGGCTTTAGAATTCGGCAGCTTATTTATACTGTAGCTTGGAGCTTCTTCTACTGTGGGAAAAACAGAAAGTTCCTGTAATGGTACAACTGTCTTTCATGTGACCTTAATACAATTTATCAAAATTTCAGTAAGGGGAAAATAATTTATTGGTTATGTGAAAAGGGGATCGGATAGTGTCTTACTATGTTTTTACTTTGGAAGAAGAGTTCAAGTTTGAAGGACTTTTGCTCTGATTTCTTCGTAACTGTTAGCCTTGGCTTGATTTGAGGACTGGACGCTCCATTTGCAGATCATGAATCAGGTTTTTTAATTATTATGTGAGACATTGGGGACATTCTTACTGCTTCTCTATTGCCAATAGAAATGAAAACAAAATTACAAGAAATCTTGATCATTATTTTCTTGTGCTATTCCATTTTACCCTTTTCTGTTTATCATGTCAGAATGATGAATGCCATAAAAGGGACTTGACTTGGGTGATTCTATTCTGTTGGTTTAACATCTAAGCTCTCATGTTGGAGATAGAATAGTGTTAAAGCTGGCTTATATCTCTGCCTTTACTTTTCTATTTGCAGATAGGTAGGTTGCAGAGGATTATATATTCTTCCTTTAATTGGATTTCTTATAATTGGCGTTGGACTGTAGTTAACACTTTTGACAGGCTAGGTGGATGTCGTATGTCAGGTTGACTCTGTAGAAATATTCTTCAAGAACTTGATCTTGTCAAGATGCTGTCCTTGTGATAGAGGTAATGCCAGTTGCATCACATTACATGCATTACACCACCATCACCACCACCCCCTTCCCCCCAAAAGAAAACCCCCATATAATGCAAATTAATTTGTAGCCAACTTATTATCGTTTTATTTCTCTCTTTTTCCTTCAAATTTTATATTTATGAACTTAAAGGCTTTGTGGTAGCGAGTCAGTACCTGTGATTATGTCTACTGTAGTGGGCTTGGCCCATAGGGAGATTTGCCCTAAATTTCTTTCCTTTTTATCTCAATGTATTATTCTATTTATTCCCCCCACTTGTACCTTTTGTAATTATCAGAAAAAAAAAAGAAAAAAAAAGTAAAATTGTGGTTTTTCTCTTAGTACTCCAGTTTCCACGTACTTTGGTGTTTTCGTTGGTTTATCACTTTCAATATCTACGGATCTAGAATAATTTTGAGAGGGTAAATAATATATTGCTACTTCTTAAACTGTGTAACTTAGGTCTTTTTATATTGAATAGAGACTCTATAGCGTATTATGTATATGGAAAGAGTAAGACACCTAATACTTACTCAAAATCAAAAGAAATTCTAACACTTCCTCAAGCTGGTTTAAAGTTGTCATCCACAGCCACTTTGTCAACAGTCCATCCTCCTTGCCCTAGAATTTTTCTGGACATAGTGGCCACTGCCAGCCACTTCGTTCATTTTATTGAAGAGTTTCCCAGCCTTGCTGTTCGTTGTAGATTTAGTGGCCGTTTCCTGCAGTGTTGAAGTGCCTCACCCTAGATATTAGGCAATAATTTTAGAAATTTTTGGTGGCCTCCCCCACCCACTGAAAGTTAGTGTGAACCATTTATATGTATCTTTAAACTGTTTGGGTTTCACTGGAGAACCATTCATAGTCATCTTTGTTGGGAAAACCCTCCCTCTAATACAAGAGGATTAAACAGAGAAATTGAAAGAAAGGAATAAAAACTTGGAGCCTAAGAATTTATATGAAAAAACTCCAAACTTGAGGAAAAACCGCACATCAGAAAAAGTTTTACTATGTGAAAAATTATTACAATCACAGAAAAATCTCTCCCCAACCTCAATTAATAACAGTACTCTCAAAGCATTATATCACTCAAACAATTGAGCCGATATACCAAAGTGCCTCAAATTGAGTGATTTGAAACGAAAAGCATAAAATTTTGCTTTTAGAATAATAGTTAGTCACCATTCCATTAGGTTATAATTAAATGGGAATCATTTTGTGATCTTTTGGTGATCAAATAGACATAAAGTCTAGATCTTAGGAACCAAAAGTGTATTAAATAGCTGTTAGAGAGGTTATCTCTCTCGCTCTAAAACCACATGCATTGTGGTATTGGATCACAATGAATAGATATGAGGTTAACCCCATTGGTTTAGATTTGAATGAGGGGTTTAATAACTAGGAACCTGCGGAATTCAAATCGCTAGCAGATCCTGTTCCCTTTGTTTTTCTATTGAGATAGTAGCGTAATCCATCTCAAAGTGTTTTACTTTAATTTTTTTTTTAATTTTCTATTTTTTCTTATTCCTTCTGTAAAGTACAGAAAACCGAAGTTCACAAAAAAAAAAAAAGGCTCCTTTCATGGTTAGTTGCCCTTAGTAGGAATAATACCTTTGACATCAATTAGGGGTCCTCGGCTCATGTACTTCACTTGCAACGGTGTGTTCTTTATAAGAATGGTGTGGAGGATTTTAATCATTTAGTATATAGGGATGCTCCTCTCCTATTAAGGTGTTTGATGTTGCGACACGATAGACCAAACTTCTCCATTCTCCATTGACAAGTGGTCTTTTTGCACTTTTGCGGAGTATTTGGTTGGAAAGAAACCAAAGGCCCTTTTCAGATGTTGAGGATTTTTTGCTTGGATTAATGACTCAATCTAGTTTCTTTCTTCACAACTTGTGTTGCACTTTTTCTACCAATAGCTGGCCTCCGTTTTGAACTTTTGTATTTCATTTAATTTTTGCCCCCTCCCCATTGGCCACCGCTCTTTTTATGAGATTGCAACTGCAAAACCGTCGTGTATCGTCAAATTTGTGAGGCTCGGAGCGTCATCTACGTAGTAACTTATCAACTTGTTGTAGTTGCTGACGAAGCAAAGTATCAGTGTATTGATGGCTAGCTACTGACATTCCTTTTGTTTCAAGAGAATATTTGTCTATTTACTAAATCTGGACCACTGCATTGATCCATTTGGTTCTACCATTCTGCAAGTGGGTTTTATATTTATTGTATTTTCTCAGAAAATTGAATTTTTTTGCCATTCTTTAGGTTGGAGAGTGCATGAGAAACTTCACGAGTTACTCTTTTTAAAGTGCATTTTGCAGGGTATAGTTATTTGTCGAGATGAAGATGGATAAGTTGGGTCTCGAGCGAGCGGTTGCTTTGTCTCACTTGAATCATAATGTCTCCACAAGACCGAAAAGTTCTGGCATGAGTCGATCAGATCGATTGTCAGCCAAGTTTACTTCAATATCGTGAGCTTTACATAGTCATTAAGAAACGAAAAGAAGGCTGCAATACAATGTAGAATATTTTATTGACTATGAATCTTCTTACAGTTGAGATCTTAAAGCTTATGAATTTAAAAACTTTACAACATCACAAATACAAGTCTAATCTAGTAAGGATGTGTTTAGATTGACTTTTTAAGTATATAAGTAAGCGTTTGTAAGTAAAAAAAAAAAGTGTTTATTCAAATTCTCACTTTATATGAATGACTAATTTGTGTTGTTTTACATATAACATTGTTCCACTCTTTCTTCTAAGATTGATTTTCTTCCCAACTAGTGATTGAAAAACTTTCATGCCTTTGCAATTTTATTGTATATTATTGCAAATTTTTGTAATTTGCAGGGACTGTTTTTACAATATTATAGTTTTAAATACTTTGATTAGATAATCAGTAAATCAGTAATACAAAGCAGTTAAAACTAGAGTAATTATTTTAAATGAAAAACTGTCAAAAATATTTTGAAATATCATTGATGTGTATAGGCATCTGTCAATGTCCGTTATAGATATTGTGTTTACAAGTGTGTATTGCTGTTTATAAGAATATATATATATTTTTAAATTTTCCTGAACCAAATTGAAAAAAAGAAAAGAAAAGAAAAGGAAAAAGAAATCCCCATGTTCACTTACATCACTTAAGTTGGCACTATAATATCTTTGGCTTATTCAAATTTATGCCGCAAAATTTCCCTATGAGTGATAGCAATAGAGGAAACGTTGCTAAAGGTTTCAAGTTTCAACTACATTGATTGAGAGATATTTTCTCAAAAAGGAAAAAAAAAAGTTTGATAGAGAGATAGAGATAGAGAGAGAGAGTATTATTGTTAAAAAAAAAGAAATTTGTCAAAATGATAAAAGTAGAGAAAATATTTATTGATTTTAAATTTTTGTCATTAAGTGGTTTTTTTTATAAATAACTTGTTTTTTTATTATCCTTAAAGACCCTTAAAAAGTATCTATATATTATTTAAATGGTAAAAAAGTTTAAATTTAAGTAATTTTATGGGGAGAGAAGACAGAGGGAGGATAAAGAAGAGTGGGAAACAATATTAAATAATTTGAATTATAAAATTATAAAATTACAAAATCCATCCATGTTAATTAAACTTAATTATTTTTAAATATAGTAAAATAAATCAAAATATTTATAAATATAATAAAATATTATGCTATATTTGTAAATTTTTTTTTTTAGGAATTTTGTCACTTAACTACCATCCTACCTTTAGAGAAATAACAATCCATTCTTATTAGGATAATTTAGAACACTAAATTCTAAATAATTACGACTAAAGTGTTGTTTTTTAAACATTAAGTACTAAATAAGAGCTTGTATACCACATCATAGTTCAACCTAAAAATTATTAGAAAAAAGATCGAAAGGTTATTTTTCTTTAAAAAAATCAATTTATACCCATAAATCTTAGGAGTTATATCAATTTAAAACTTAAACTAATAATTTAAACCTTTAAATTTTGTAAGCGTATCATTTTACACATACCATTACATTTTGTTTAGAAAAAGATATGAGTAAAATTTATCATTGTATCAATTCAACCTCTAAATTAAACTTTATAAATGGATTAATTTAGATTCTAATTAGTTAAAATTTTCTTAGAGAATCATCTATTCATTTATTCTAATAATTCATTTTAATAAATTTGATATTTGACAAATATTTTAGAATCAACGTATGAGATATTTTTCAAAGATAATCGTAATAAAAAGTTTGGTGGAACAAATTCGAAGGAGGATTTAAATTGACATATATACAAAAATTCAAAATTTAAATTATTGTTTAGAAGTATTATTTTATGATTTTAATTGGTACAAATGTATAAAACTAAAAAATATAAATTTATAATTGTTGGAAAAAAGAGTGTTTGATGATTTTTGTGGTTTAAATTAGTACACACCACACCAACGCCAAGAAGTGACATTGAAAGGGCCAAATCATAAAATCATCATCAGAATAACAAATTCTGAAAACATGGGTTAACCAAATTTTAAATTTTAGTACATAAATGAATAACATTTGTTATTATTATTTCAATCATTTTTGAAATTCAGCTAACCCATTAAAATTTTAATAATTGAGTTGTTACAAGAAAAATGAAAAAAAACAACAACAAACAACAACAGCATGCATTTAAGATATACGAAGAAATGATGAGTTGAGAGTAGGCCAGATCTCTAACTTCAAGTGTTTGTTCGATTTGAGAGAAACTATTATAAATCACAAAATTACTGAAAATATTTATAAATATTAACAAAATTCCAGTGTCTATTATTTGGTTCATTTTTGTTATATTTGAAAATACTCCCGAGTTTAAAGTACCGATAAAAAGTATCTGAAAATAACATTACTTATATTATCTTATATTAAAGTTTTTTTGCAATTACAAAACATTAATAAAAAATTAAGAAGATTATCAATATACACTCATTGATTTTGAGTAGTTAATTAAGAGGATTAAGTAAAAAAAGTAGAGTTTTTGTGAAAATATTTACAAAAAATGGATAGGATAGAAACTATTTTAAAAAAGAGGGTGGAAATGAGTAAACACCTAAGGCTACATATCAAATTTATTCTAATGAATACAAATGTTCACTAATTAGTGCAAATTAATTTACATAATTAGTAAATTTGGTTCGATTTATGTAGTGTTGAGTTTTCTCTTTTCAAATATACAATAAGATGGACAAAAATATTTATAAATATAACAAAAATTTATTGTGACTCAATGACAAATATATTAATAAACTATAAGTGATATATATTGACATCTTTGCTATATTTGTAAATATTTTTAAAAAATTTTTCATTTAGAATAACTACCATATAGTTTTAACTAATAACTCCATGGATCTAATTAGTTCCATTTAAAAAGCACAGCCCCATTTGGTAAACATTTCATTTTTTTTTTAAGTTAAAAGTCTATTTCATGATCTCAATTTCTTAGACTTGGTTGCATCCCTTCTTAAGTACAAAAGTCAAATTCTTAACTAAATTCTAGAAACAAGAAACAAATTGTCAAAATTTTAAAATTTTTTAATTTCAAAATCTGGCTTTGTTGGGTAAAAACTATATAACGAAACAACAAATATAGAGGTAAACAAGGTATTTATAGACTTAATTTTTCAAAAACTAACAATTAAAAAACCAAACGAATACTAAACAATGTCAAAGTTAATAAATTTGTAAAGTATAACCATGGTAGAGTTGATAGAAATGGAACCCCTAATTTTAAAGAGAAGAAGTACATGTCAACTATTACAATAAGAATCTATTTTAAAATATAGTCGGCAAATTATATAATTATAAGAGAGTTGTCAAAAATAGAAAATTTGACCAAATTATACAACATATAGCAAAATTTTCAGATTCTATCTTAATAGCTAGTGATAGAAGTCTATCACTTTCTAGCGTGTAAATATTTTAATTTATTTTGCTATTTTAAAAATGTTCCTAAAAAATACTATGTATTTTAATCTACCCGCCATCTTTATATAATTCATTTGTTGTTTAATTAAAAGCTGTCATGTGATAATAAATTTTGACTTTTTAAAAAGTTAAAATTATTGTTTTCTTTCTTATTTAATAATGAATAGGCTAAGATTGCTATTAGAAAAATTGTTCATATCAAATAAAAGTTGAGCAAATAAGGAAAAAGTAAGGTTTAATTTCAAATAGCTAAGGAAATTTTTTTTTAAAACTTTCTATTGTTTTATTCTTTTTGATTTTCACACAATATTTCTAAAACGTCACTATTGTGAGGTCGGCCTCATGGTAAAGTTGGAAAAAGTAAGAAAAATAATGTATTTTTAAACGTAAGGTTAGTTTTGAGAGACCAAAATGTTTCTAAATTAGAAATAACAATTTACCACTGCTGACTCCAACTTGCATGAAAGAAAAAAAGAGTAAAAGTGAGGAACTATAATTCGACTGTAGGACAAGCAAGATGTAAAGAACTGTACGACACACACATGATGCAATAACCAAACTTTATTGTTCTTTCTTTTCCATTTATGCACACACGTTGGGACCAACCAACCAATCTAACTAATACTTTGTCACATTTCCTTTCAATTCTTAAAAGTTTCCATCCTCAATATTACCACAATCTCTCTCTCCCTCTCTTCAAAGTTCGTTCCATATGAACAAGCACTACACTAACTATCTATAATGCATAGAGAGTTAGTAGAGCTTCAATGAATGAACAGTCGATTTACTTTAATTTCTTAGTTAACTCAAAAACTCAAACCAACTACTTTATATATAAGCAATAATCTATTTTATTACTTTACTATGGATTGATAATTAAACTGAAACTAAATATAAAATAAATAAACAAACCTGCTACATAGAATAATCTACTTGAATTCAAGAATTGCTGTACTATCGAACGTTTAAAGGTAGTACATAGTTGTAAACATAGCAGGAATTACTCAATGTCCTGGGACAGTGACAACACGCAAACATTCAGGTGAAATCTATGTCCCTAGAAGGAAAGAAAAAGACAAAGCTTTGTATATTAAAGAACAGTTAAGTAAAAATGGCGTATTGTATATATCATATTGTTTAAACCAAAAGCCAAACTAAAATTTGCAGTCTTTGTTTCTGAAATAAATGATGACACTCACAGCTTCCAAACTTGGCTTACAAACCCCCAACAACGATCCTTCCATTCACTACTCCCATTTTGTACCATCCCTACCTTTGTGTTTTTATCTTTAACCCTTTCAAATCTAGTCTCTTTTCCCCTTTCTTATTTTGCCATTTTCGAGAGAACACAGTCGGGTAAATTCGAAAGTGACTTTGACCTGCTTTGAAACTACTTTTATTGCTACTTGAAACATCTTTTTAATCATCAATTTTCAATGACCATGGTTAGATAATATATTTCAAAAGTGTTTATTTTAGAATAATGATCATAATAAGTTTAGAGATAAAAAGTTATTTCTTTTTCCATTTTTTGTTCAATAATGAAGAAACAATACATAATCTTTCTTTTCTGTTTATTTATTAGCAACAGTTTCAAATATAGCAAAATAAGTCAAGTTATTTACGAATACAACAACATTTTATCGTCGATTAGAGATAGACATCCATCAAAATCTATCACTTTGTAGCAATCTTCCATATCTAAACAATTACTAATAATATACAACTATATGTATACATACATACATATACTTGAAAAAGATATATATATATATATATATATATATATATATATATTAACTTTCCTATTTGTACCAAATTAAAGCATGTGAAACCATTGAATGTTTGAAAGGGAATGTCTTAAATGTTGTGTTAGGTAATTTGGCCCCAATCTTTCACAATTATTTTCAGACCTTTTACATGATGGGATGCTAAGTGTTTGTTTTTAAATTAATAATTTAATGTGATGGCAAAGTAATATTCTGTGGCAGCAGCTGCAGTTAAATAATTAAACAATATGGTTATATAATATATGAAACATACTGATTTATTGATTTTCCATTATTTGGTAGGGTTTTTTTAAGCAAAATTTTGAGAGAATTTTTTTAGCCTTTTTATAGAGCATTGAAGTGTATTACAAGTAAGAAGACATAGAATTTTCCCTTTTGTTGGTTTCATGGAGTTTACTCATTTATTTTAATAAAGTTTTGTCTGCCACCCTAATAATTTCATTATATAATTGCCTCTTTTTCATTTCAGTAAATTAATATTCCTTTGGCTATTATTACTATTAGTATCATTATTGGTATATTATCTCCTATAATATCGGGTAATATGAACATCAAATACAATACACTTTTAAATTTAAGGTGCGGACTCGCTAACATTAATATGGGTCTTCAAATATTTTTTAAATTAAATTTATACTGTAAACAGAGAGTATAGTGTTTTCATAATACTTAATTTTTTTTCTATTTTTTAAAAAATGTTATTCTTTTAGATGCGTGTCACTACAAGAAATTGGGCATTTCCAATGTCGAAATGGGTGTCGACAAAATGTACGTTGGAAATGTCTCCACCATTTTCGACGTCGCTAGGCAAGCATTGGTGGAGATGTCCATTCTCGACGTACGTTTAGACATCAGGAATGGTCCAATAACCCCTAACATTAATGTTCATGGTGTCGGGAAAAGAGATATTATTATTTTATTTTTTAATTATTCCCAACACTATGCTAACACACGTCGGGGATAGTGTCAATCATTCCTGACGCCATAAGTGAAATGTCGAGAATAGAGAGCACTTTTTCCGACATTTTATTTTACGATGTTGGGAATAGGTGGATCTCCCAACGTTCACGAAGTGCGTTTGAAGATCCCCTACACACTTGAGTTATGTCTTCACAGAACATAGAGCTCAAATCGAAAGGAAAAGAGGAAGAGGCCGAGAGAGAAGAGAGAGAGAGATCGTCATCCGTCCGTTGTCGTTAGCCCATTGTCGTCGCCAGTGCGTCGTCATCATCAGTGGTCGCTCTTGGTTGGAGGTAATTCAAAGTTTAAAATCCTAAATATAAACCCCTTTGAATTTGTTCTTAATTTCCTTTTCTATCATTGGATTTTTTTTATTCTAACTCTCCCAATATTTCTTTCTTAATTTCTGTTTTTGTTATATTCAACCGTTTGAAATGTGTTGTAATCGCTCTTTATGTTCTTGGTAATAATTGTGAGTTTAGAAGGTAAAGTATGATTTTATTTTTCTTGTTGTTTACTTATTGCTTAGTGTGTCTTCATGGTTTGAATTTTTGCATATATTCGTTTGCACGCAAGAGGAGGAAGTTGAAGAAGATGATTTAATTACCCAAGCAAGAAAGATGATGACGATGGGAAGATATATATATATATATATATATATATATATATATCTTTTTAAAAAAAATAGAGGATATCCCGACGCTATATTTCGTGCGTCGGGATATCCTCTCCCGACTTATCATTTTTCTCAAGTTCGAACTCGACCCGAATTTATGCGTCGGGAAATTCTTTTCCGACTTTTTTTCTATTTCTTCTGACGTAAGCATAGTGAGATCCCTATTTTCTTGTCATGTGTGCCATTAATCTTATGTTTTTTTTATACTACCTCTACTTATGTGTCATGTCAATGTACTTTCAAATGCAGGATGAGATCCACAAACATTAATGTGAGAACTACAAATATGGGTAACGGTAAATTTAGGGTTAGAAAACAAACTTTAGAAAAATTCTTATTATTATTTTTTAAAATTATTTTTAAATGTGGCCATTAATCCTATTATAGGCTTTGACATGTGGAATTGGTTTAACTATGATCACTTTTAGCTGCTGATTTAGTTCCAACATTACGCACTCTAAGCTGAAATTGATACTAATTTTGTAAAAAGAAATGAGATGATATGATATAATTAAGAAGGAATTAGTCATACTAAAAAAGATTATATAATCTAACGGCAGTTTAGCTCATAACTGACATATATATACCAAAAATTAAAGAAATTTGAATTCAATATAGTTTTGTTTTAATCAATACATACGAGAGTGAAGTTTTTTTCTTGTAAAGATTGATGTAGTTTGCCCATAAAGATTGAAACATTTTATTTTAATTCTGATGAACTTTAATGGACTCTTTATCAATCTTACTTTCTTTAGTTGAACAATTTATACGATTGAGAATCTCACATAAAAAAGATAAAAATAGATATCAAATTTTCTTTATAAAATAAATGAGTTTTACTCCTTTCCACTTAATTAGTTTTGAAATAAAGGTTCATGTTATTTAATATGGTATTAAAATAAATTTGACTATAAAGAGAGTTTTAATTTTAAACATATATAATTGGAGCCTTAAAACGAAGTTTCTCACATATTAATTAAAACATATTTTAAAATGAAGTTTAAAAGTGAAGAACACACCCTGCCATAGACAAAGGCAAAGTGATCTTTCAAATATCTGCCTTAGATCTGTTATCTAACTCTTGGAAATGACCAAATTAAACCAAAATTATAGAGATGATCATCAATAATTCACTAATTCCCATTTTCAACTTTAGTTTGACTCTATCTTGTTCAAGGTTTAGATGCAAGTGGTGGCATATGCGAACATTATTCCAATTCTTACCCTTGACCCTATCTCTCTATTGCTCCTCAAGTTAATAAAACATTTTTTCTGGCTGTTGCTAATTGATCAACAACGTCGCTAACACACTGACTTGCGTTTCAATTTTCTAATTTTTGGTAATTATTTGCTTGTGGATTGTTTTTGTCATAACACACATATATACTCATTTCTCATTGGCATGGCCATATCACCATGACGTAGTGTGTAATAAGTTTGGCTTTAAACAACACAATGGTAATAACTCTCAATCTCACAGTTGTAGCAATAAATATGGGCATCCCAATGTAGAGATCAAAACGGTGAAAATAGCAATATCAATCAAGTGGGGGTCAAAAGAGATGGTGCACCATTTTAAATTTATGAGACCTATTTCCTTCAATTAGCCAAACCCTATAAACTTAGGGACAACCTTTCCCCAAAATGCAATGCCACTGTTCTTCATCTGTCTAGAGAAAACTCTACAAAATATTATTGAGAATTATAATAATATCTTTACTATCTCAATGTTTATAATAGTTAGCCCAAAGAGTTTTTTGTTATTGTAATTTGACATTGTTGCTCTCATCATTATCAACTATGGTGAGAGCTCCTTGTTGTGAAAAAGTGGGGCTGAAAAGGGGAAGATGGACAGCTGAAGAAGATGAGATCTTGACCAATTATATTCAAGCTAATGGTGAAGGCTCATGGAGATCCTTACCAAAGAATGCAGGTTCCATTTCAATTCATTTTCATTGCTTTTTCTTTCTTATAGCTTGATCAGTACAATGACTAATTGTTTGAGTTTTGTAGAATGAAATTACAAACTTTGTTTTGATTTAGATTCTCTTATATGGGTGTGTGTTTTTGTCAACATTTTGTGCTTTTTTTGTTGGTTTTGATTCAGCTGTATATGGTTAGAGACTCTGTTTTACTTTTGGACGACTCTAAAAAATCATTTTTAAAAGTTCGTCTTTGTTTTTAAGTTTTCAACTCGAAATTTAAATGTTTATATAGTGAAAAAAAATCATAAGTATAAATTTTACTGTTGAACACATGGTTCTGATATATTTATGGTTTATTATGATGTCAAAGGATTGTTGAGATGTGGGAAGAGTTGTCGATTGAGATGGATTAACTATCTGAGGACAGATTTGAAGAGAGGGAACATCACAACTGAGGAAGAACAGATGATTGTAAAGCTACATAATGTTTTTGGCAACAGGTACGTACACAACTTATTTTTCAATTGATAATTAAATACATTTTCATGTTATTGGCAACAACAAGACTTACTCACTTTAATATTTCATACCTTATGATCAGTTATGATTATTAGCTTAATTAATTTACTATGATAATCAATTTTTTACTTCTTTTATTTTGATAATTTATTTTTCACTAGAAAAACTAACTAGAAACATTTTTCGACAACGTGAACATAACTTAATCGTTTGTTTCTCGATATTTCACATATTACTTAGTTGCTAGCTTGTGTTTTTTTTTCTTTTTTGATCTTTAAATTTTTTAATTATACTTGGTTTTAGCATTTGATCAAATAAAGTGCATGATGTTATGATGTTAAAGGTCGTTTTTTAACAAATTAAATCCTTTAATAAGTGCATGATGTAACACTCATTTTGTTTCTTTTTACTTATTTGTAAAATTAAACGTATATATAAACATGTGTTTGATGTTGACACGCTACGTAGTGTGTCCCCGAATTTTGAAAAGTTAAGATTTATATTTTGATATAAATATATTAATGTCATATGTGCATAACTCAAATGAATATAAAAAAATAAAATATTATCATCTTAAAGTCAAAGGTTGTTATTGGATCTCTCAGCACTCCATATCGCATATTGAAAGAAAAACTAAGTGACTTCGTTTTAATTTTAAAAAGTACGTTAGTAACTTGATTACGAAAATCACATCAATCACATTAACCAAAATAAGTAATAGATCAACGAACATACTAAAGACTTGATATTGTCACGGATAACTTGTACTATACTCACAATATATTGTCTAAAAAGAAAAAATAAATTATAATTAAATGTATTTTGATCAAACTTGCCAACACAAATTCAACTTATAATATGAACTTGGATTTGAGTTTTCCATGTATTGTAAAAAAGAGAATATATGTTTATCTAACTTTTGTTCTAGAAGAAAACTAATTAATTTGATCCAAATTAACAATCAATCCCATGTGATCATAATATATATTTTTCATATTTTGTTTAAATTTAAGAAATGTGTAGAAGGATGGGGTGTGCCCCAGTCCCACCCTAAATTTAAAGCTAATTAACATTTCATGGTGTAGCGTTTGTTCTTATCACGGACCACAATTGAACACACAATTATTCAAAAACCCTAAATACAATGAGAGCAAACGACAAAAGCCATTACACTTTTAACAGTTTCCTTTTTCCCATTTTCATTCAATCTTGTCTCCCAATGCAAATAAATATGCCCAACCAAGAATAAAATTTGGTGGACCCTTAGACTGTACACATCATGTCTATTTACTTCCAATTCTAATGTATTAATTTTTCCTTCATTTTCATCCATATATGTATAATATTAATTGAGACGTTATTGAATGAACACGATGATGATGTTTTGTTCGTTGAGTAGTTAATTAGGGTTTTAAACTATATATATGTGTGTGACAGCTATTTTGGATTTGATTGTGTTTTAGGTGGTCTTTAATAGCGGGACATTTACCTGGTCGGACAGACAACGAAATAAAGAACTATTGGAACTCTCATCTAAGTCGAAGAATCTACACAATGACACGACTTTCTGCTAAGTCTTCTTCACCCATAACTGGCATCCTTGACATTACTCCTGCATTGAAGCGAAAGCGAAACATTAGCAAAAGTGCCCAACAACAAGCTGCTACTGTCAAAATGAAAACAACTGAGAAAGAAAGAGTAAAAAAAGGGTTGAGCTCGGAAGAGGATGATAAAGAAGATGAAGATGGATTGGGAAATAGCGGAGTAGTATTGAATGATGGAGGTGAAGAGGACTTGGGACCATATGATTGGCTAGATGGTGAAATAATGAGACTGAATAATGAAATTATTGAATGGGGAATGGTGGAGTCAAGAGGTAATAATAACAATGGATGCAATGAGAAAGTGAGATGTAATGAAGATCATAATCATAATTATGGTTCTAATTGTTCTTCTTCAGGGAATTCAGCTTTGGAAATGGATCAATGGTTGAATTGGGATTGGGATCATCAAGATAATGGATCAATGGAAGGATGTAGTTTGGACCAATGGGAACTTGAGGAAATTTCATCTTGGGTTATGGGAAACTGAAATTGATCAATGTTTTAGAGTTAGTTAGGGTTTTCCTAAGAAAAAATTAGATAGGAAAAGCCTATATGTTTGATTATATATATAATATTTCATTTATAAAATAATATTTGTTGATTGTTAACCTTTTGATTTCTTTGTTTTCAATTGTGTTTACAATTTCAAATGTTGTTTTAAAAAGTCCCATGAAGTTTTTGAAAAGTAAAAAAAAAAAAAGAATAATAAATGAAAAAAGAATAATGAAGATTAAATCATGAGTTTAGTACAATAAACTTTTAAGTTTGTGTCTATTTGGTTTTAAAATTTTTAAACGTGTCTAATAAGTTTATAAACTTTCAATTTTATATTTAATATAGATATTTAGACTTTCCGAATCTAGTACATCTATCATATAGTACTATTTAATTACTATTCTTTTCCAAAAACATACCTCGTGATGTGAGGTTGTCGACTCAACTAAAACAAAAAAATAAAAATAAAAAATAAATAAACTCTTAATGTTTTTTCAATAATATATATCTTAACTAGTTGAATTATGTTCCGATCGACGCTCAAAATAAGTAAGAATTTATTCATAAAATATAAAAGAGTATAAGAGAGAAGTCTGTCACATTTGAAGTTTAAACAATCCAATTGTTTTGGATGCATCGTCAAAAGTCATTTATTTATTCATAGTATTGGAAACTTAACTAAACTTTTATATTACATATATAGAAACTTACTAAAACTTGAATGTATTTGTTTGATCATTTTTCTACAAGAGAGAGAAACTTCCATACCCAAGGGCCTAGGCCCAATAAGCCTATTAACCAAAGAAATTTAAGTTGGGCCAATCCAATCTCCCATGAGTTTGATTCTTCTAAATTAGGTGTCAATAATTGAAATGGATGGGTATTTAATAATTAAGAATACATTAACATTTTAAAAAATATATAAATATTGTAAATATAGTAAAATTATCGTTGATAGATTTGTATCGTCTGAGAGACTCGTATAGTCTATTAGTGATAGAACAAAATTTGCAACATGATTTATGGATGATAGACTTTTATTATTGATAAAATTTGACAATTTTTTTTAAATGTGACTATATACTTAATTATTTTGTATCTCATTGCTAAATTTGCAACTATTTCAATATATAAAAAAATTAGTGTTTAGTTATTATTAGAAAAAAAAAACATGTAAATCTATTAAGTAACTAAAAGTAATTTTTAGGTTAGGACAGAGATGAAAGTAGTAAGTCTCTAATTTTGAAATACAAGATAATCGAATAATAATTGTGTTAGTAATTTATGGATCAACGATTGTAATACTTCAACATATGTACATTAATCAACATTCAAAAGAGAAAAATAAGTTCGGAAACATAACTAAACTTTAACTAATGCTGATCCATATAAACATAATAAATACTATACACAAACTATAAGATTAATTAACAAACTTTATGTTATCAACAAAATATTAATCAGAGGGTGAGGAATTATAATGATGATCAGCTAAAGAAACTTTGCTAAGCCTACTTGGAAGCAACCGAGTGGCGCCATGTTCATGGATGAGGTTTTTTCTTCTTCTTCCTGTCCGCCGCTGTTGGGATCCATAAACTGCTCTCTCTGCCAAAGCCTTCCCCACATTATTGGAGGCCGCGGTGGCGGTGGCAGTGGCAGCTTTTGAGTTTGGGTTTTTCTCTGCCTTCGTTGGCGGTTGAATTCCGCCGGTCGTGGCGGCCTGATCAAAATCTGATGATCTGGAGTTATTGGGATTATTATCAGGATTCATTATAACTATTTGGTGAGGTGTTGTTAATTTTCCTGGGAGTTGGTTGGTATGAAGAAGGATGGAGAATCATTGATTTGTGTGATCAGCTTCTAAAGATGTTTGTAATTTATGGAATCTGCACTTTGGTATGTTCTCTTCTTGCAAATTAAGGAACATAAAGATTCCCATTAACCAAATCTAATTCTATTTGTTTATCAGTTTGGAATATAATTTGATTGAGATTAGGTGGAGAAAAGGTGAAATTTTGGAATTTTTTTAGTAGTAATTCAGCCTCTCTTTGATAACTATTTTTTCTTATTTATTTTCGTTTTTAAAAAATAGAAAAAAAATTAACAAACTGTTTACAACAAAATCACAAAACCCATTACACTTATTTTTTTAAACAAATGTTATATATATATTTACACTTTTTCTTATTTTCTCTTATCATACCAAATATAATAGAATTCTTTTTTCTTTTTTTCTTTTTCCCTAGAGAATAGCGGCTCCTTCTAGTTCCAATAATAATCATATTCCAATCTTGTGGTTTGCACTAAATTAGAATAAAAATACTCATTATCAATCAAAAAAAGCAATTTGTAAAGTAATAAAGAAGGTCAACTTTTTTTTTTTCCTTTAATTTTTTGTAAACTTTCTAAAAAATTACGATCGATGGTTTTAATTTCCCCGAACATCTTTAGAAAAAAAAAATCGCCAAAGCTTCTACTTTTAAATATGTATAGATTTGATTTTCTTCCTTCATGAGGAATTTAAGATATAGGAATAAAAATGTGTGTGAATTTCTTTGGATATAAGCTTAAATGGGATTAAAGAATCTTGTAGCTTTTAAGCAACCTTTGGTGGAAGCAATTCTGTAATTCAATTCTCTGCGTGTTCTTGTGTTCTATCTCTCTTCTTCCTTTTCTTCCTTTTCTTTTCTTTGTAATATATATAATGTTTTTAAAAACACAAACTTCCATTTTGGTCAAAACAAACCAAAATTTTTAATGGCAAGAAGAAAAAAAAATATGGCTGTCACACATGATGATCTTCTTCCAAGTCCAAAGAGCTCTGAATTGGGCAGCAAAATGGGGACTTTTCTTATCATTTTGACCATTCTCTGTGGTCTATGTTGCTTCATTCTTTGCCTCATTGCTGAGACCACTCGATCTCAGGTACCAAATATTAACTCTGTGCTTTTTCATATATGATGATATTGACCATTTTAAACTTAATTTTGAATGCTTTGTGTTATCTACAAGACCTTGTGTCTATATGTGTGCAGCAGTGTTCTTTTTTAGGTGGTTGGGAATCAACTTTGAGGTTGATAATACATGCATTTTATACGATGATTGAATTATGCAATTAATTGTAGTGTGGAAATTACATATTGTAATAATCCTAGTTGTATATGGTAATTTTTTTTCTGTTTTGGTACAACCTTGTTTGCATTTAATTGTCTTTAGGAATTTTCTTTTTCTTTTTTGTTCATACTTCATAGGTGATATGGATGGGTATAGATGAAAATAATAAGGAAAAAAGGAGATGCTCGTACAGCGGCAGCGGGAAGACACCGCTGCTGTGCACGGCGAGCGCGTTTCTGGGGATGGCGGTGATGATGGTGGTGCAACATTTGTATGTGTTGATTGCAGTGAGTAAGTCAGCTCCTCCTGCTCTCATTGCTTGGGATCCTTCTTTTGCAACTTCCAAATCTCTAACCTTTCAAGCTGCTTTCTTCTTCGTTTCAACATGGTAAATTATCAAAACAACTAATCATAACTCCATTTATTCCCTTAAACTCACCCATTTTTCCACTTTAGTTTTTTCATAAAATATTAAATTTATCATAACCCAACTATATACTGCTTTACTGTGTGTGAGTTGATTATATTTCAATTAATAATAAGAGGAGTAATGTAACAATGATGTATCTCGTAAAGTTTTACCAATTGTATTCGTGTAGACAAGTTTTTTTTTTTAAATATGTAATGGGGTGATTTAATTTACAATTACAGGATAAGTTTTGCAGTTGGAGAAATTTTATTGTTAATAGGATTGAGTGTGGAGTCAGGGCATCTTAACAATTGGTCAACTCCAAAAGAAAGCTGTTTGGTGATCAAAGAAGGTTTGTTCTCAGCTGCCGGAGTTTTTCAATTGGCCACAGTCTTCCTTGCCGCCGGTCTCTACATGACCGCGGTCCGAGCACAGAGAATGTTTGAACAGCAAGAAAATGTGAGAAGAGAGGTATTGGAAAGTTACCATATCCACAGTTCCCCGCCGCGATCATTGTCGTCGCCACCGCTGCAGCCAATGCCGCCCATCCCAAGGGAGGACCCTGTAATTAGACATAGCCAACACCATCAAGAGCGGGCTCCTTTCTGGTCTCTGCTTCAATCTACTGCCCCTTTTTGCAAACTCTCTGCTTAAAACATTTTTTTTTCTTTTTTCTTCTCTCTTTTTGGATGAAAGAGATTATTTTTTATTAAAAAAAAAAAAGAAAAGAAAAGAAAAAGAAATTTGTATATAATAGGTTAAGTAATATTTTGATGTTTGTTCTTCTCAATTCTACTTTTTGTTACTTTTTAGTCTGTTGCTTTTAAAAAATGAATGATGTTTGATTCGTTTGTACAAATTAGGGGGAAAAACAAAATTTTCAATACAAACATATATAGAAATACTTAAAGAGAATGAATAAAAAAGAATAAAAGAAAATCATTTAAAATATTTTCTAAACGAAAGATTTGAACCATAGAGTTTTATATAAATAAAAAAGAAATAAGGTTAGTTGAGTCCTTCTTGGCTAGTTTTTCAATGTGGGAATTTGAGCAAATTGGAAGCTAAAAGATGAAAAGAAGAATTAGGAAAAATGAAATTTAGGCACAAAAAGGTAGAAGAAGAGGAAAAAGAAAAACAGTATTGTTTTCTTTTTGCACTAATTATAGTCAAATTTGAGTGACATGTCGTTGGGAGGAATATTTAGAATTCAATGATTTCGGATTTCATATCACATCTGAAATTTGATGAAGAGATAATATAATTAAAATGAGTATAGCTTAATTAACATAAAGTTTGTACTATCAACTTCTTCGACGATAAAAATTTGATTGCTCATTACACATATTCAATAACAAATTATTGTTACAAGACATGAGTTTTTCAAAAATAAAATTTAATTAAAAAAATTCAATTTTATCTATTTGACAATGTTCATTGCGTTAAAAAAAAAAAAGTTGAATTACAAAAATTTGGAATACTTCAGCAACAAATTTATATGCATTTTTTTTTATCTCGTGTAACTACAGCATTAGTATGTTCAGTCTTAAAGTTCTTAAAGGTGAAAATTAAAAAAAATATAAAATTAAGTAACAATAATAAAAATTAAATTGTAATAACTAACATAATCATCCATCTCTATAATTTTTGTATTAAAAATATAAAAAATCGAACCGATGAAAATAGGAAGAAAAAAGAACCTCAAGGGTCATTTGAATGCATCCATAAATTTGATTGGACCCATACTTTTCCACCTCTTGGGGCTAAAATGTTTAAGTATGAGCTTTGATTTTGAAATTTTAGAAAATTGTAAATTTGGGTAGTTCATTTGAATTTGAATTTATGTTACAATTAAAAAAACAATAAGATTTTTGACAAAATGTTAGGCACTCAAGTGATATAAATTTTTCCTAAATTGGTCTCATCATCATTATTCTAAAATATCATAGGTGATTCAAACAAGGGATGGAAATCTTATTTTGATATATAATTTTGGTAGCTTTTATTCCAAAAAATTTAGAGTGAAAATGTTAGAAGGGGTGTAGAATTGTGATTGATGGAGCTACAACAATAGCATAATAATTATATATTGTATATATGACTGTTGAGCTTCAATGAGTGCCCTCAAATTCCTTGGGGAAGATGGTTTTTGCCGTTTGGTGAAGATGGAAAGCCCATCCACATACCTTTTTCATCCCCAACAGCTGCAGAAGTATGGGTCCAATCCTAATTTGTCAAATGCATTCAAAAGTTATAATAATAAAATGTTTTCAAATACACCAACATCATTAAACAAGCTAAGATATTTGGTTTAAACCACCATTATAATTGTCATTATTATTTATTATCCTTGTTATGCAGTTGGAAAAAAAAACAGTAGAATTAGAAGCATTATATAAACTCTTCTTCTTCCACATTGTTTTACCATCCTTTTCTTTTCTTTCTAATTATAAAAATCACTTGTACGTTTCTTTTTAGGCTTTTAGAGTTCTTTATATTAGGCTTTTATATATGTATATATATATATTAAACTAATTTTTATATTTTTTATTTTGGCAGAATTTGGATTCAAACAATGAAAGGAGCGCAATTTGTTTTGATATTTTTGGTTGCTTTTATTCCAATAATTTATGGTAAGAATGTTACGATGGGTAAAATTGTGGTAGATGGAACAATAAGAAAAGCACAAACAGATGAGAATTATATCTGTATGACTATTGATTATTGGCCTTTTAATGAGTGTTCTACACTTCCTTGTCTTTGGGATGGAAATGCATCAGCACTCATTTTGGTGAGTATATTTATAGATTTGTGTTGTTGTTGTATTTTATTTTTAGTAACACTTTTTTTTTTCTATATCAAGAACTTGTCTCTTCCTACACTTACCAAGGCTGTGCAAGGTATATTCTTTTCTTAATCTCTTTACAATAATGTCTTTACATAGCAAAAACGTTATAATCCAAAATTTACTAATTTGTTGGGTATATGATATAATGTTTCATTAGCTTTCAAGACTCTTAGGATTAGAGTAGGAGGTTCTTTGCAAGACAAATTGATTTATGATGTTGGGAGCTTCAAGGGCAATTGTCCTCAATTTGCAAGGAATAGCTCTGCATTGTTTCAAATCAGTGATGGTTGTTTGTCTATGGAACGGTGGGATGATTTGAACCAATTTTTCAACAAGACAGGGTATGTGTTATTATCTCTTTTACCCTCTCGAAAATAACTATGCATGTGCATTCTGGTTCAATTACTGCAGTTTAGACAAACTTCACAAACTTGATCCCTTTTTTTATTTCTTTACAAATAGTTTGTAATTACTTAGCGTTTTTCTTGATAAACATACAGGGCAATAGTGACTTTTGGCTTGAATGCCCTCTTGGGAAGGCACCATACTACAGGATTACAATGGGAAGGGGATTGGAACTACACTAATGCAGAGGCATTTATTCAATACACCATTGAGAAGAATTATCGAATCAATTCATGGGAGTTTGGTGAGTTCAAATAATGTACGTACTGTGCGGTTAATTTCTCTCTTGTTTGAGTATTATGGAACTTAGATATATGTATATATTGTATCAGGTAATGAAATGGTTGGTCATAATAGTATTGGGGCAAATGTTACTTCTGCACAATATGCAAAGGATTTGATCAAGCTTAGGGAAATTATTGATCGTTTGTACAATAACTCCCAACAAAAGGCATCGATAGCAGCCCCAAGTGCATTTTTTGATGCTCCATGGTATAAAGATTTTGTTAATGGAACAGGTCCGGGCATTGTCAACATTCTCACTCATCACATATATAACATGGGTGCAGGTTCGTCAACGACTATTTTCAAACCTTTGGATACATCTAGAGTTGAAACTATTATTAACTACTTGAATAATGAGATTGTGATCAAACTACATTTGTGATTTTTTAGGAGATGACCCTAAGGTAATCAATAATTTTGTGGATCCTAACTATCTTAGCAAAGAATCAAAGGACTTCCAACAACTTAAGAACATAGTCGAAAACAATGCCCCTTGGTCTGTTGCTTGGGTTGGAGAAGCTGGTGGAACCTTTCATGGTGGTAGTCCTTATATTTCTAATACATTTGTTGATGGATTTTGGTAATTATTTAATTAATTATTTATTTTTAACTCGATATTGTTTAGAGAAAAGTTACTTTAATAATTCGAATTAACGAATTACACAGGTACATAGATCAACTTGCAATGGCTGCTTTATATAATACCAAAGTATATTGTAGACAAACTTTAATCGGTGGATTTTATGGTATTCTCTTACCCCATTCTCTAGCTCCTTCTCCAGATTACTACGGGTAAGCTACTCTCCAAATTTCACAACTCTACTACTTTTCCCAACACACTCGTAAAATGTGTTTTTCTTGGGTATTTTGTTTTTTGTTTTTTTCAGAGCTCTTCTCTTTCACCGACTTATGGGATCCGGTGTTCTCAAAGTTGACAATAACGTGTCTTCTTATCTGCGTACTTATGCTCATTGCTGTAAAGAAAGAGTAAGAAGCATATTTCTTTACTTCTTCACTGTTATTATTGGTATTGGTAACATTAGTATTGATCATTATAATTGAAATAATCATGTTATTGTAGAGTGGTGTAACCATGCTTTTCATTAATCTAAGCAATGAAACGGAGTTCACAATTGAGATTGAAAACAACATGATGAACATGAGTTTGGCTAATAAGGCAAGTCAAAGGGAAGAATATCATTTGATTCCAAATAATGGGTTAGTTAGAAGTTCAACAGTGCTTTTGAATGGAAATCTATTGGAAACCACAGAAGATGGAGATTTACCAGATCTTACGCCTATTTATCGTGATAGTAATTCTTCTATCACTATTGCTACTTGGTCCATTGTTTTTGTTGTCATCCCTCATTTTGAAGCCTCAGCTTGCAAATAAGCTTTATCTATTTATTATCAGTCAGATCCCAAGCTTGGTGTCCATTTCATTTGCTCTTTTTCTGGGACTTTTCTAAGGTCTGCTAAGCAAAAACTTTTTTGTAGTGTGTTTTGAAACAATGCGAAGATGATATATTTGTAGCATTTTTATTTCTTATCACCTCCTTTTTGTCATTTCTTCTTAAATATGTGTTTGTTGTAGTGATTTTGAATGGAAAAAAATGATCTTAATTGTTTCAATCGTGTGTTGTACTTCGATTGTAAGTAGGAATACATAGAGGTATACAACTCTACAATCAACAACAGATATTGCTTGTTATAGTTATGTGTTGCATGTACATATTATTTGTTATTTTAGTTAAGGAGATTGAATCATCGACTTTTGAGATGATAATTGATATCTTATCTATTGAATTATGTGTGCCTATAAATAAGTTATTGTTTTCAAAATTTTAACTACATAAGAAAACAATGAATTGATTTGGAGTTCTGAATTGAAATTTAATTAAGCTAATATAGTCTAAATTACAAAATATTATTGACCACAAAAAAAGAAAAAGATAAATACTTGAAAATTTGATGAACATTACAATGGACCGGAAAACATAAACCCAACCTGATTGCATTGGGCCGACTGGGCCTAGATACCAACTTCAAATTTCTGAGTTACAAAGATATCCCACCTTTAGTAATTTTAATTTTGAGTTTTGTTTTGGTTTTTGCAACACACTTTCCAAATTAAAATTAATTTTTATTATACTCACTTTTGATAATTTATTAATGAATTTAGCCTGAAAAATTAAGTATAGTTAAATTTGATAATTTGTTAATAAATTTGAAACGACATAATTAAAGTTTAGTAAAAGAAAGTGAAGGATAAAAGGTGAGTTTTGGTGAAAGGAAGGAGAGTAAGAGTACAAATAATAAATTGAAGATTTATGGTTAAAATTGTGGGATTTTGAAATCTAGGAATGAGATGGAAATAAAATTAAAACTATATGAAAAATATAAAGCAAGAAACAAAGGGCATACACATATGAATGAGAGAAAGATAATGGAAATACCTAAATGAAATTTCCTGCTTCTTAACCTTATATTTACTCTTTTATTTCTTAAATAAAGATTGGGTGTGAATTAATTATTGAACTAATTATTATAAATCACAAAATATTTGACTGAAAATATCAAAATTTATCAACTTTTGCTATATAAAAGTCTTTATAAACTCATTTAAGTTTTTCTTTATTTTATTATATTTTGTAAATAGATTTTTGCGTTATCTATAAAAGTTTCACTTAATTATTTGTATTTAATGATGGTCAACACCATGGGGATAAATTGTTGAAAAACTTTATAGTTTTCTTTTTAAATTCAATTATTTCCATTTTTTTCTTTTGCAAACACATGTTTTTTTTTCAGGACCTTTCTCTCTCTCTCAATTTTTGGTTGACGATGAATCTATGATGTCAGGAATTTTTTTTCTTCTAAATAATTGGTGTAGTTATTGTATATATTTTAGCAAAAAAAAAAAAAGAAATGATATATTGGACTCATGAGAATTGAATATATGAATTATTATTGGTGGATTATGATGTAACTCTCATATTCTGAGTAAAATAAGTTATTGTTTTCATTGATGTTGTCTGAGATTAGGGTATATTATTGTCTCAAAAATATGGTTTACCATTTTTTTATATACATTGATAGTGATGGATCATATGACATGTTTAACTATCAAGAAAATAGAACTATGTACACTTATTTATAATAATTTATTTTTAAAAAGAAACGAATTCGTGAAACAGGTTGGTTTGAAAGAGAAACTTGACGGTCAATGTTTGGAATAAGGGGTTCTAAGTGGTTAATAGTTAAATCTCTCTAATATTCATATTTCATAGTATATGAAAGTTATCAAAATGGCCTCCACACTACTTCTCTCCGAATATGGTTATCACTACCTAGCATTGCACATTATGGATGGTCAACTTTGATGTTGACCATGGTTGACAACCACCACCATTTAACTCTGTAAATAAACATCGTTGACACCTTTTAAATACTACTTTTGGCAACCAACTTACATGACTAAGTTTGAAAACAACCACCTCATTGCAACCAACTTCGGGGATGGCTAGCTTCAATGATGAATACATTCTCCTATACTTAAGACCAACATAACAACAATCCAAAACCACCAAAACCAGACAACGACCAGAACAACACAAAAACCAAAAGACCATAAATTAAGAAATTAAGAAATCCAAATGTTGGGAAGGAGGGGAAGGTTGGGGTTGAAAAGTTAGAAAGGTCGAGTAAGTTGGGAAGATTAGTAAGGTTGGGTTGGTCTTAAGTATAGAAGAATGTAAACTTTGGTGACAACCAACAACAAATTGAAAGTTCATAACACTAATTACTAGTCGTATTTTATAATAATTTGACATAGAAACAATTTGAGTAATAGAATATGCCAAATAAACTTTTGTATAAAAAGTAATCAAACATTTAAAGTATATTTTATGGGTAATTTCAAATATAGCAAAATTTAAGATTTATTACCAATAGATTTTTACGAGTGTTATGTATCAGTGATCTTGATAGACACATAGAAATATATCAGTATATGTCATTGATGAAGTATGAAATTCTGCTATATTTTGTAAATATTTCAAAAAATTTGCCATTTACGTCAATTTTCATACTTGCTTTTACAAAAATTAATCAATATTAAAAAAAAGTGTTTAAAATGTAAATTACACATAAGAAAAAACTATTTAGACAATCCAAACAACATGTAATCTCTCATGCCTTGTGTTTATGTAATAGATTGGATTATTTTATGTCAATATAGAGAAGAAATATACACATATATCAAAATTACACAATAGAGTAGCTCTAACTCTTGAAAACTTCAATTGTTCATTTGAATTTTCATAAGTTTCAACTTTAGTTATTTAAAATTGTGTTTGTTCGTTTAACAAAATACATCCTATGACTTTCATCTTTAAAAAAAAAAAATAATAGAATTCTATAAATAAAAACAAAATTTAACAATCTATTTTATTTAGTTAACAAAAATATATATATATATAAGAGGAACTAGATGAGCTATTAATTTAAAAAACTAAAAAGAAAAATATTTAATTATGAAATGGATATTAGATAATAATATTAAATTTTTTCTCACTCGTCATCTTAAATTGTTAAGTCCGTCGATGATAAGGGAGTACATGGATTGGGTCGACGAAGGTTTTTGGACTAATCCAAAAATTCTTAGTGTCTAACCCAACTCTTTGGTTTGAGTTATTTAGTGTTATAGTTTTTGTTTTCTTCTGTATACCTTTAAGAAAAATTGCATTAGATGACAATTTTTTTTAAAGAAAAAAGCAACCCATAGCACCTTGGTTTTACATATTGCAAATATGACAAATATGATAAATAATTAAATATAACAAACGACTATCAAGTGTCTATTAAAGGATAATATCAGAGAGCTATCTATTTTTAAATTTGTTACTTTTACGATTTGAAAAATTAGTTAACTGAACTCTATCATCATATAATTTTTTTGCTATTTTTACAAACTTCCTGTCGATTATTTGAGAACAAGCTTCTTCATTTTAAAATTGAACTTTGAATCTCAAGTTTCTTTTCTTTTCTTTCATTTTTTCTTTACATAAATTGGCTTTATTTGGAAGGTTTTAATGGCACGTGATGTAAAACTAATTCTTTTATGTATGAAAGTATTTAACTCTTACCTTTCATTCTTTTTTTTTTTATTGATAACACTATTCACCATATCATTACTTCTTTTTTTTTTTTTGTTCAAACTCTCGAAAGGTTTTTTTTCCCAACAATTTCGTAAAGTTTTATTATTAAAATATTTTTTAAAAATAAAAATATAATTTACCTCGAAATTCAAATATAATTTAAGAAACAAAGAATTAGAATAATTAATGAGATAGAACGAATACATAGATCACGATTTTTTCGTACTGGTTTTCTTATTCCATATTATTATTCTCGTCACTATGAAAGTATCCTTTACATTTTATAGATTCTTAATGATCAAGAACTTGTACTTTGTAGGGATCTAGTTCTAGTGATAAATACATACTCTCGTACATTTTTTTGTATCTTCATTTAATTAGATAAATTGCGAAAGGTAAGTATGATCCGGTTTAGGAATTTTATGTCTATGTATAGTTAAAAAAAATTATATTTATAGTAAACGAGATTTCATTTAAATTGAATTCAAATGTCTTAATTTAACCGCTCTACCATCTAAACAATTTTTTTTAATAGTAATCTAGCCTTTTATATTAATTACTAAAAAAACTAACGAGACATCTATTTTTATTAAGAAAATCATAAAAATTCTAAATACTAAATATGTCTGTGTCATTGCATATGAAATTTCTATCATTTTTTAAAGGTTTTGACACTCAATCTTTTATGCCATATAATAATGACATGTATTAAAGAGATAAGTTTATCAACTTTTTGTACTTTACTACGAGAATTATTGAATCATAGTTGATTGATTCATATTAATTAGAGATAAAATAAAAACAACACAATCTATTTGATGTGGTTGAATTTGTGTTGTTAATTAAGCAACTTGGTTATAAGATAACCACTTATTAATTATCACAAAAAAAAATAAAAAAAAATGATTGAGTGGTGTTTTTTCAATCACATATTTTCCCAAATCTACTTTGGTCCAAAAACAATAAATACACTATTTTTAATTTTGAAAGGTAACATTCAAAGTTGCCGCCAAATTCAAATGCCAAAAGGTGTGCCCACGTTGACTAATTTCTAATCAGACGGTCTAGAAGTAAAGTTACCATTTCTATTGTTGGTCAAGGACCGTATGATTGCCCTCCCTTTTTTTTTTCTTCTATTGTAATCTTTCTTTAATTCATTTAAATACCAAATTTATTTATTTACTTTTTCTAATGACACTTTTTTCTTTTATTTTCATGGTTCAATGCTAATTTTATGCTTAGTTATCAGATTTAGCTTTAGATTAGTTAGGTAGGTCAACCAAACTTTAGAGATGGAATTATAATCTTTATTTATGTATTAAGTACTCATAAATTATAATATTTTTATATGATATAAAAAACATTGATTTACGGTCGTGAATACATGGATGAAAAATTAATAATATCTAAAAAGAAAGTCCATAATAAGTTTAAGTTGTTATTACATAGAAAATAGAAGGTTAGATGTAATATAGTTGTTTGTTAATTTTTATTTAATAATTTTGTTTGAAAAAAGAAAAGAATGGAAAAGGGTAAAAATGGGAGAAAAAAAGGGAGGGAGGCGGGAGGGGGAGTGGAGAATGGAGATGGCGCCCTTTTTGTTGATTTGGGGGAACTTTTTGGCGGGGAGAAGGGTTTTTTCGGGCAGGGGTATTTTGGTCTATTCCCTACTAAAAAACAGCAGAGAAAGAGGTAGCTAGGGTTTCCCTCTCCCTCCCCCCACCCTTCTCTTCTCCTCTCTGTGCTTGTATATATTTAAGATTGGGATTTTCAGATCCGCTTGCGGCCACTGCATTTGTGTCGGTTTGATTGAGATTCCCATTTTCATCATTCTTCCTTTCTCCCTCTCTCTCAACTTCTTTCCCCTCTTCTTTTTCCTTTCAATCTTTCCTTTTCCCTCGTTTTTCTGAATACCCAACCCCAACCCCGTCTTTCTCTTCACTCCATTCCCTCTTTCTCTCTAATCTTATCTCTTTCTTATCCCTTTTCTTTCCACCATTGATTTCCTCTTCTGGGTTTCATCTCTTCCTTCCATCTCAGATCCCCTTTTCTTCTTTGATCTCCTTTCCCTACCGTCTTCCTCTGTCTCTGATCCAGGGTTTTCCAACTTACTTGCTCTTTGATTCTGTGCTCTCTGATCCTTTCACTCACTACCCACTTCGAGTTTTGTGTTTTTGGAATCTGGGTTTCTCTTAGATCTCTTTAGTAGTGGGTGTATGATGATGGATCCGAGTGATAGAGTGAGTACTAACCTCTGTTTTTGCTGATTACTTCTGATTTTGATGGTTTCTGATCAGTGTTTGTAAATGGTGCAGGGATCGGAGTCGGAGGACATCTCCGGGAAGAACTCTAGTGGGGTTTCGTCGGAGGAGAGTCAAGTGAATGAGCAGAACAAGAAGACTTGTGCCGACTGTGGTACTTCGAAAACCCCGTTATGGAGAGGCGGCCCGGCTGGACCTAAGGTGATCTTTTATTGATTGATCTGAAGTTTAGTAGTCCTAGAAGCGTTTTTTTGTTGATTCAAATCTCTGATTTCTGTTTGTTTTTCTTTCTGATTTTTCAGTCTCTTTGCAATGCGTGTGGGATCAGAAGTAGGAAGAAGAGAAGAGCGATTTTAGGGTTGAGCAAAGGAGTTGTTGAAGATAAGAAGAACAAAAAGAGCAGTAATATAAGTAGTAATAGTAAGTTCAGAGATAGTTTGAAACAAAGGCTTTTGGCTTTGGGTAGAGAAGTTTTGATGCAGAGATCTACTGTTGAAAGACAAAGGAAGAAGTTAGGAGAAGAAGAACAAGCTGCTGTGCTTCTGATGGCTTTATCTTGTGGCTCTGTTTATGCTTGAAATAACCATTGTCGTTATGATCAGAAAGAACAATAAGAGCAAAAAAAAAAAAAAAAGGTTCCAAAGCAGCAAAATCTGACCCAGAAGTGTATCTTCTTCATCCATTTTATTAAATCTTTCCCCAAATATTGAGTGAAATTCTCTTAGATCATCATTATTATTCCTCCCCCCCTTAGGATCTCATCCCCTTTTTGTTGTATTAACTAACCATTGGTTTTTTTGGATGTTGAAGAGTAATGAGTAATGTAGTTTTTTGTTAAAGAGAGTGGGATAATGAATTTTGTTGAACATTGTCATTGCTGATTCTTGTCTCTTGATCTCCAAATTCAATCAAACTTGTTAATTAGGGATTTGTGTTGTGATTCCTAAGAAATTTGTGCATGTTTTGGTGTACATTAATTGATTTTTGTTGTAATATGGTGGCATAAACAGTTGTAGTAATGAAGTGAAAAGGAACTTGAACTTATAATAATTTATTAAGAGAGGTAGTAATGTTCTATCGTTTTAGTTATATTTGGTGATTGAAACATATGTTTTGTGTAAGTGATTTACAATAGAATTTATTTTTCTTTTGGTTGGTCGGTCAAATGTCACAAAAAATTTGAGCCTTACATAGAAGTTTATAAAGAATTGACAAATTAATAAATTACAATTGAGAGGCAATGTTTGTCCATACTTTGAATGGACATATTTCTCCTTTCATACAATTATTTGGTGAAGAGAAGAGTATCTTATGTAGTCAAAGCTCAATTTTTCAGACTAGGATTCTTTTAAGAACCCACAACAACCTGAGAATTTTCCCAATAACAAAATTGAATTATGATGAAAATTAATTGTGATTTTATTGTTAATTTTGGAAATTTGAGATTACATAAAACACCTGTATTCTTAATTAGTATTTAAATCCTATTTTGGCCTTGAAACTTGATTTCTTACTTTATTTTGATTTGTAAAGTTCCAAAACTTTTGATTTAGTATATGAAGTCTTGCATTAAATAACAATTTCAATTCCTGTCATTCTTTTTAAGTTAAAAGAAATATGACACAGACTCATCTTTCATTCAACCATCTGATTAATTAGGAGTAAAATTTAGTCTTTTAAAAATTTATCAGAATTTCAAAAAATTGAAAAAACAACCCAAAATTTCAGAAGTTCTATTTTGTAAGATGGAACACAAAAATGAGAAGAAAAAAAATCATTATAAACAATAACAAAATGTTAAAACAAAGCAACAAAGAACAAACTAATGATTAATGGGTCTTACTTAAAAGAAAAGAGGAAAAAAAAGAAAGGAAAAATATGATTTTATGAAGAAATGAAAAGAATTGTTATCCAAAGGGTTGAGTGGGAGTGAGAGATGGGGTGGAGAAGAAGGGTATGGATTTTTTGCATCCAATCATTTTGCTCCAAAAGAGTTATCATTAGGATAACTGTCCCTTTCTTTCATCATTTCTATATGAAATATGACAATATTATTCATTTTTTAATGCAAAGTTTATAATTTATATGTACCAAAATAGAGTCCAAACTTTGATGAGAATCAATCATCATCAAAGTTGAGTATAAGAAAGAAGTTTAAATTTTGAATTTAATTTAATTCTATAACATTTTGTTTTTTTGTTTTTGTTTTTTGTTTTACGAGTTAAAAAAATCATGTTCGTTGCTTTTTCTAATTTTGTTCGAGGAACTTTATAGAATTGCCATTTATGTAAACTCAAATCTTCGGTAAATATGGTTACATATTAATTGTTTACATTGTAACAATATTACATTTGATTATAATTAGTCACATAATAAGTATGATTCGATTGACATTATTTTTTCTCTTTACAATCGAAGGTTTTATTTATTTATTTTTTATTACAGCGAATCTCCAACTTTAAAAAGAGTTCATGTTAGTTATTAATTACTAAGTTAAAGCATGTTTTCGCATCTAAACCTCTGACTTTAAAAAGAGGTGCATGTCAACTGTTATGAGCATAGACTCTTTAAAATTTGACCTTTAGAACTGTTTGAATTTGAATCAACGATGCTCTTGTCTGTAACGTTTATTGAGCTCTTCACAAACTAATCGATTAAACTTGATACGTTGACATGAGTTGTACCGATTAGCTTGACACATTGACATGTGATGTGGTGAACTAGAAAATTTCCCTTACGACAGGGGAGAGAATAAGAAAGAAAGAAATAACCAAGTAAGCACTAGAAAACTTATAGAATATTTGAATCAATATATATATATATATATATGTGCCATCAACATTTACTACTTATTCAATGATCATCTAATGAGACTTGGGCAAATTTTCTCAGGGAATAAAAAAGAATGCATCTTGCCACATGTCTGCTATATATTTTATACTTTGATTTATAGTAATTAATTTTCCTAAAATTTTAGGAATTTGAATAATAGAGGTATAAGAATATGAACCGACTATATTTATTTCGACTAGTATGGATCTATCTTCTCTTATCAAATCGACATTATAATCCTAATGTTAATCCATTTCTTTTAGAATGTTGAAAGTATTAACTAGAGACGTTCATGAGCCCATGTATAAAAGACGTTTTATTCTACCGATGGTTTTTTGAGAATTCATAATATCCTTAATTATTGTCTCAAAACGTCTCTTTAAAAGATAGGGGCATTGAGAGAGAGGATCTTGGAAATTTTTCTTTTCTTTTAGAAAGAGAAAAATATAATGAAGGTATTATATATCTCTAAAATTTTTAGTAAAATAGATGTAAGTTTTAGTTTGAAATTTATGGTAATTTTTAAATCGATAATTATGTACAAATAAGAAAGTAAAATAGTGTTTAGTACTTTTAATTTTCGTATAAATCAAAGTAAGATTTAACCTTTTAATTGTTTTTATATTGATAACTAATTTTAAATCAAATTTATTTAAAATGTCATGACTTCAATTTTGACTTATTTTGTATAATCTAAATTATACAATAAAACTTGATTTTCAAATTTGAAAATAGATTATGATAAATTTGAGATAAGCAAAGTTTGAAAAATAACAAATTTTAAGAAAATTCACTTCAAAAATTGAATTAATATAATATATTTTGTGAAAGTGAGTTTAGTTTAATAGTAATTGACACGAACATCTTAAAATTGAATTTAATTTCTAATTAAAGTGTATCAATTACTATAAAAGCCAATCTCATTTCGCCCTAACTTTTGGATGACGTTGTAATTATATATTTATCTATTAATCGTGAATAATGTGAAAGTTCAAACCTTAAATTTTTTAGAAAAAATATGAACAATGTTTTAACAAATTAAGTTAATTTATAAAACATTAAGGAGATGATTAACTAATATATATAATGATGTTTAACTTTTCTCTAAAGAAGGATGCTTTAACAAATGAAGTTATAGGTTCATTCATAAAAAGTTTGTATAACTTTTTACGGAAAAAGTTTCCTTTTTATTTTTTTTGGTACTTACTTTTTTTTATCAATAATGTTTTTGAAAAACCAAGCAAAAATCTAAAAATGAAAAAATAAAAAAATAAAAAATAAAAAATTTATGTTTTTGACATTGGAATTAGACTAAAAATTCAAAATATGAGAAATTTGAATGGAATAAGCTTAATTAATAAAAAAAAAACAGACACAAATGATTGAGAAACTCAAGTGGTTGAACAGAACCCATGAAAGTTGAGGAAAGGAAAGGGAAGAAGGGAAGAAAAAGAGAAGACAAGTTTTTATATTACTAAGTGTAGTTTGTTTCTCAGAAATTGAAAAACAAACATTCAGAATAAGAAAAAGAAAAAAAAAAAAGGAAACAATAAATTATTTTTGGTAACTATCAGTCATATTGTTGAAGAGTTATCGAATTTAAAGGAAGTATAAGAGTGTGCATGTAGCTGCACACACGACTCAAAAAGAAAGGTCAAGTTCTTGAATTTTAGTCAACCAACGGAGCCGAGTTTGCCACCAGCTTGCACTTTGTAAGAACCTCAAGGACCAAACCTATTCCAATATACTATTCCAAGTATAGTACATAACCTCAAGAGAAAGAGTCAAAGCTTGTGCCTTAATTATAAACAACCTTTAGCATGTACTAATTTAGACATGGACAAACTACACCTATATGAGTTATTTGGATTTTTGCTCTAGCTTCGTACATCTAAATTAACCAAAGGAAAGTGGGCCGAAAAGGCATCAAAGAGCTCTGCAATTTTTTTCTAGAGGTCGAAGTAGAGGTTCTTCAATCCCATACCGCAGATTTTCGTTGGTTTGAATGGTTTTAACATGTGACCATCCAAGCAGTTCACAAAGTTTTGGGTTGGAATCATGAGGCCGAATGTATGTCCAATAATGAAGCAAATTATGAAATATTTCTCATCAGTTTCTTTTCTGCTATGGTTTTGGTTGTGACCCAAAATGTATGGTTGAGATGAAAGCAAGAAGGAAAATCAAAAGGAATATATATTGTTTATATTGAATCAAAATCCTGCCCAACTATTTAAATATTGAGTCCAAATATCACACTTGTCTTTTCTTTCACTTAAACATATCAAAAGGATCTTCATCAGAACTTTATTGATGGGTTGTCTCAGTTGATTTATGTAATCTTAAGGGTTTTACTTTGAGAGATGATTGAGTTAGTTCCAAAAAAAGAAAAAAGAAGGATTAAAAACATTAAAGGATCAAAGAATGGCGAAATTTAGTCAATTAAATGTCTACTGATATTTCACTCTCATTCTCATTTCCTCTTCGTCTTCTTCTTTAATTAATTTATAATTATGTATTTATTTTTAGTTTAACAGTACAACATTTAGATGGATTATTTAAACTTCTCACCTCTTAGTCTTAAACTTAAAGTTATATGTCTTAATTAAATAATTAAGCAACGTAAATGTTAATAATATCTACATGATTATTACTAACGATGTGATTAAATGTCAATTAATTACATAATTTTAGAACTTTAATGAGAAAATACTATAATATAATAACTTACTCAATTCTTTAGGTTGTAATATTTTCCGTCATTCGATGGGTTTGTCTCTTGTAAAACTTTGGAAAGACCATTTTGATGCATATTGAATCATTTGATTCATAGTTTAAATGAGAAGAGATACGAGTAAAGAAAGAGATTGCAAATAACATACTACAATATTGTAGATGACGATCAATATATGAAATAGCAAAATAAAAATCTACATACTGAGAAAAAATAGAATTAATGGAGAAGGTGATATGTGATAGATTGTTATAAAAGAAAACGAAAACGAAAAAAGTGTAATCATTTAATAAGATTTTGTGATGCATGACACCAAATGCCAATTTGACTAATTTAAATTCATGTATTTCCTATCAACCTAATAAGTCGGTATCTAATCCTAATGTACAACAATTATAAAATCACTACATATTTAAGTTGATAATTATTTACATAACAATTTAATCTTTTATAGTTTAAAATTTATAGCAATTCATATGTTATGTATGTAGTAGAGAGTAGACGAGGCACCAAAATGTGGCTATACACCACAAAGGCCGATAATATAATTAGTAACACCTTAATTGAATGTAAATAACTAAATAGTGTAAAAAGGTATAGACATAGTATATATATAACACCAATCTTCAAACTCATGAAGTAAACCAGATGGAGGTGCAAAGGTAATTTTATAAATAGTAATATGAATCCACAAACAAGTAATATCTTAAGATATCATGGAAAAGTCAATAGTAGTATTCGAGACTCAATTAATTACAAAACGTTGTTTTAAAATCAGTTATTTATTCTGCACAGGTTATAAGCAAACGACAATGGACATCTTAGTATAATAAAAGACTAATTTCGATAAAAAATTATACAACTTTGTGTTATTTTATATAAAGATTATTGTTGTATTGTGGATAAAGATCCACTGTCTTGAAAGTAAGAACATCGCGAGCTTAGTACTATATCACAAGAAGCTGGCCGTTGCTTCTCAAGGTTCACGTAATTTAAATAAAGTTTTTAAGTATTAAACCCTTAATGATTTTAGCATAAAAAAAAAAAAGAATCAAGCACCTATTATTAAAAGGAAAGAGATATTATTATGTTGATAGAAAAGTTTGATATTTATAATTTAGAAGGGGTTGGTTGGTTGGTTGACATTTAGAGAAGAAAGAAGAGATGAGGCGGACAAATGGTAGTGGAAAACGCTCCATACCGGTTGCCAGCCTGTAACTCCGGTGATGCTGACGTTTGCATGAATTTCTTTTTTTATTTTTTAAAATTTCAAATACCTAAACTAACCTTTCTATTTTTCTCTTTCCTTAAAAAAAAAGTTAATAAATAAAGAAAATTCATAGGATGCCGATTTAAAAAAGGTCCACCACACATTACAATGCGTGCGATCCAGCTAATCCTGTCCCCACCCATAGTCCTTCTCCCTTCCTCATTTACAATTACATTCAAGGCCCCTTTTTTCTTTTCATTTTACAACTCTATACTTCCATAAACCCTATTAACTTTTGTAACCTCAATTTTGATTCATTGCAATCACCACCACCATAATTATAATTTAGAACTGCTTTTTTTTTTTTTTTTCTCTATTTACTTATAATATTTTAAAAATAAGCCTAAGAGAAATAAATGTATGGGATTAGAAGTAGTCTATTGACTATAAAATATGTTCAACTTATGTATAATATTCGTTAAGGATCAAGACATCTATACTTCAATTTCTCTCCCCATATTGCAATTCATATAGTGAGATGAAGTGGACGGTGGAGATTTAGTTAGGTTCATGAAAACGCAATTGGACAAAGAAAGGTGTGACTTTCTTTCCCTTTGCCCTTTTTTGATACAAAAAAGAAACCCTTTGGCTTTTTGGTTGGAATTGCACATGCGATTATGAATTATTATGGAAATAAAAAATACTTTTTTTTTTTTTTTTAATTTTCATTTTATTTTTCTCGTGTGTGTATTTTTGTTCGTGACAGCTCAGTGTGATTTTTTGAAAGGAAAAAAACTATTTTTGCTAAAATAAGGTTGATCAAAGAATTCTCTAATTTCTTAATTAATTGGAAAAACAAAAATAATTAAATAGGGTTGATATGCTTTTTATCTAAAAGATTAATCCCTCAAGATTCCTGTCGGTTTGATTTTGTTCAATTCTTTTGAATAAAAAAGATATTACGAATCCATTTAGTTTAATTGAATTATGAAGTTAATTCTATTCACTTCTTTGTCACTTTCTTTAAGAAAAACTACGAAAAACAAAAGTTTTTTGTTGTCACATTTTTATCCTAACTTATTCACTTTTTTCCTAGTGACCGTGTCATGTAACCATTCTTTTTTATTTGATGACTATGTTGAACATAGAAAATCCAAACCTATGATATTTGGTTGTAGTGAAAATGTATTAACATTCTAAGATTGACTATAGACATAAAATTATGTAACTGAAGCTTAACTTAGTATTTGTACAATCTGTTTCCCAAAGTTAGTTAGAGAAGCACATATTTTTCAAGAAATCAATTACTTGCAGAAGTGATTTTGCATAAAGTAGGCTTAAATCTCACAACTCAAATAATATAAGTAATTTTCAATTCATTTAAAAATATGATTCTGTTCAATCGAACATATGCTGGTTTATTTAATTCAAAACACATTAAAATAACAAACTATTATTTATATGTAAAAGGGGGAAAAAAGAGAGAGTAGAAATTAGTCCTAATTTTACTGACAAACGTCTTAAACAAACTATTTAAAAGTGTTATTTGACTACCTTCCTATCCATTAACATTTTGAAGAAACTATTTAAATGAACAAATTATTGCATTAACATTATAAATGTTAAAGTTATTATGTAATTAAGTGGAATCTTCATATTAAACAAAGAACAGTACCACTTTCACAAACAGTCAAACAGCTTTGAAGTTTTATTAAAAAAAAAATCAAGTTGGACCCCATGATTCAAGGCTTTGTTCAAATATAAAAACTGAGATAAAGAGATTGTGAATTACAATTTTGTCAAAGAGAACAGGATATTATGAACAATAATGTTTCGAGAAATTTCTCTTTTTTTTTCTTTATTAATTTCAACAATTACAAACTAAAATGATTAGACCCATATCCGCCATTGATGAACAAATCAAGAACATAAAAAAATCAATCTGTCCCAACACTGTTATTCAGTTCTTTAAAAATATAATTGAAATGACAAACATAAAAAAGATATTCGATACATACAGATTTGCTTTTTGAGGAATTGAGTTAAGAATACAAGTAAAAACACATACAATTTATATATAATCAGCAGATTACAAATCAATCTAATAACAATGGAGTCAAGTAAAAACAAAGAGATTCAGAGGAAATTTCCGGATGAGAAAGAAAATTTCTTTACCCCAACAAAATGCAAATTCTTGAAGTGAATTTCTCATCGTCTTCTTCGAAGATCGAAACCCTTTTTCTTTTTTCTCAATTTCTCTTTCTCATGTAGCTCCATCAATTTCCCAGATCTGCAAAATCCGCCATTATTGCAAGTTTCTGTCTGCTGTTATTTGCATTTAAAACAAAGCAAGTAAAAGGGAAAACAGGGCAACGGTAAGAACAGAGCAAGGCAAGGAATTCGTCAAACGGCCGACGGCGGCGGAAGAGCCCGGCGGAGGAGTGTGGTAATAAAATGGGAAATATGGGACAATGGGATTCGGAGGCGGGGGAGCTGGGTAATTATTATACGGCGGGGGCTGGTAGTACCCCCCGGGTCCGATGATTCCATGCGGCGGCGGTGGGGAGGAGTACGTGTAAGAGGGTTGAGCTGGCGGCGGGGGAGAGTAATAGTCGTAGGTGCCGGAGCTGGGAGGAGAAGGCGGGGGCGGACAGTTGACGGGGGGAGGAGGAGACGGTGGAGGAGGTGGGGGAGAGAGATACTGAGCGCAGGGATTGTCACAAGCAGAGCACATTGTGCATTCAATTTGGTACTTAGCACCGGCGGAGGAGCGGGGGTGGAAGACCGGAAGAGAGGAAATTCCGGAGGGAAAAAGGAGGAGAAGCGCGGTGAGAGAGATGAGAATTTGGAGAGGAACGGGAGTTTCCATTGTGGGGGGAAGAGAGAGGGTGGGAATTACAAAGGAGATTAGTGAAGTGAAGTGAAGTGAAGTGAAGCGAAGGTATGTGGTTTTTTAGAAACAGTGGGATTGGTTTTTAATTTGAAGGGGTTGTTTATGAATAAAGAGACACAATTGGGGTTAAAGTAGAAAAAGATGAAAGTATAAGGGTGAAAAGGAGAGTCTGAAACCGACACCTTTAGTTAAGAAGGTAAAGTGGAGTGAAATTAGAGGGATCTTCGTGTGAAAATCTATATATCCTTTTTCCTATTAAATTCAATTTCCTTTCATTTTTTTTTATTTTTTTTTATTTTTTTTTTTTTAATTAGAAATTGTCACGTGTATTTCTTAATGCATATTATTTTGTATTATGAAATTTATAAAAATATTTCTAAGGGATATTTATGAAGTGTATGGGAAGTAATGTTAAAACTTCTTTAAATTGTTTGTTTTTTATTTCCTATTTCTTTCTTTTTTATTTGTTAAATGTCATATTTGTTTTAATCATTTTCTACTCATTATTTATTACTCAACTCTTTCTTTCTTCCTATCTTTATAATATTTCATTTTCTTGTTTCCACGTTTTCTTCATTTTTTTTACTTTCTTTATAATCTCACTCTTACATTCTATCAAATAATATAATCTTACTGAGGTTGATTAGCTTCTTTTATCGAAGGTAAGATTGAAGCGTATATATATTAATAAAGATATGTAGTTGGCTTTGGAGATTTGGTTAATATTTATTCATAAATATATGAAAGTTGGCTTTTGCTTTGGTACGACATGTGACCTAAAAAATATAGGCTTGTGGTCGTATGTGATATTGATGTGGTTGAAGACATAAGTGTGGACAAACATGCAACAAAATTATGTGTTGAGAAAGTCTTTTACACGTGGTGTGTGGTGTTGAACACTTTGTTTGTAGCATTGTGAGTCACTTGTTTGAGAAGATTAGTGTAAGTTAGGGGGAGCCTAACACTAAAAATTACTTTGAAGTCTGCACACTGAGACTCAAGGGTGAAGCATGGAGCATATGATCTAAAGGGAGTCTAGGTCAAATTCCTCGTTCACACGTCAATGGTTTAGGGGGAGACTAAACGTTTATCTTGAAAAAAACATACGATTTAAAATACTTGGTTCTTGATAAGTTATATAGTTGTGATCCTCTTCAATCTTTATAAAATTATTTTTTTTCAATTGGATTAAAAGCCCCCCAGATGTAAATGTTGTGTCATGTTATGTGTTTCTATAGTTATTCTTTCTGTTATTAACACATGGTACAACAGACAGTACAACAATAACTAAGTGTGTGTTTTTTACATCTCCATATGACAATCATTTTACATTTTTTTTTTAAAAAAAAAATTAAGTCTATTTATTTTCCATGTTGTACAATGATTTGGACATTTCTTAATTACAATTGTTAAATTCTTAGACAAATTTCAAAAAGAAAAATACTTTTCATTTTAGTTTTCAAATTCTTGTTTGTTTTATTGAAACTATTGATAGAAAGTAAATAACAAATAAAGAAAGTTGAACATAGAAATAGTGTCAAAAAATAATTTTAAAAAATAAAATAATTATCAAACGGTTAGTAATAAACACTAATAATTGTTCATTTGGGTTTAGCGAGACATATAACTAATAAGAAAGTAAAATTTTACTACAATTTATAAATATAATAGCTAATTTTGGTATTTATGAAAGCATTCCTAAAAAAAGTATATATTTTTTTTTTAAATAAAAATAAAAATGAATATGATCCTATATTTACTTTTAAAAAGCATGAATGATTCAAGTAATCTTTGGCAACTATTTGCATCTTACCTTTTTGTTTTTGCTTTCTTGTAGAGGTGGGACACATTCGTCATAGTTACCACTTACCATAGTGCATAATGCATCACCTAATCCCTACATTTTTTTTTCAATTTCAAATTTAGTCTTTTATGATTCCACTTTGGTGTCTAATGAATTTTTGAAGCTTAAAATGTCTATATCTATCATGTCTCTAACATTTAATATTTTAAAAAATTACACTTGTATTAGAATTTTTATCAAACATCACATTCAATTCTAATATGTCATCATTTTATTCAACACTAAATCAATATGAAAACACATATTATACATTTTTTTAAAGCTCATAGATGAAATAGATACAAACTCAAAAATTTTATTGACTAAATTTGTAATTGGATTTTAATCTTTGATTTCTTGACGATTGAAATATTGTCTAAATCCGTTAAAATTTAGAATGGATAATTAACCGATACAAGTATATAATATTTGTAAATGTCATTTATTGAATAGACTCGGATAGATATACAATTCAAATACTAAATTGCTATTGAGACCTATTTTCTAAAATTCTAACTCCACCATCAACTTAAATGAAAAAAAAAAAGGTCCATGTGGTATGTTCAAGGGGGACGTCCCACTGTCCAAAAGATTAATAAAAATTATAGTTTACAAATTCTGAATTTTAAAAATTGAAATGGATTGTTTTAAAATCTTAAAAATAACCTTTGTTTGGATTGAGGAAAGTTTAATAAATGATTTAAAAATATTTATTTTGTTTAGAGCGACAAAGTTCTGAAATAAAGTATTTAAATTTCAGTGTTTTGATGCTAATTGAAAAAAAAACCTGAAGTTAAGATATGAATCTGTTAATTAAAAATTAAAATATGATGAGATCAATTATTAATAGATTTTATGAAACTTTGCAAAATTCGATCCTTTTGATCGAGAAAGTTTTAAATAAAGATAGAATTTTGAATCATTTTGAATTTTAAAATCATTATCTTTTTAACAATAACAAACAATGAAATTAATTTTAAATCTGTTATGAATTGAATTCCTCAAATTTGTTTCGATTGAATTAAAATAGTGTTTATAAAAAAAAAGCTATTTTGAGGATACTCTATTTTTCTTCTTCTTTAATTTCTTTTTAACAAAATGACTTTTTTAATATAAAAAAATAAACACTTAAAAAGTATTTCAAATCCATCCAATTTGGAATTTGTATACATTTTAATTCATGTATCATTTATCATTTGAATTATAAAAGGAATATACATTAAGTTATTACATTTTTTATTTAAACCTTTGATTAGACTAATTTAACTGAATTAAACACATGCTTTTAACTAAATCCGAATTAGGAGTTTTTTTTTTTTGAATTATTAATTACTATCATTTATCATGGAAATTATATTTTAATACCAAAACCATTTTCTTATATAGGAAAGAAAACTTCCACTTGAACCTCACAAAACCAATAAAACTTACTTAAAATATTGTTATTTATCACTAAATTTCAGAATATTCATCCAATCATAGTTAAAACATATTATTTGAAATTATACAAAAGAATTAAATCATTGGTATCACTTATTTTTATTGTCAAAATTATTAGGTGGATCAGTTTTTACACATTAAATGTCTTTCTAAAAAAAAAAGTCCAAATATATTTAGACATTTATTATTTGGTATTATTGTTTTTCACTCTATTAGGCCGCGTAAGGAACACGCAACTTCCACGTGGGTTCCAACCCCTTCTTTCAATTTTCTTTTTCATTATCTATATATATATATATAAAGTGAAATAGTAATTATTAACGTCCTTCTCTATGTTTCATAAATTGGAGTATTTAAATGTAGAGAAGAGTTGCTTCCACACACACCATCTCTATTTTATAGACTTACCTTTGTGATGAATTCTATTTAAATGCTAAAAATGCTTATAAAAACTGCTTTTCCTTCAAACCACTTCTTTTTTTCCTATCTATATTTCAAACTCACTTTTATATGAGTGGAAAAAAAAAAGCATTTTTTTATAAAAAGTTCAAATCTCAAAAGTCACATACGTAGAAAGTTTTCTTTTTAACTCTATTTTGTTGACAATTTTTTAGTACTAGAGACTTCAACTTATTTCCAAACAAAAAAAAATATGTCAATTATTGTAACATATATTTGATTTCAATTAAAGTAAAATAATAAAAATTATTTGTTTTGCTTAAATTTAGTTGTTATTTTTTTAGCTATTTTTAAATATAGCAAAATGAAAAAAAAAAAAAGAAAAAAAAAGAGAGAACCACAAACACAATGGCATAGTCTTTTGGTTAAGATTTTATTTTTGACATCCATTTTTGTTTTTCTTTGGATTGATATCATTTTCGTAATGGGAAGAAGAAAAATGGAAAGAAAAAGGCACACAAAAGGTATTGGAGGAATTTTAAGAACACTTTAGACCCAAAAGAAGAACCACAAACACAATGGCATAGTCTAAGATGTGTCTATAACTTTCTTCCCCTACAATTAGTTTACCTTTCTATGTTGGCAATAGTGCCCATTTTCCTTTTTCCTTCCCTTTTCTTCTTTTATCACCATCCACTTTACTCTTGCAAAACTAGTACAACATTGCAACCAAAGAAAAAAAGAATCCTTGGGTCTAATTTTCACTTCTACACTTTAGGGTGTTATATACTTTCGATTCTTAGTATGAATGGTACATTAATTCAATGTTAAAACATATATATAACTCAATTGATAAACGTGTTAACAAGCAACATATTTAATTGTTCGAATCTCTCTTGTCTCGATCTACTTTGCTTGATTAAACTGAAAACTAGTATTGAAAATCCAAGTATACATTAGCAATGTACAAATACTCAAATTATATATAAACATGTAATATTTCTAAATTTAGAGACCAAATAGAAATTAAATTCAAAATGATAAAAATATAACCCTTTAAATTTCAATTAGGAAGTAAAATATAAATAAAAATAAGTACCAAAAAGATATATATATATTAGTATAAGATATATTAAATCATATCTATAATATCATATCTATAATATCATCTCAAACTAAACTCTCCATATAACAAGAAAGTGAGTTGTGCACATATATATATAGTTTTAATATATGAGTTAAACTTGAATTTAATGGATCAAATGAGTAAGCCATTTGTAAAAGGTAAACCATTATTATTTTGTAATGTCCAAAAACTATGAATACCCAACTTGAATAAAAGAACATTTCTGAAATTAAGTTGAAACTAAACAACAATATGGCATAAACAAAGGATAAAATATTAATTTTATCATCACAAATTAATGAGGCCAAGTACTTAAATATAATTCATAATTACTAATAATATTTCAAAATTGTTTGATATATAATACATATTTACTCTTTAAAATGTTGAATTGAGAATATATATAATTTAGAATGATGTAGATCATCCAAAAACTTTTGAAAAGAAAAGCAACAGAAAAGGCTATATAAGTTGTACATAAAATCTAGACTAATTAAGATTCCACAGCAATAAAGAACCTATCTTTTTGTTAATACCCAACGTATTTTTTTTTATGATAAACTTTGAATTTTCCTCCCTTATTAATTTATTTGTTCTTATATAAGAAAAAAATTTCCTCATCAATAAGTTATTTTCAAATATAACAAAATGATGTAAAATCTATTTATGATGAACTGCAATAAATCAACGGTCATAGTTTATCTTTTTTCATTGTTCATCACAGTTACATCGTAATATGTTGTTATATTAATCCTTTTATAACTTTTGTTATTTAAATTTTGAAGAATGTTTTTTTAAAAATAAAAATAATTGTTTATGGTAAAAGCTTGCTTGTTCCCATCCAACTCTACAAAAGGTTCACTACCCTGAAAACTAGTTCTCAACCCTTTGTTATTTGAGAGTAGAAAAAACTTTGTTGTTGTCAAAATAAGAAGAAGAAAAAAACCATTAACAAAGAGAATTTAGTTATTATTTATGTTTATTTTTGTTGGTTTTTGTGATTATAATTTGTGGAAGAGAAGTAAAAGGTTTAGTTGGATGTTAAAGGAATAATATGATTAAGAAATTAGGGCACAAAAAAGACAAGTTAGGTCCCAAGTCACCAACTTGATTTGTAATTTTGTATGCTTTTAAAAAAGAGTTTGATGGGACAAATCAATTTGTTTTATCATCACAATTTCTATAATTAATGCTTCAATTGTATAATAACATTCATGGTTAAAACACTTTCAAACAATTAAAATTTATAAACATTAGTTTTATAATGATTAAATCTTGTTGAGTGATTCTTTTGGTTTTTAATTTCTATAATAAATTTCTTTTTTTTTAAAAAAAAAAAAAGAAATAATTTTGGTTGAAGTTGTAGCTAAATTTCAAAAACAACAAAAATAACATCTATTGGTTTTAAAAAACAAGTGGATTGATTTTTAAGAATATGGATAAAAAAAAAAAGATTACAAAATAAGAAATTTAGAGGTGAAATTAGTGTTCTAAATATAATTGTTTACTAATAAAACAAGATCTTAGTTTGATATTTTTTATTTTGTGATAACTTAAGTGTTAGTTTGATGACTATTTGATTTTTAAAAAAATTAAATGTATAAACACATCTAATCTATTAATTTATTTGTTTTGTTATCTCCTATTTACGTATATTTTCAAAAACCAAGTTAAAATTTGAAAAGTCTAATAAATAGTTTTTTAAGAACTTACATTTGGAGTTGGAATTTGGGTAAAAAAAAGAAATTGTTTGGACTTTTCTTGTTTGTTTCATTTCATTATTATTTTTTTTCAATTTGGTTCATGTCAAATACCATTGTGTTTCAAATACTTTGAAATTTGTTCGGTTGTAGTTTTAGTTGATGTACTCAATAAATCTTAAATTTAGTCTTTTAAATTTAATTTTTTTCTTACAACAATTGATTAGATAATTATAACTTTTACAAAAGAAAACAAAATACGTGGATATATTTTCGAAATTTATTAAATCCAAATTGGAGTTTTGTGGTTTTTATTTTATTTCATAATCATACAATACATTACAATGTTTTTTTTTTCTTGGGTTAAATTATTGTGAGTTAGTATTCTTCCTTTAAAGCCATAGTTCCATATGATAGCAAATGTGCCCAAAGTGTGGCCCCAATGTTCATTTCCTCATTGGGCTGCAATTGCCATTTTGGGCTTTTTCTTTCATTTCCCCAACACTATTTTTATTAAATTTTGTGTATTTTAAAATTTAAAATATGAAAATATTGAAACAAACAAATTAGATCTTTTATAACTCGAATTAAGTACTAAAAATGTACGACGTTGTATCGTTACCATGAGTGATAAGTCATGTTCTTGCTCTATGATGCGAACAAAGTTGAACTACTAACTTGAACAATTATAATTAAGGTTACATTCAATATAATTTATCTTAGAAGCAAATAATAGAACCCATTTTAAATCTTTAGCATACATATAGTTTGGTTTTTTGAATTATGTAAAATGTTATTTTCATTATTTATATACACTAAAACCCTTTCTACTTCCAATCACTTGAGATTATTTACAAAATTTACTTAGGGACATGTAGAGACCAAATCAAATAATAGATTAAAGAAAAACTATGTTGTAATTTATGGACTTAGTTGCACATTTACCTAAATATTTGACTTTTTGTTTTTCAAAAGATTGAACTCATCAAATTTAGGGGGAGACAATAGCAAAATACAACTTTATTAAAATAGGTAACAATAACAATAATTTAGTTAGGTGGTACACATTTTATCTACCTTCTTTTTGGATTTAACTAGTCAAATTTAAATCGAAATGAACATAAATCAATAGTAAAAAAACTTGTACAAGCATATTAAGTTAGAGACCCAATTCTAGTAGTTGAATATGTAAGACTTAAATGTCTAAACCTTTTTAAAAATGTTTCATCTTCTGTAAAATTATAATGGCAACTTTCATTATTTTCAAACCTCCGTAACTCACAAAGTTTCCATTGTTGTTCTCTCAAATTCTTGAAAAAGTTATATTATATTGTGAGGATTGATTTTTTGAGTGCTACAAACTTGTAAATCTACTTTTTTGAGAGAGTTTTTTTTTTCATCTTGTTCTTCATTTCCACCTTTTTTGTCCCAGAAAAAGAGTGGTTGTAATGGCTTGATCATCAACCGTGGAAAGTATTGGGTTTGTTCTTGCACCTGAAAAAAAGAATGTTGTGTGATTCAATTCTAAACCGTGGAAAGAGTCAAGTTTGAGTAAAATACTTAAGAGGAGTTTGGGAAGTGGATGTAGGTCGATTGTGCCGAACCACTATAAAATTATAGGTGTCAATTTCTATATCCCTCTCTATTTAGTTTTGCAATTAATTTGTTGATATAGTTCCTTGCATTTTTTGTTACAATTTGTACTTACATTTGTTCGTATCACTTTATAAGTCATTTTTACGTGAATAAATTTGTATGAAATTATTTATTACATTACTTTATTAGCAAGAAGTTTGTTAATTTGTTTAACTAGGTCCACTTAATTAAAAAGTTACAAATCTTAGGGTTAGTATATGGATCCAACTTTGAAAGGCGAGAGTATTAGCCATTTTTACTCAAAATTGATATTATTTTTTCTTAAAGTTTAAGAATATTTTTTATATATAAAAAAAAAACCCAATAATGTGCACTCATATGTCAAATTGTGTGTCCCTAGATCACAAGAAATTTAGAATATAAGTTAGCAATTATTTCTACCAATGCAACAAAATACATTAGTGATTTGGAAGAGTTGCAGCTAAGTACATATTAGATTACATACCTCATTTTTAAAAAGGGAAACAAATTAGAATTAGAAAATGGGCTCTAAAATTATTCAAATTAAAGGTGCGTGCGTGCCTTCCTTCATTTTGAACAACGTTCCACTTCACTTTCTATGTAATAAATAATTTCCCTTTCGTCATATTCCCCTATATAAATTGATAAAAGGAAGAAAACCAAAATGAATCAACGGATAGTCTCCCCACCAGTTCATGCCTTTTGGTTTTGGCTAAGTCCTTTTGAACACCTCAAACTCATAGACGGCCATTTTTTCTTTTAAATATACACAAATTATTGCTTCTTTCTTCCCCCAAAAATCTTCATTTTTCAATTCTCATATACATCAACGACGTGCTTTGAATTGTCTTTCTTTTCCACCATTTCTCTCGCTGTTTCTCACTTCTCTCTCTCAAATCCACGCGTTTTCTCTCTATATTTCTTTTCAAATTTCAAAACCCACATTCCCCCAATTCCCCCAAAAATCATGGCTTTCCCCCATCTCATCCTCTTCCTCTTCTTTACATCATCCATACCCTTTTCCATTTCTCAGCCAACTGACCAAGCTCCACCTCCCGCCGCCGCCTCCTGCAATGATATCTTCTTGTCTTACACTTTCGATCAAGGTACCAAGCTTCCCCCAAATCGCACTGATCTCGCCCTTCAGCCCTACCGATTTGACTCTACTCTAACCGTTCTCAACAACGGCCTTACGGAACTCAAGTCTTGGAAGGTTTTTGTGGGGTTTCAACACGATGAGTTCTTGGTCTCCGCCTCCGGTGCTGTCCTTGCCGATGGTAATTCCTTCCCTGGTAATGTTGGGAATGGGACTGTCTTCGCTGGTTTTCCGATGACCGACTTGAAGACGGCCATTCAAACTGCTGGGGATATCACTCAGATGCAAGTCCAAGTCAAGTTACTTGGGACCCAATTTGGGGTTGCCCCTCCGCGTAGTCCGATGCCTTCCAATATTTCCCTTGCCAATGATGGATATCTCTGCCCCAAGCCAACTCTACAAGGTACCCTCTCTATCTCTTTAGCTTCTGGTGATTTATCCCTAATTTTTAGCCGTTTCTTAAGGAGTTGAATAATCTTACAATCTGGGTTTTTACTGGATTCTAGCGATTATCCTAAATCTTCTGCAGTTTCTGATCAGCTTCTTAGTTATTGGAAGATTTACAAATTTGGGTTTTTTTTCTGCTCTTAACGCGTTAGTAATTTTGTTTCTACAAGGCTCGATTCTGGTGATCCATTGAAATTTTCTGTAGTTTCTGATTAGTTGTAATTTTTGCAACCTGGGTCTTGCTTAGCTTTACATTCAGTTTGTTTATGATTGGGAGTTTGATTAGCTGTTGATGGGCCTTCATTTCTTGCGGGTTTTTTGGAAGCTTTGTTTCGATTTTGATTCTGCCTGAAATCTCTTGAACTGGGTTTGAGTTTGAGCTTGAATTTCATTTCTCAAAATTTCAGGAAAGAGTGAGATGCACGTCTGTTGCATACCCGATACACGCGTGAAAACAAATATCACAACTCAAGAGTTCTTGCCTCGTCAAAAGGGTGATCTAACGATCATGTATGATGTAACAAGGACATATGATTCAAGCTACTGGGCGCAAGTTACAATTTCTAACCATAATCCTCTTGGGCGTCTTGACTATTGGAAATTGAGCTGGGATTGGATGAGGGATGAGTTTATCTTTTCAATGAAAGGGGCTTATCCTTCGGTTGTTGATTCTACCGACTGCATTTTTGGTAGACAAGGCACTTATTATCGGGATTTAGACTTTTCCAATGTATTAAGTTGTGAAAGAAGGCCTACTATCGTTGATTTACCTACAACCAAGGCCAACGACACCACTCTTGGGTTGATCCCTTTCTGCTGTCGAAACGGGACAATTTTGCCATCTCATATGGATGCAAGCAAGTCGATTTCTGCATTTCAGATGCAAGTGTTTAAAATGCCGCCGGATCTTAACAGATCCCAGATTACACCACCTCAGAATTGGCAGATCAGTGGCATTCTTAACCCCACATATAAATGTGGCCAGCCATTGAGAGTAAGTCCTAGCGAATTCCCTGATTCGAGCGGTTTACCACTGAATTCGACTGCAGTAGCCAGTTGGCAGGTTGTTTGCAATATAACACATGCCAAGGATGACACACCAAAGTGCTGTGTTTCGTTTTCATCTTACTACAACGATTCTGTCATCCCGTGCAGAACGTGCGCATGTGGATGCTCGAAAAACTCAGCTCGTACATGTAATGCAACCTCCCCTGCAATGCTCCTCCCACCTGAAGCCCTTCTTGTTCCTTTTGAGAATAGGACTGCCATGGCTGTTGCTTGGGCTGGTCTTAAACATTACCCATCTCCTAACCCGATGCCTTGTGCGGATAACTGCGGTGTCAGCATCAATTGGCATCTGTATACTGATTATAGAGATGGATGGAGCGCAAGGATCACTCTCTTCAACTGGGACGAAGTGAATTTTGCAGATTGGTTTGCTGCAGTTCAGATGAACAAAGCAGCACCTGGTTTCCAGGCAATGTACTCGTTCAATGCAACCATCTTGGAATTGGATGGTTTGAACAATACTATCTTTATGCAGGGTCATCCTGGACTTAACTATCTTGTGGGAGAAACAGACGGGCCGAACCCAGCGAAGGATCCACGAGTACCTGGAAAACAGCAATCTGTGATATCATTTACAAAGAAGAACATACAAGGCCTTAACATGGCCGCAGGAGATGGGTTCCCCACAAAAGTGTTCTTCAATGGGGAGGAGTGCTTGGTTCCGAAAATGTTCCCAGCCAACAACAGCCGAAAGAACTTAGCTTCGTTCATTCCAAGTATCCTAATGCTAGTACTTATGTTCATGTTCAATCAACAATAGTCGGGAAGGGGAATGAGAAGGGAAGGATGAGGAGATTGTGTTGTAGCTGCTGTTCATTTTTTTATTTTTTTGAGGGATTGAAGATGATGATATATATTTTCAGAGACTTGACTGAGATGGTAGATTTTATTGCTATCACCCCTACACAAGAAGAAGCTAGATGAAATTGAAAATGAAAGTAAATCAAGAAATCTGTGGTTTAAAATGCATCATTGCTCATTCAGCTCTCATGGCTTGTATTCTTTGATCTGCTACAATATGATGGAGAAAGGGGTGTGTATGTGATTGGTTCTAAAATGATTTTTAGTAGTTAAAAACATTATTTTGAAGTTTTGTAATCTTTGTTATTATAAATGGTACACCTACTTCTTTTCTTCTTGAGTTTATCATCAATACTTGTTTCTTTGACACATAGAAAAAGTTCTGTATTTATGCACAGAACTCCTTACTTTTAATCAAATCTCAGTCCGTTTCATAATCATTTGTTTTTTTATTTTTGAAATTAAAAACATTTTCTCTCGTTTTTTTTTTTCTTTTTCAAGTAAAATAGTTGAATTCTTAACCAAAATTTAAAAACAAAAATAAAATTTTCAAGATATACCAATTTTTCTGCCTCTCTTTCATCATTCACATCAAATAAAATTAAAATATTTTAAAAGAGAAATAAGAATTTACCATATAGTAAATTATGATTGGACAATTTAAGTAAGATGCGATCAAGTATTTTTTATTAATTTTTTTTTAGTTTTCAAAATTTGTTTACTTTTTCCAATAATAGATAACAAAAGAAAGTGTTTATATAATTAATTTTAATGAAATAAATAGTTACTAAGGAGGAAATATATAGGATCACATATTTTCAGCCATATGTATGGACTTGATATCAATTTTGAAAATTGGTGTACAAAGATTAAATACGATATAACAATACAAATGAACAAAAGTGAAAATTAAAGTTTTTTTCTCTTCCTTTTTGACAATATGTGGGGAAGAAAAGATTTGGTTAAACTTAATTTAATCCCGAATTTTTAGGATCATTGAACTTTAAAAAGTATTTAATGACTCTAAAGTTTGATTTTTCCTTTTTACTTAAAAAGTTGTTAAAATTTTAATTTTGTGTTCAATTTTTTTTTTTTTTTTTTTTCATATTGACCAACTTTTACAATTAATTAATTAAACATAAAGCTGAATTTGTGTGAACTTTCAAATTGTTTATTAGTTTGTGAATATTAAAAAAAAATGATGAATATATCAAATTTTAAGACTTGAATCAGTTTCAGTTCAAATGAATACTAAAAAAATATGACTTCATTTTCTTGTCCATTAACAAAACATCCAAACAAAGATGCCTTACATTACATATCATATACTATTTACCAGCTTGAACTTAAATATTCTTATACAGAATCCAGAGGATAAAATAACCTATCCATCGTTTGCTTTCACATTATGCAGAAAGTTCTTCAACATGAGAATCACCATCTTATCTGAAAATAGAGCCTACATATCTAGAGAATGGCTGAAACTGCAAAGACAAATATATAAACGGCAACGACGTATTAACGACAATCTCAAAATTTTAGGAATACAAAAGGGATAACCAAGTATTTCTAGGCTTGTTTCTTGTACCATCTAACAGAATATGTACATGAAAGTGAGCTGCAACTGCTTTGAACATAGAAAGAGTATTATTTCAGTAGGTTATTGGAGTCATAAAGGGGAGGGTTCCTAAAACCTGCAATTGCGTCAAAAATCTCGATTCCATGCGTCAAGAGCACCGCAGTAATGGCCAATTCCACAAATAGACTTGAGTTAGTCTCTCTGTGGAATCAGTCGAAAGAATCTTGCACATATGCAATTTGCATAGTATGCTTTAGTGCTAAATGTGCTTCAGAATATTACAGCTAGAGTGATCTGTCTAAATGGTCTGTCTGCTGAATTGAAAGGTCCATCCTCATCTAAACCACATGCTTCTCTTACCAAATCTAAGCAATGGCCATACTCTGACTGCCAAGCTAAAGCAATATTCTAAACAGGAGTATTATGATGAAACAACCATTCCAATTCGCTTTCAGCTGTTGCTATGCTTCCTTGTTGCTGTCAAATAAAATATTTACCATAATATTAGTAACAACTACATTAAGCTTACTGAGTTTCATCATCGTGTGAATCCGGGGGAGGGGTGAAAGAAATACAATGAAGGTACTGCAATCTAACCTGCTTAAAAAGTGAACTCATTAGGTCCTCCTGACCAAAGGGTTCAGAAAAAAGGTCTGTTTGACTGCTAATATCAGAAGCTCTTTCAGATTTAACTCTCACTGAACCATCAACGAAAATAGGGTTGAGTTGTTGCCCCATACTTTGTGCATTCCCATTGTCACTTCCATCTTCCAACAAGAACATGGCCTTGCCTGCGGTAGATGTGTTCCTGTTTTGTCCATTTTGTTGGCTAGAGGCATACCCTTGGTGAGAAAAAGCAGAGGGTGGAATGTCAAGACTACCTTGAGATGTATCGAAGGTCACGCCTACATGCTGCAAGTCCCAATCATGGGGTTTCTGGGGATGAAGATCCCTAAACATGTCGTAGCTTGGCCCAAAACCTTCAGATCCTTTAATGTCCGAGTTAACATCGTCTGGGAATCTTCCCTTTGGTACGATGCTTGACATTCCTGGGGTACTTTGAAGAGGAAAACTGTTACCAGGCAATTCTGCAGTTTGGTTCAAAGGGAAATTTAACATTGTTGAAGCTGGTGAAACTAGATTGTATCCTCCACCTCTGTTGTTATTGCCAAATTCATTCCTTGCTAAAACTGCACTAGTAGTCCCATTAGGCAAAATTGAGGGCTGCATTGTTTGTGGAAGCCTTGTTACACTAGTTGTGGTACTTTCATTAAGGATCTGCGCTCGAGCTTGTGGTTGAGGTGTCTGCATTAGTTGAGAGCTCAATTGGCCTCCTTGGGCACTAACTTGCATTGTCATGTTCCCATGAGATTGTGCCGAATGCTGGAGATTAGCAAGTTGTTTTGGCTCCATAGTTGTCGGAATTCCATGAAGTAGATTCATTGGTTTACTACCATTCAAATGTGGCTGCTGCCCATCACCGAATCTCAACTTTGGATTTTCAAAGCTAAAAATGTGGTTCCTTTGATCGACAAGAGGCATAGGCATCCCAGATTTTGCTGTAGACCTACCAAATCCAGCTGCTTGAAGTGTAGCAAGGCTTTGTGGCTGGAGTTGACCAGCAGCAGCAAGAGTTTGTAGATCAAGGCCGTTCAGTGGCGGGCCAAATGCATCTTGGGCACTCATGAATGTGTTGTTTAAATTACTCTGGTGTTGTGTGATTCCACTTAGCCTTCTCAGATACAAGCGATATTTCTATACATTAAAGGTGCAGCGTTATTAAGAATCTCATGAGAAAGTGTCGTGTGGAGAGAAGCTACAGAAATAGGATAGACAAGCAGTCTTGAAAATGAACACGATTCTAGGTTGATCCTTACCTGAAGGTGGCTGGCAACATTTTCTCTAGTGAGTCCAGGGACATTCATCAACTCCAGAATCTTCTTGGGAACAGCCTCTGTAATTATAGATTGTATTTTACAAAGGTAAGAAAAGGCTTACCACAAATCTAAAAGAAATTATAAAAATGTATGCTTAAACTCAAAAAACTTTAAATCATATGCTAAACTCAATTAAAAGTTCATAAAGCCAAATATCGAATTTCATCAATGGAGTCAATGATGCCATGAATTTTTATCAATATTTTATCCCAGAAGACAAAGGGAGGGTTGATAGAGCAAAATAGTTTCAAGTTTGAAATATTCCCTTACTCCCTAGAAATCGTTTACAATTTTCTCTACAGACATACATTCATACATAAATGAAACAGTAGAGTGAAAGAGAAGGTGAGAGAAGGATCCATACTATCAATTCCTAGTTGATTAACAGCAGCCACAAACTGTTGATGGAGCTCAACAGACCAAACAACCCTCGGTTTCTTTAGGGTTGATGAATCATCCCTCTCCTCCGGATCTTCTACATCATCCTTCCTCCTCTTTGAGTTCCTCCAACTACCTTCATTAGCAGATGATGAATAATCTGCATCTTCATTTGGTTTTTGCTGCCGATCTACATCGTCAACACAAGTTTGCTCCAAGTCCTTCCATTCGTTCTTCCGCTTGCGAACAACATGCTGCCATATGTTCTTCAGCGCTTCCATTCGAACAGGTTTTATTAAATAGTCACAAGCACCATGAGTCACTCCCTTCATGACAACGTTTTGCCCATCATCCACCGACATCACTACACAAAGTCCCATCATTAGAAACCAGTTCATCAAGCTACATCATTCAGTATTATGAACTCGAAATTCAACAAAATGTATTCCTTACTAATTACAGGCAAGTCCATTTCCAATCCAATGTATTCCAGAAGTTTGAATCCATCCATGTCTGGCATGTGGACATCACTCAAAACAATATCGAACCCATTTTTGTTCTGCCTGAGTAGAGAGAGCGCGTCCTCTGCTCGATTACAATTTGTTACTGAAACACCCAAAAACAATACAGCTTGTCCATTAATGGTTTACCATTTACATGACAACACAACTTCTGGATAAAGACGGCTAACCAAACGATAGACGTATTTCCTAATTCAAATATGGGCAACTCAAAAGAGAGAGAGCATATGCAAACGAGTCAAAATGAGAGTAAACTCATAAACTTCAAAGAAACTCACGATCTTAAATCAATAAAATCTTGAGAGAAAGAGTGGGGGGAGGGGGGTGGTTGAAAACTAAACTAAACCCTGTGTCCAAATCTCATGTACACAATAAACTCTCACATCCAAAATTAAAACTCAAGAAAAAAATAAAGCAGAACAAATGATAAAAGAAGTGACAGTAATTTCACTCATAGACTCCAATAAACTATCAATTTTGCATTTGGGTACTTCAAAAACAAAGTGAATAACACAGATTTGAGAGATTCCATGACCAAGAAACAAGAAATACATAACTTGGAATTGAAAAGTTTACCATCATAGCGGCAAATACGAAGCATCTTCTCCAAGATCATAAGACAAGTTGGATCATCATCCACAACCAAAACACGAAGGCCGGCTGGAAACTGGTCGGGAACAGCTTCACCAGCTTTCCTTACAGAACTGGAACTGGCCGTAGACATCGATCCCTCAACTTGATTCAGATTTACCCTTGAATACCCCAAATCTCAAACAAACAAAAGCAAGAAAAACACCCAAAATTGAGAAAGCTGCATTTCCCACTTAACTTTGGACTCAAAAAGTGGGAAAATTAAGAAAATCCATCTGGGGTTTAACTGAAATCAGAGAAAGAATAAGAAAAAAGGGTTTTTGAAAGAGAAATTTTTTTATATACAGCTCTTAGAGATTGGAGCAGAACGGTTGAAGAACCCTGTTTTCCTAGTTGGAGCTCGGATTTCTCTGTTATTGAGGGGCTCGTTGTTCATTGGGTTATCGAAATATTTTATTCAAAGTGGGTCACTCCTGGGAGAGTGGATCCAGCTCACATAGGATTAAGATTAACTAACCCACATACCAAAATCTACTCTTTAAACTCTATTCTCTCTGCTCTCAAAAATTTCAAATCTTCCACAGTATTCTTCTTTTTCTTTTGTAGTATTAAGAGAGAGCAAAAATTGCAACCCAACTGAGAATAACAATAAACATTCTATTCTATTATATATTAAGATAAGTTTCAGCACCAAGCCTTTGATGGCCACCTAAAAGGAAGCATCTTTGACATAGAAGAGTAACAGTACCTCTCTCTTCATCTTTTTGTCCCTAGTCGACGTTTATCTAATTTCACAAGACATCGAGTGATATAGATAAACTCCAACAAGCTCGCTTTTGTGAATTCAAAAAGAATATGTCTTATTAAAAGTGACTAGATTCTATGTTTTTTTAGTCATGTTAATGTCAATCATCGTATTGTCTTTGTACTTTCAAATTTTTAATTACAACGATTTTTTATTGTGTAGAACAACAGTAATTTCTCCTTAGCAATTCAACAATATATAAAACTTTAAATGAAAATTTAGTTGAACTAAACTAAATACAACTGAGTTCATGTGTTTTTTTTTATTGAGTTATTATAAATTTCTTATCTAAGATATGTTTATCTTACCCTATAGTAGCCCCTAGGGTTATTCTAATAGATTTCCAACCTTCACCCTTCAAAACATCTTTGCAAATTTACATCTCCTTAGATAATGGAATTTGTTTTACTTTTATCTATTCTCTCTTATACGCTATGTTTTGTAGCTCTTTTTAGTTTGGTGAAAAAGTTATGATAAATCCTTCTAGTTAGAAAATACATATATAAAACTATCATCGTAATTTATAATTTCAATTCATTTTAGTTTCTATATTTTTATAATGCTTACTTACTTTTTATTATTTTAATTTGTGTGCATTCCAAATATGGACTTCAATATTTTATACTTTTTATGAGTCAATTTAGATTTAATGAAATTAGCTAAAGAAATAATGTGAGCTTAGCTCAATTGACATTTTATATTCTAACAAGAACCAAAGAGATTTATAGGCTAAACTGACTTCTTTTCTTGTAAAAAGAAAAAATGGCAAAGTTTGAAGCTTGAAGTTAATCAAATCTTTATTTTTTATATATTCCTTCGGTTCCCTTGAAGCATACTTTAAAAACCATTATAGACTTTTTTTTTCTTTCGAAGAGATATAGACCTTCCAATTCTCCAATACATTATTACAAAAGATTTTAATCCTCATAATTATTTCAAGCTTACCATAAAATTCTTAGATAAGTATATATAGGATCTAGGTCTACAAACTACTCCTACATACAATTATTTTTCAAAGCTTTCCTCTTCATATAAAAATAAAATTAAATATATGCCCTTTGAATTATTATTTCATTTCATTTTTATTTTAAGAGCAAAGTTGAAAAAGCATCTATATGTGCTTTAATTTAAGTTAAAATATAGAACAAGTTCCTAGGAGTATGCTACATGATTAATAAAGGAACAGTAATTCATATGATCTCTTGAAAATATAAAAGTACACTCAAAAGAGACTTTTCTTGTTCAACTTATATTGGGCTAAATTATTTTGTGTAGATTTGTAAATTGAATTTAAACTTATTAATTTTACTGATCAAGAAAAAGATGTTCATAACCTTTAGTTCAAGGTATTTAATTAACATATCACAAGAATATTGACATTAAAGATTTGTTTATGTTAGCTATGTCCACCAATAAAGAGATTGAAGAAGCAATTTTTTCTTAGATAGAAATTACAAATGATAGTGACTCGCCTATAGAATTAGAGAGATTATATGTAGTTCATCATTCTACACTTTAAGGTTAAAATTGTATGTAATATATAAAAAAAAACATAAATATGAGATTCAATGTATTTGGTCATTCGAAGCATTAGATGACAAATTCAAAGTGTCCTAACACAAGTATTAGTAAATTATATGAGGGATAATTATGTATGTTTATAATATTCGATATTAATTTAATGATCATGTTATATTAAATAAAGGTTGATGCAACTGAAAATGTACCAATCTAGTAAAAAAATTGTAAATTTAACAAAATTTAGATATTCATCTCTTGGATTCTTTCAATAGTAAACTATATATTGTTAATAGAAGTTTATTAATGATAAAATCTACCACTAATAGGAGTTTATCTTTAACATATTCCATCACTAATAGATTTTACTATAGTAAAATGTATAGTTATATACACTTAATTATTAGTGGTACTTAACACATTGACCATTATCCTAAATAAAATATCATTTAATTTATCTATTTTTTTCCACTTTAAACCCATTTTATTTAGGGTATTTGTCAATGAGTTACTTTAAACCCATTTTCAACTAAATAAACCCAAATACTTTTAAGACAAAAATAGTCATGGAAAATGATAGTCATTTGATAGCAATAATTTTGAAAAAGAAAAAACAATTCACCAAAGTCATAACTATAATGATTTATTTATAAAAATACCTACTTCCATGAAAATGAAATTATTCATTAAAAAAAAAAAGTAATGAAAGTTGTCACCATCTTAGACGTTTTTTTTATCAATCCATCACAACAAAATCAACCAAATTAAAAAGAGGAAAACTAAAAATACTTCCTTTTTTTTATCTATA